>CAUZLF010000090.1:0-418722 GCA_963580285.1 Lucinisca nassula | reverse complement strand
GAATCTATGTTGTGATATGTGCCAGAAAGGCATCTTTAGGTGCACAAAATAAAGAACAGCTAAAAATAATGTGAGTCATTTCTATGCATAGAAAGCAGATGCATCACCTTATTCTCTTGATCACCAATAAATAAATTCCTGACCTTGCAAGTATGTAGAAAATTGTTACTTAAATCTTTTTGAAGAAAATCTGTTTTAAGCCTTTTCAAGTAACAACAAATTTACATGTAAAATTATTGTCAATGTTGCAAATAAGAAAATAATAAAATATTGACAAAATTCAAAATACTGCGATAAACTTTTCTCTAAGAACAACAGATTTACAAGTCAAAACAGTGTTGCAAATAAGAATACAATATAGTATGTTATTTGGCAGAATTCAGAATATTGTGAACAAAAGGCCCCAGGCCAAGTGTCCCCCCATCTCTGAAATGTCAGTATGTGGTGAATATGTCTATAACATATGTCATAAGCCATGTTTAGGGAATTTAAAACCATTTCAACAGACTATTTCTTTTAAATTTTCCTAAAGTTGTAAGGAATAAATTTACAGAGAAAAAAATGATCTCCAAAACTGTAAGACAAAGGACCAAAACCCCAGGAAAATTCAGTAATCAATTGAGCACAACCGCAATAGAATATGATCATCTTCAGGTCATGGAAACAAAAAATGGCAAGTTTCATCCAAATCTGGTGAAAACTGTAGGAGGAGTTGAGACAAGAACTTCTGTTGATAACATGGCTTAGACTGACAAAGTGCAATGATGCTGGTAAAAATCAATCAGGCACAACCTCCTTAAAATATGATCATTTTCAGGTCATAAGAACAAAAATTGAGAAGTTTCATCAAAATCTCTTGAACACTGGGAGGAGTTGCGGAGACAAAAACTTCTGTTGATAAAATTGCTAAAACTGACAAAGGGCAATAACTCTGGTAAAAATCAGTCTACCATGACCTCGATAGAATATGATCATCTTCAGGACATGGGAACAATAACTGGAAAGTTTCATCAAAATCCCTTGAAAATGTAGGAGGAGTGGCAGACAAACCGACTGATGGATGGACGGTGGACGGATGGACGAAAACCGTTACTATAGTCCCCCTCGACTAACGTCTGGGGAAAAATGGACAGAATGTACATTGTAAGTCAATTCTTCCCCTGTCAAGTGTCTGGTCAGATGTTTAATATGAAGGTAGCAAATGTTTGGAGATAAGTAAAGAATTAATATTTTATTATTCTGCAATACATCTAAGAACTAAGATAATAACACCCTTGCAACATAATGCATTTTTTGAATTTTCAAAATAGCTACTTATTTTATGAAAATCCATGATATTTTCCTTATTTATACTGCAAACACAGGTGGCGGGTGCTAGTTAGAACCGACTCATTGAGGCAGTTCTAATGAGTACCCACAACCTATGTATTGGAGCAGAAATAAGAAAAATAATGTATACCCCTATAAACCCCAGATTTCTCAATATAAAGTGGGGTTTAAGGGGGTGTTTATTTCACGGGCTTGTTCACGTGATGTGAATCCAGTTGAAGAGTATAATTAATATTAACCAAAGGTACATCAACAGCATCCATGTAATATGACATCATAAAAATATACATACATACAAGTCAATCTTTGAAACCTCCACTGTATCAACAGACTATCAGATGCTTTATAATCTTCAAAATTTTTATGCCAACAGAAAATGTAGTTTCATCTTGTGCACATAAATTCTAAGAAAAAAAGGTTGAAATCATACTCAAAAATATTTTTTAATCTACTATAAAACTGGTAAACCAAATAAAATATTAAATATTATTAAGGTCCTTTAAGATTAAACTTTTATTTTTCCATGTTGTTTTCTCGAGATGTCCTATTTCTCACTTCTGACTGGAAAAAGAGGACCTATTCCATTATAATAATGCATCCATATATGTAATGCTTTCAGTCATGATAGAAAAAATAGCATTTTTGAATGAAAATTTATATATTTTTCTTATTTCAGCTGCAAACATAGATCATTTAGAGAAACACCTCACTGTCTATGTTTCGAGTAAGAAAATGGTAAAAATATGTATAGAAAATAAAGAATAGCCCTGTAAACTCCACTCTTCTCTATATAAGGAGTTTTACAGGGGTGCTCATTTCCTGATATCTGTAAGTGGTGGCCACCCAAATCTTGCCAAACCACCAGCAATATCTACCTTTAAAAAGGTAAATACAGCATTTTATGTGGTGGGTGAGTGCACTGAAAAGTAGCATAAAAATACCTGACACGATTTCCAAGTTGTTATGCAAAAAGTGTGGTACTTATGATCTGGCCAATAGATTCCTCTGTTCCAATTTCACCAAAAAAAGCAACCTTAATTTGAGAGACTGGTTTTATATATTTAAAATTATGCAGGTGAAAAGTCTTCAACTATGTGGATTTCATGTGCAAAAAGACTATTTTGTGATCTGACCAGTATGTTTCACATGTTCCAACAGCACCATCAACATATGAAAAATCAACATTAGAAAATACCAAATCAAGCGTTGTCATATGATCTGTGGTACATTCTTTTATAAGCATTTTGCATGAAAACTTATCACTTAATTTCTTAACAATGCTATGTTTCAGCAAAACATTAATATTGAAACCTCCAATTATCATCAATGGCTTTGATGGGGTCAAATATGGAATAAGTTCTTTGTTCAGACAAGAAAGAAGATTACTGTCAGACATTTGAGGTGACTTATACAAAAATACGATCTGACTTTCAATTGAGACATGCCTTGCAGTTATCATAATAAATTCTAATGTATCTGAACTATACTTTCTCTTCTGTATAATAATGATATCATCTTTGACATAAACTGCTAATCCATGAGGAGGTCTTTTGCAAGTACTGTATCCAATTTGGTCATTTCTTGTCAAACAATAGCCTTCTATTACATAATCACTATCATTATCAGGCTGATATAGTCGTGTTTCTGCTAATCCAAATATGTGCGTTGACAACAGATTTTTGTCATGTCTAACATCATCAAAATGAAGATTCAAGGATCTACAATTATTGAAAGCAACTTTGAAATGCGAAACTGGATCTATCAATTCTAAAGATGTATCACACAGCTGAAGCATTGCTATTTCATGCAATCGCTGCATTTCTGTCTTAACCTGATCATCAACTTGTAATGCTTTCTCATTGAAGTTAAGGATCTGAAGCTTCTCAATTGACCTTACCCTGCTGAGTGCTACATAGTGTAAATGTGGAACTTTGCGAGTTTTACGTTGTGATAAGTCAATAACAACTCTTTCAAGGGTACTACCTTGTGCTCTATGTACTGAACGCCCTGCAGAAGGTTGCAAAGGGAATTGAACTCTCTGAAAGGTCTTTCTGTTGTAAGTAAATGACCTGTTGACATCAAAAATTGGTGTCCAATTTTCATCAATATTGCTATGATACAGTCCCCTGTTTTTGTATTTGATTCTTGTTTCCATTCCTGCTTTTTTGTCATCAAACTGGACCCAAATTATGCTTGGACGTCGTGTGGTTTGTAGTTTATACTCAATAAACTTAACTACACATGATGCTCCATTTGCTAGTCCATCTTCTGTTTTTATGTTTATTGTTAAATCATAAATCATGTCAACAACAACTGTTAACGAGCAATGTAAATTTGCTGTTTGGTTTGAATCTGTTACATTCTTTAGATTCTTGAGTGCACAGTCTATCTTTTCTTTAGATAACTTTGGTGAGACATATGTATCCATGCATGGTATTTCAACCTTTTCTGTTGCCATATTTCTTATAATTTCATCATTAAAAACATGCATGAAATAGTTTTCTGCAAAGAGGTGAGGCGCATTTTTCTGATACTCAGTATCTTTTTTAGTTACTTCACATTGCTTAAACCTATTCTTGTCTTCAGCAGTCAAGGCATTGATCCTTAATCTATTTAACAATTCTGCAAATTCAAGGTCATCTTTTTGTCTCATAATTTCTGTTAGTTCAAACATAGTAAATAAGTCTTTCCAGAGATTTTGTGATAAAGCAGCTGCATCATGTTTCATGTCATTAAATATCCAATCACCACTCACTGGTTTCAACTGATAAAGATCACCAACAGCAATAATGCTAACACCACCAAAAGGCGTTCTTGTTCCTTTCAATGCTTGAAGTCTCTGATCAATAAAATTCAACATAGAATTACTAACCATTGAAATTTCATCAATAATCACAACTGACAAATCACGGTATTTTGATCTAAAGGTATTCAGACTGTCACAGGTTAATGTTTGATCCGATTGCTTATACTTTTGTTTAAATGCAGATGAGATGGTAGAACCATTAATATTAAATGCTGCTTTTCCTGTAAATGCACAAAGAAGAACCCTTGTGTGATCCGCATCTTCTCCTTCTTTCAGATTTAATATTCTAAACAAAGTCTGATACAATGCTCGAATAACTAGACTTTTTCCAACACCAGCTCCACCAGAAAGAAATGCATATAAGGGGGCATCTTTTGTTTTAATCCAGTGAATCACATGATAGTAAAACTGTTTTTGTTTACTATTTAAACACTGCAGGAGCTTTCTGTAATCAATATCTGAAAGAATATTTTCATTCACATCAATTTGAGGTGCAGAAACGTAACATCCAATTTCAGTCCCTATATCATAGTCTCTATGCTCAATTCTATCAGGATTAAAATATATAAACTCTTCAGACTGAATTGGTTCAATTTCAGCATCATCACCTTCAACTTGTTGTGTACTTGGAGCAATATCATCGAATGCATCATATTCAATTTCTGCTAAATCTCTTGCTAATTCCAACTCTTCAGCATAATGTTCGTAAGTGGAACATTTATGATCTATCACATGCTTCATTGACTCATAGTGTTCTTTATATGTTCTAAAAGTTCCAAGTAAGTCAGTCTCTTCATTTCTCCATGGGTGAAAAAGTAGAAGTTTCTCTCTATAATAGTTCTCTTCATCTGTTTTGCGATTGAATCTCACATACCTTATTATTTTAGAATTACGACATCGTTTGATTTTTATGCCATTCTTTAAAGTTAAAATAGTTTCACCATCACCAAAGCATTCTTCATCTGACACTTCTGCATCTTTCTCATAATCTTGCTCCTCCTCATCTCTACTATCATTATGTCCATCTGGGTAAATGACTTCTAACTCAGACACATAATCGGCTAAGCAATACTTTTCCAATGGTTTGGGACGCTTCGAGTATCTTTTAATTTTATTGTCTGACATTATATCTGTCGAGTCTGCCGGCAATTCATCAAGTACTGACTTTGGTTTCAGTAACTGTACTCTCTGGGTTGGAAGTGACGTATTTATGAAGACAACACTCCTTGAACTTTTAGTCAATGGCATTTGCAGTACCAAATAAACTGCCTCTTGTGCACTTACTTCAACACTGTTTGAAAACACATTTCCAATATGTCTAACTTGTCTTTTGAGATCCATATTGCCATTCCTTGCTTCTTTTGCAGCTGCATGCAACAAATTACTCATCCCTCTTTGAGATTTACTAATGTATGAAACTATATACATAGCACAAGCATATGGATCTAACACAAATTGTATATCAATGTTTGCCTTCCAAGCTTTTAACACACTATCATTGTACAAATTTACACGGATTTCACTTGGTTTTCTTTTCAAAAACACTTTTGAAGAGTTTAAAGAACTTCTGATACATTTAATATATTCTTCCTCACTCATTTGGACAACACTTGTCAGAAACTCCTCATAAGACATATCATATCCATCTTTCTTACTGTTCAATGTTTTCTGTAAGTTTTGGTACAATTTATAATACTTGTCTTTTTCAGTTTCGAGAGGCTGTAAGACCATAGTTTTGGAAAGAGGTGGCAAAGGATAACCAAATCGACAGATTTTATCTTCTCGTTTTCTACATGTTCTAGAATGTTTGTGAATTTGAAGTTCTATTAAATGACGAAGATGTGAATTATCTATAGAACATTTCAAATACTGATCCACATAAGCAGCCAACTCTACATCCGAATCCACATTGAATTTTGGTGCATTCTGTACCCATACAATCATATGAATATGTGGCGATCCACGTTGCTGAAATTCCACTCTAAAAAAGTAATCAACAACTTTTCCAAGAGGTTCATGCTCACTCTTTAGAACTGTGTTGATGAATTCTTTAACTCTATGCTCGAAATATCTAGAACAAGTGACTGGATCCGATTGAATAAGTTTTATCTTTTGTTCCCATGCCAAGTTTTCAATTTGATCATCAGTGTAGTTGAAATTTTTATTTAAGGTAGCTAGCATTTTCAAAAGCTCAATCCATCTTGTATCAGCCGAGGACAATGACATAAACCAAGTTGGCAAACCCAACTGACGAATCATAGCATAAACATCTTTTTTTCTAGATTCTAAATATGCTGGAGAATTTCTTAGCTGTTTAAACAAATAGTAACCTTCATCATTTTTTACAATACTGTCAATACACTCTGAGTTTCTTGCTTGTACAGCAGTAATATTATTTGTTCCCGTTTGACACCTTCTAACAGCAAGGTTTGCTTTATCGTTCAGTTGCTTCATTTGTATTTTTTTCAGTTTAAAAAATATATTGGGTACACTGTTAGCAGCACGCCTATCTTGGCTTCTCAATTCCCATTTTGCAATATCACTATAATGTACAGGCACTTTTCTATCATCATTATCTATGCGCCTCTGCCCACAAAATATGGTTGGAAAACAAAGATATTCTGAATCTTTATCTTGAAATATACTGAGTGGCCTTTGACCTTCTCCAGGAGCAAATGTGAATGTAGAATTTCTGTTTTCAAGATCTGCATCATCCAATAGAGTGTCAATATTTCCCACATTTTCTTGTGCGATTTCTTCTGCATCTGAATCATACAGTTCTTCGACATGAGGTGTGTCATGATTTGAAATATCATCATTCTTTTCTAACTGATCGTTTGGATAATTGTTACACATTTCACTAACAACACCATCAAAATCAATAATATCATACTTTGAACATTCTTTTGTACACAACTCAAAAAAATTATGTATAACCTCAGCTTGGTTCTGATTACATGGACTATCCTGAAGACTTTCATCCAAAACACCATCAGAATCATCATTATTTGTTTCAGAGCAGGTTTTTTTTGTGATTCAAAAAATGCATGCAGTGTTTCATTACTTTCTTCTGTGATTCTCTTTAACCACTGCTGGTCTATTTCAACATTTGCGTTTTTGTACAATTCACTACCACTCATTAGCCAATGCAAAGCACAAAGCACATGATATGGTCGAACATTTTCTGAGAAAACATATGACTTAAATGACATCTTCTTCTTTAATTTCACTGCAACTGTAACATTTTCATCAAAAGGCCTAGGTAAAGCATTTACAACTGGTTGAATGTCAACAGGTACATTAACAACATTTCCTTTTACTGATAACTGGCGACCTCTAGGTAGTTCTCTCATCTGCATGAATGGTATACGTAAAGCAATAAGGCGTTCTTCAAGTGGAAACAGCTCCAATTCTTTTGGTTTTGGTGGCCACTTCATTCCGTTTACAACAGACAATTTTGGGACTTTACCACACTTAATATTGTCTTTGCATGTACAGCATATCCATTCTTCTTCATTGACTGATTTCACCCCTGTTAAGTAATTTTCCTTGTCTTTAGAAACAAATGTTATAGCTTTTGATACAGACTCTTCAAACCATGTCTGTTGACAACAACTACATATATAGACAGGTCCAATTGATATATTCTTGTGAAACTTTTCAATACAAACATCAATATCACTACCACATTTTCTGCGCTTTCTGGTTATATTTTCAGCTTGTGAAAAGGATGGATCTTTACGCTTGGTAGCTTTTCTTTTACAGTCTATAATGTTTTCAGCTTTTTTGTTTCTTTCATTTAATCTCCATTGTTGTTTTGCAAACCTTTCTTGTTCTAATATGTATGCATCTGACCTTGCCTTCCTCTTTGACCGATTTTGTATTTCAATTTCTTTTTGTTTGAATTCATGGCATTCTCGAGATTCTTTTTTCTTTTCACATTCCCATTTTTTGTATTCATCTATCAATCTTGCTCTTCTCTGACATGCTTTTGTCATAACTTTGTCTTTTCTCCGGTATTCTTCTGATTGTCTAGCACTCTGCTTAGATTTGAGTGAATATTCTCTATCTTTTTTTTGGTATTCTTCAGATTGTCTAGCAATCTGCTTAGATTTGAGTGAATATTCTCTATCTTTTTTTTGGTATTCTTCAGATTGTCTAGCAATGTGCATAGATTTGCGTGTATATTCTCTATCTTTTTTTTTGGTATTCTTTAGATTGTCTAGCAATCTGCTTAGATTTGAGTGAATATTCTCTATCTTTTTTTTGGTATACTTCAGATTGTCTAGCAATCTGCTTAGATTTGAGTGAATATTCTCTATCTTTTTTTTGGTATTCTTCAGATTGTCTAGCACTCTGCTTAGATTTGAGTGAATATTCTCTATCTTTTTTTTTGGTATTCTTCAGATTGTCTAGCAATGTGCATAGATTTGCGTGTATATTCTCTATCTTTTTTTTGGTATACATCAGATTGTCTAGCAATGTGCATAGATTTGCGTGTATATTCTCTATCTTTTTTTTGGTATACATCAGATTGTCTAGCAATGTGCATAGATTTGCGTGTATATTCTCTATCTTTTTTTTGGTATACTTCAGATTGTCTAGCACTCTGCTTTGATTTAAGAGTATAATTTTTGTCTTTTACCTTGAAGTTAGAGTCTTGCCTTCGTTTCTGCATATAAACTCTCATATATTCTTTTCTTTCTGCTGCGTTTTTCTTATTTATCATAATTTCTTTGTTCCTAATATTTTGATTTTTAGTTATCTTTGTTCTAATTCCTGTCTTCTCTTCAAGTTTATGCTTTTGATCCTTAAAGTATTTTCCAATAAGTGTTTCATGATTTCCAATGCTTGAATCAGCAAAAAAGTCTTCTCTTCCATGTGCATGACTCGTATGGCTTTCAGACACCTTTCTTTTGTATGTTACAGATTTCCAAGCATAGTCACGTGAAGTGTCAGTATCACACTCTGCATGATTTTGAATATCCAATACACTGTTATGCTCAAGATTAGATAAGTCAAAGTCTACAGGAAGAATTTCAAACTGTGTGGAAATTGAAATCATCATACTTTCAAACAACGCATATAAAAATGCAACAAGATCATCTAAACAATTGAAAGCAGCTAGTAATGATTTTCCATCTGGAACAGATAACCCATTGAAACCATGTGAATGTGAATCAAATATAAAGTATTTGCAATCTCTCTTGAACACAGAGGTACAAATAGAACCGATCATTAATAAAACACTTGAAGAACATTGTAAAGTAGTATACAATGCTTGGTGAAGAGTAGGTAAATTGGTACTGACAAACTGTTCTGTGCAAAGACCTGTCACAACTGGAGATGTTTTCACAACAACTTCTTTGTTTAAAATTGAAACTAATCTTGGAAGTTCATCAAAGCAAAGTAACTTACTTCTGAATTTACCTTTTGTCTTTAATTCATCTATGATCTTATTATACAGACAATCTCCAGCTAAAAGAATGCTGTCTAGATCTGTACTACAAGAAATATCTGCGTATGTTGCATATATTAATGAACAAAGTGCATTTGCAGTGCATTGACATCCTCTGGACTCACTGCTAAATATTTCAGAACCTTGGTGAAAAGATCCCAGTTCAAATTTGACAGAGTTAAATGGACCATTAGAAGGCTTCCATAGCATTGTATCAGTTTGTTCTGTTAAAGGAAAGGCAGTGTACATAATTTCTTCGTCACTTTGTGTAGAGCTTGACAATACAGTGTTTGTAATCTCTTTTGGTGACTGGATTTTGGTATTTTGTACTAGCTGTATTCTGCTGATATCATTGTAATCTATTCTTTGCAAAACTTTGGAATTTCGTACTCGTTTTGTTTTAATATCTTTTTCATTTGTACATTGCAAAACTGAGGCAACAGATTTTTCCATATCTTTGTCAATTGTACTTTTCATATCTTTGTCAATTGTACTTTTCATTTCTTTGTCTTTTGTACTTTTTATAACTGAAGCATCAGATGATACGCTGAAGCAGGTCATACCCACATCTGAAGTATCTAGAGACCCTGCGTCAGATGACACTTTGGGGCAGGTCATACCCCCATCTGACAAACTATCTGACCCTGGCACAGATGTCCCCATCGCTGCAAGCGATTGGGGCTTAGATCCTCCATGATCTGTGAGGGGGGTCAGGCCCACATCTGCGAAAAATAACCCGGGGCTGCTACCATCAGCCCTCATCACTGTCTTTGCCAACGACTTTTTCCAGTTTTTCTTACGTGGCATGCCTCAACCTGAAATATACAGAAGTAGGTGTCCTCTTTAAATGGAAATAGATATTTAAGGGGAACTGGTATATATATATGAAACTTATTCTAAATCATGGTTATACTAGATGAGTTTTTGTAAAACAGAATGTTGTTTTTTTTTCACTGGTTCTAAGTAATTTAACAGGGATATCAGTAAAACAATATGATAGCTCTCCATCAGAGTCTAACTGTTGGTTTTCTTTTGCTCCAGCATTTCAGTGGTTTCTTGCTGTCAAGTCCTCACCATTGTTTCATCTCTGTGGTTGTTCGTTTCTTTTTGTGTTCAAGGAGATGTTGTCTGCCCCCGCCCATAGGGGCTTGAAGAAATATATGGGCTGCACGATGCTTCCACGCAGAGCTGAATCCGGCCCGCACACTAGTACTGGTAAACCGCTTAGAGGATCTAAGCCTGTCCAGGAACGGCAGTGCAAGGCTCATAAACCCTATTGGTTTCATTGGGCGACAGGGCTTGAGATGTCATTTCATCTCAATGTCGGGTAAAAGTCCCACAAAATTGGAAGCAATGTCTCCAAAATGACCTTTACAGTGTTGAAGGGGACGTTAAACCTCAAATCAAACAAACAAAACAAAATCAAGGAGATGTTGAACTGATGAGTTAGGAGGCCTTCATGCGGACTGAACAAATTATTTGTCTTAATCGCAATGGAAGTAAGGGCGAGGATTGTGGCCGCGTAAAATGGATTTAAGCCCCCTAGTGGAATTCGTTTCACTGACAATTCCAAGGCAGTTCTTCAGTCGCGGTTTATTTTTGTTATGGTTTGTCTTTGGTTGTTTGTGTCACTTATACTATTTTGTTTTGTATAGCCAATTGGCCATTTTGTGGGAAAATAACTGTCCATTTGGCATTCCCCTATTGATGTTTCTATTAGGGTCTTTTGTTTAATGTTTGTGTTAATTCCCTTTGCTGTCTCTGATGGGAACTGTGGGTTAATTGTATCAATTCCTGATCATTGCCTTCACTTCTATTTCACGTGATGACTTTTGGCATTGTGTAAAGTTTCAATCAAGTGTTTTTAATAGGATACATCAATCCAGCTGAAAAGCTGACTAATAAAAAGCGTAAACCACAGTGGAAGATGAGGGGGAGGGTTGGGGCACTGTAAAACCAGTTTAAACCCACATAAAGCAGGGTGTCCCAGCAATCATTCTTTTGCGAATTGGCTTTGTGCCATTCGTTCATATTTGGTCTGTTTTTATGTGTGCCCCCATGTCACTTTCTTAAGGTGACTTGAGATGACTGCATTCTTAGATTGTTGCCTTTCCTGGGTGACCTTTTCTTACCAGTTTGTACTTTCATTGCAGTTTTATTTGTTTTATGTTCACTGTTGTTCAATTTTTATATGTTTTAATATTTCAACACTAATGTGTGTCAAGATTATTTAATTTAGTAAAGGTTACCAAGATATTACCTATTTGGGAAAGAACTGTTTTCATTGTTTATTTTGGAGTTTTATGGCCCAGTCAAATCAATAAAAAGTATTTCTTATCCACTCAGTTTACCTTATGACACTTCAACAGCAACTTATACATCAGCAGTAAACTAGTATAGTGCATATTCTTTAAACAGAAACTGATAACTGCCCTTCTTAAATCAGGGGAAGGAAGACAATTACCAATGTTCACAAATGAATGTTGCCAACTGTTGCAGGTATCCAACCCGCGAACTCCTGATCACCAGTCATACAGGCATCCAACTTAGTTACCAAGGCCAGCAAGTTAAACAGCTGTTAACTGGGCTTGTTGCCAGTAATTTAATAATTTGTTTAGAAGTGTCTGTTCATCTTTCTCTTGGATGTTTGGGATAGGCTTTGCTTCCCTCTTTAATTGCATGCCGGTGGGTCAGGCCTCAATTTCTATGACGGTTCCAGCATAAAGGCTTACTGAGAATTAGAGAGATCTAATTCAGTGAAGTGTTGGTTGGTGCCTGATGCTCTGTCTCTGGTCGGGCCCATCCAAGTCTAACTGTTGGTTTTCTTTTGCTCCAGCATTTCAGTGGTTTCTTGCTGTCGAATCCTCACCATTGTTACATCTATGTGGTTGTTTGATTTTTTGTGTTCATGGAGATGTTGCACTGATTAGTTAGGAGGCCTTCATGCGGACTGAACAAATTATTTGTCTAAATCATGACGGAAGGGTGATGATTGTGGCCACGTAAAATTGATTTAAGCCCCTCAGTGAAATTCGTTTCACTGACTGTTCCAAGACGGTTCTTCTGTTGCGGTTTATTTTTGTTATAGTTTGTCTTTGGGTGTTTGTGTCACTTATGTTATTTTGTTTTGGATAGCCAATTGGCTATTTTGTGGGAAAGTAAATGTCCTTTTGGCTTTCTGCTATTGATGTTTCATTTAGGGTCTGTTGTTTCATGTTTGTGTTTCTTTCCCTTTGGTGTCTCTGATGGGAGCTGTGGGTTAATTGTATTGATTCCTGATCATTGCCTCCACTTCTATTTTGCGTTCTGCTTCAATCAGTTCCTTAAGTATCTTTAACCTGATTAAAATATTTCTCTAGGGGTTCTCCTGACAGGCATTAATTTGTGAAACAAAGGAACATAGTTGATAAAAAATGTACAGTTAATATTCTTTGATACTTTACTACCTCTCAATGGCCTCCGATGTTTTTGTTTACTAAATTAAAAGTGACCTTGACCTCCTGTCTCAAACTCAATATTATTACACATTACTGACAACTTGAATCAATTTATCAACATGCTATATTTAGGATTTTCGTGTTAATAATAATGTAGCCACTGTCTCCATTCTTTTGGCACTGATTAAGCAAACTTCTTCCATCAAACAAAAGATGTGGTCCACTCGGATTCTGCCAAAATCATATAGCCATTAGTTTTTCATCATTAGATAAATGTTCATTTACATGGGCCTCCGTGGCCTAGTGGTTAAGAGCGCTGACTCTTGATCATTAGGTCTCTCACCGCTGTGGTTCGAGCCTCGCTCGGGTCACATGTGAGACACCAAGTTCTGCAACGGAAGGTCAGGTGGTTTTTCTCCGGGTACTCCAGTTTTTCACCCATCTCTGATTAACGATCAGCTCGATGTGAGTGAAATAATCTTGAAAGAGCCGTAAAAACCAAAACAAAAAAAAAATGTTCATTTACCTTGGAATACAGTGATGAGTTGTTCAAGGACAGTCTTTTACTCTGTTTATACAGCAAACTAGTCTCTTTTCACTGATAACAATGTCACATGTAACTATCAGACACACAGTTATCACTGTCAATATGTATCAAAACACAATATAAATGTCCTTTTATCACAAATCTTGTTGATACTACAAGAAAAGGAAAACTTTATCAGTCAATGTTGTAGAAACAAACAAATTTTTTAACATTCTAAAAAAATACTGTTTAAATAAATTAAGAAAAATAAAGTTTTAAAATAATTCTAATTAGCTAAATATCTTTACAAATATCACACTCACTTTAACCTCAAACCAGTGCTTCAGCTGAAGTGCACGACCCGCCGGATGCTTTTAGCTTTATGAGTGTTACCATACATGGGTATGGTGGCCATTTTGGTCATGTGACCTCGACCTATAACGGTTCCCCCAATAAATGAGCCTTATCGTAAGGAGCAAAAATATATCTGATACTTTAGTACTGTATTCTGAATCGTTTGCAGGATAAAATGCATTCTCACTTTTCCAATACAAAATCATATGTGTCAAAGTTTGACCTAGGCAGAAAGAAGGTCAAGGTCAACCCAAGGTCACCATTTTAGCAATTTATGATGGGCCTACGTCCCAGATGCCATTTATCAAGTTTCGTAAAAATCTGCCCAGTGGTTCTGGAGAAGACTATTTTTGAAGGGTTTTTACCATATATGGCTTGGCGGCCATTTTGGTCATGTGACCTGGACCCCATGAGCAAATTTTGGTTTCCCCCATCCCATAGAGGCTCCATATGAAATTTGACTTCAATCGGCCCAACGGTTTTCGAGGAGAAGCAGTTCGAAAATTTTCACATTTTTCGCCTCGGCGAGGCTATACTAAATGAAATGTAATATTTCTCAAGTTCATTGGTTAAATCTCATTGATATCTATCATTATGCCAAAAATTGTTTAAATATTCCAACAAAAGCATATATGTCAAAGTTTGACCTAGGCACAAAGAAGGTCAAGGTCAACCCAGGGTCCCCATTTTAGCAATTTATGATGGGCCTACATCCCAGATGCTATTTATCAAGTTTCATGGAAATCTGCCCAGTGGTTCTGGAGGAGACTATTTTTGAAGGGTTTTTACCATATATGGCTTGGCGGCCATTTTGGTCATGTGACCTGGACCCCAGGAGCAAATTTTGGTTTCCCCCATCCCATAGAGGCTCCATATGAAATTTGACTTCAATCGGCCCAACGATTTCCAAGAAGAAGTAGTTTGAAAATTTTCACATTTTTCGCCTCGGCGAGGCTATACTAAAAAGAATGTAATATTTCGCAAGTTCATTGGTTAGATCTCACTGATATCTATCAGTATGCCAAAAATTGTTTAAATATTCCAAGCGGTTAAGTCACTATGACCAATTTTCACAAACGGATTATGGACGGAAAGACAGACAGACCATATATGGCTTGGCGGCCATTTTGGTCATGTGACCTGGACCCCATGAGCAAATTTTGATTTCTCCCATCCCATAGAGGCTCCATATGAAATTTGACTTCAATCGGCCCAACGGTTTCCGAGGAGAAGCAGTTCGAAAATTTTCACATTTTTCGCCTCTGCGAGGCTATACTAAACGGAAGGTAATATTTCGCAAGTTCATTGGTTAGATCTCATTGATATCTATCAGTATGCCAAAAATTGTTTAAATATTCCAAGCGGTTAAGTCACTATCACCAATTTTCACAAACGGGTTACGGACGGACAGACAGACTGACAGACTGACAGAATGACAGACTGACAGAATGACACGGTGATTTTAGGGCACTCTTAGAAATCAACCGACTTCAGTCGGTCTCTTTTTCTGCGGGTCGTGCAATCTATAAACGTATGTAATATGAAATTCATAAATAATTTTCATTATATTTATATACAAAGTAGATTTGGTTTGTGTATGGCATTGAAATTTTCATTCATTGAACAGTGGAAAAGGTGACAAAGTAATATAATATGTCTCCCCACCGGGAGCATAAAAACATGATCAGCAAGGCGGTTTTACTCCAGGAAGAGACCCTCTATGCACAGATGAAGGTATAACAACAGGCAAAATGGAGTGTTAATTTTCTGTATCTTTGAAACAAACTGGATCTATCATGAAAAGTTATTAATAACTCACACATTGTACTGTCACAGGATGGTATGAGTTTTATACAAAGGCAATGAATTTATGTTCTTTTTTGACTGTTTTGTCCTTGACCTGGGTACATGGCATCTAACAGTTGCACTCTACACATTCTGTAGAAACGGTGAAGATCTTATACAAGTTTCATGAAAATTGTAAATCTTCACACCGTAATTTGAAATTGATACAAAATGTCTACAGATGGACCAAACAACCTTCATCTTTCTTACCTGGTACGTCTGCGATCACCCTTTTGAGGATATTCATTGTTAGTGTTCGTTTCAGATGAAAACATTTGTTAATTTGTTTTGGAGTTTTATGGCCCAGCCAACACTAGGTCATTTTTGAGCCAGTCAGTTTAACTACCACACTTCCCTGACAGGCTTATACATAAAAGGTAAACCAGTGCAGTGCACATTCTTTAGCCAGAAATTGACAGCTGCCCTTCTTGAATAAGCATAAGGGAGAGAAAGACTGTGGAAAAGATTTCCTGATAAATTACCATTTAAGATCATAAAAAATATTTTTCATGATCAATCTTCACAAATGAATGTTGCCAACCCCTGCAGGTATCAAACCTGTGACCTGATCACCAGTCAGAAGAGCATCCAACAGAGACACAAAGGCCGGCTCAAATGAACTAGTTTTATTAGAGAAACTATCATTAATATTCTAAAGCAACAATAAACACTATCCCGGGTACGACTATAAACAACACCAATATTACTCTTCACCAAGCTGTAAACGACAGATATTCATGGATTTGAAATGATGCCTTGAACCTGAAAAAAAAAATCATAGTGTCAATATTATCAAAACAATTGTTAACATTATCTTCAATTCTGTTTTCTATTACTACACAAGTACAACAATGTATAATTTCCTTCATATTACCATGCATAAAACAACTTGTTTTAGGCTTTGGAGATTTTCAATGAAGGTAAACTGTGAAAAAGTCTCTTAATGATTAAGTTTTCACTAAAGTAATTTAATACATTCTGATAGCTCCCAAAAACTTTACCAATATTTTAAAAGTGCACTCCAGAGCAGGGGCATTTATTGCCAAGGGCTATAATTTGAACAATTTTGGCAGAGGTCCACTAGCTAAGGCTTCAAACTAAATACATGTATCAAAGACCTAGGCCTTGTTGTTGCAGAAAAGATTTCTAAAGATTTTCCCTATATAAGTCTATGTAAAAATTTGAACAATCTTGAAAGAGGTCCACTAGACAAAGTTTCATAACAAATATCAAAGACTAAGCCTTCTTATTTCAGACAAGAAGATTTTTAAAGGTTTTCCCCATATAAATCTATGAAAAACCAAAGGACCCAGGGGCGGGGGCATTTTTGGCTATACTCTGAACAATCTTGATAGAGGTCTACTAGACAAATATCAAAAAACTGCGCCTTACAGTTTCAGAGAAGATTTTAAAAATTTTCCCTATATAAGTCTATGTAAAAACAGTGGGTCCTGGGGCGGGGGCATTTTTGGCCTGAGGGCTGTAAATTTAACAATCTTGATAGAGGTTCACTACAAAGCCTCATACCAAATATCAAAGACATGAGCCTTGTGGTTTCAGAAAAGAAGATTTTCCCTATAAAAGTCTATGTTTAAAAGATTAGACAAAACTACATACCAAATATCAACGACGTTTCAGACAAGAAGATTTTTTAAACATTTTCCTAAATAAGAAGTCTTTGTAAAACTAAAGGGTCCCAGGGCTGGGCAATATTGCCCCAGAGGCTATTATTTGAACATTCCTGATTGAAGTTCACTAGACAAAGCTTCATACTAAATATCAAAGACCTGAGGCTTCTGGTTTTAGATAAGAAGATTTTTAAAGGTTTTCCTTATATTTACATAAGTCTATGAAAAACCAAAAGGCCAGGGGTGGGGGAATTTTGGGCCCAAGGGCTATAATTTAAAAAAAAATAATAATAATAAATAATAATCAACCTTATTTATAGAGGGTAACACATTTGGTACTAGTACTAATTTTCCATGTGGCCCTCTTTTTCTGGGTAGGAACCAGTACTAAGTAACAAGTGGGACCGGGGGAGGGCCATTATTGACCCCAGGGCTATAATGTGCATAATGTTGAGGGATGTCTAAAAAGGTGAAGCTTCATACCAAATATCAACAAAGGCTATAATTTGATACTTGGCAAAAGTCCACTAGATGAAGCTACAAACCAAATATCAAAGACCTGGGCCTTGCGGTTTCAGAGAAGATTTTTTAAAGATATTCCCTGCATAAGGCTATGAAAAATCAAATGGCCCCAGGGTGAGGGCATTTTTGGCCTCAGGGCTATAATTTAAACAATCTTGATAGAGGTCCACTAGATGAAGCTTCACACCAAATATCAAAGACCTGGGCCTTGCTGTTCAGAGAAGAAAATTTTCAAAGAATATCTCTATATTATATAAGTCTATGTAAAACCAAAGGGCCCCAGGGCAGGGGCATTTGTGGCCCGAGGGCTATAATTTGAACAATCTTTGTAGAGGTCCACTAGATGAAGCTCCAAATATCAAAGACCTAGGCCTTGTGGTTTCACAGAAGAATATTTTAAAGATTTTCCCTTTATAAGTCTATGTAAAACCAAAGGGCCCCCGAGGCGGGGGCATTTTTGGTCCCAGTGCTAAAATTTGAACAATCTTGGTAGAGGTCCACTAGATGAAGCTTCATACCAAATATCAAAGACCTAGGCCTTGTGGTTTCAGAGAAGAAGATTTTTAAAGATTTTCCCTATATAATTCTATGTAAAACCAAAGGGCCCCGGAGCAAGGCATTTTTGGCCCCAGGGCTATAATTTGAACAATCTTGGTAGAGGTCAACAAGATGAAGCTTCATACCAAATATCAAAGACCTGGGCCTTGCGGTTTCAGAGAAAAAGATTTTTAAAGATTTTCCCTTTATAAGCCTATGTAAAACCAAAGGGTACCGAGGTGGGGGCATTTTTGGCCCCAGCACTATAATTTGAACAATCTTGGTAGGGGTCCACTAGATGAAGCTGCATACCAAATATCAAAGACCTGGGCCTTGTGGTTTCAGAGAAGAAGACTTTTTAAGTTTTTGGTGTAAAAAAATCTATTTTTGGCTCCTGTGACCTAGATGTGCAACGGACCGGAACCATTTGAACAACTTTGTAAGGGGACCACCTAAGGATCATTCATGTGAAGTTTGGTCAAATCTGATCAGTGGTTTAGGAGATGTCGTTTGAAGAAATTGTTTACGGACGGACGCACGCATGGACGGACGGACGACGGATGAAAAGTGATCCCAAAAGCTCATCTGTAGACAGGTGAGCTAAAAAACCAAATGGCTCAGGGGCGGGGGCATTTTTGGCCTCAGGGCTATAATTTAAACCATCTTGATAGAGGTCCACTAGAGGAAGCTTCACACCAAATATCAAAGACCATGGCCTTGCTGTTTCAGAAGAAGATTTTTAAGGAATATCTCTATATAAGTCTATGTAAAACCAAAGGGCCCAGGTCGGGGGCATTTTTGGCCCTAGCACTATAATTTGAACAATCTTGGTAGGGGTCCACTAGATGAAGCTTCATACCAAATAGCAAAGACCTGGCCCTTGGGGTTTCCGAGAAAAAGATTTTTAAAGATTTTCCCCATATAAGCCCATGTAAAACCATAGGGCCCGGGGCGGTGGCATTTTTAGCCCAAGCACTATAATTTGAACAATCTTGGTAGGAGTCCACTAGATGAAGCTTCATACCAAATAGCAAAGACCTGGGCCTTGCGGTTTCAGAGAAGAAGATTTTTCAAGATTTTCCCTATATAAGCCCATTTAAAACCAAAGGGCCCCGGAGTGGGGGGGGGGGGATGAAGGACCATGGCCTTGTGGGATGAAGCTTCATACCAAATATCAAAGACATGGGCCTTACGGTTTCAGAGAAGAAAATTTTTAAAGATTTTCCCTATATAAGCCGATGTAAAACCAAAGGGCCCCGGAGCGGGGGCATATTTGACCCCACCACTTTAATTTGAACAATCTTGGTAGGGGTCCCCTAGATGAAGCTCAATACCAAATATCAAAGACCTGGGCCTTACGGTTTCAGAGAAGAAGATTTTTAAAGCTCTTCCCTATATAAGCCCATGTAAAACCAAAGGGCCCTGGAGCGGGGGCATTTTTGGCCCCAGCACTATAATTTGAACAATCTTGGTAGGGGTCCACTAGATGAAGCTTCATACCAAATATCAAAGACCTGGGCCTTGCGGTTTCAGAGAAGAAGATTTTTAAAGATTTACCCTATATAAGCCCATGTAAAACCAAAGGGCCCCGGAGCGGGGGCATTTTTGGCCCCAGCACTATAGTTTGAACAATCTTGGTAGGGGTCTACTAGATGAAGCTTCAAACCAAATATCAAAGACCTGGGCCTTACGGTTTCAGAGAAGAAGATTTTTAAAGATTTTCCCTATATAAGCCCATGTAAAACCAAAGGGCCCTGGAGCGGGGGCATTTTTGGCCCCAGCACTATAATTTGAACAATCTTGGTAGGGGTCCACCAGATGAAGCTTCATACCAAATATCAAAGACCTGGGCCTTGTGGTTTCAGAGAAGAAGATTTTTTAAGTTTTTGGTGAAAAAAATCTCTATTTGGCTCCTATGACCTAGATGTGCAACGGACCGGAACCATTTGAACAACTTTGAAAGGGGACCACCTAAGGATCATTCCTGTGAAGTTTGGTCAAAATCCAATCAGTGGTTTAGGAGGAGATGTCGTTTAAAGAATTGTTTACGGACGCACGCACGCACGGACGGACGGACGCACGGACGGACGCACGACGGACGAAAAGTGATCCCAAAAGCTCACCTCGTCACTACGTGACGGTGAGCTAAAAAAAAAAAAAATATAGAGAAAACTGATGTTTACAGGGGTGTACAATTTTTTTTCCTTATTTCTGCTCCAACACATGGGTTGTGAATACTCGTTCTTGCATAAATACCTATGCGCATGGCTGTTTGAAGCAATTGTCAAATGGACCGAAAGCCGTGCTCAAACAGCAAAAACCATGTTCAAATCATGAAATTCGCGTGCTGTTTGAACATAGATTTTGAGCTTTTGATATCACAAGACGGGCCTTGCCTTGTTTACGTTACGTTGAACGACGTAACGTTATCGCCCTGAACGTAGCGTTTTAGAGTTCTATGATGACGTCACTGCATGACAACGTCATTGTAAACAGCATTCTGAACTGGTCGCCATTTTGGTTTGCCTATCGCATTTGAAGAGTTTATATGGGATTTATATGGAGCTTTTGGGCGTTTTCGTCAAAATTTGCTGTCGGATTCGTAAGTTATGCAAGAACAACGATCATCCATGGTTATTTCATTGCATTAACATTTGCCGGATCCCTCGGAAGATATTTGAACATTCGGCCTAGCGGCCTCATGTTCAAACAGCTTCCTCGGGATCCGGCAAATGTTAATGCATGAAAAACCATGGTTGATCCCTATATTAAAACCGTTTCAATGAGCATCCACAACCTATGTGTGAACGAACAAGTCTGTGCAATGAACACCCCCATAAACCCCACTTTATATAGTGAAAACTGGGGTTTACTGGGTATACATAACTTTTCTTATTTCTGCTCCAAAACATAGGTTGTGGGTACTCATTAGAACATCCTCAATGAGCCGGTTCTTACGAGCACCCACAGTCTATCCAAAACATAGGTTGTCAGTACTCGTTAGAACCACCTCAATGAGGCGGTTCTAACAAGCACCCACAATCTATGTTTGCTGTATAAATAAGAAAAATATAAAGATTTTCATCAGAAAAGTAGCCATTTTGGAGATGTGAAAAAAATTCACTATGTCACATGGGTGTTTTATCGTAATGAATAAGAAAAATATCGCAAAGTTTCATCAAAAGGACTGTTTTGGAGACACAAAAAAGCACTATGTCACACGTAATGGAGAGAAATCCCAAGCCAACCTGTCTGCAGGGTTTTCAACCATTGTCCAAGTAAGACACAAGCTAACCTGCTAAGGTACATGGCTGGCAAGATTTTGCTGTAAATTTTAAATGTAGAAACTAGAAATATATTACAGTAGAACTTCAATGGCTCAAACACCGATGGCTCATTTACCATGGCTGAGTCGAACCCGTTCTTGAGCCCCTAGGGAAATCCTCTATGTAAGAAATGATGCAAGATAATTTAGGAGACTTTCGTCTTTTATCTTGCAAATGTATGCTGTGTGTACTCATTAGAATCGCCTCGATGAGGCGATTCTAATGAGTACACACAGCATGCGCAAATGTATGCTGTGTGTACTCATTAGAATCGCCTCGATGAGGCGATTCTAATGAGTACACACAGCATACATTTTCATTACAGGACACTGAAAATATGTCAAAAAGTACCTCATTATACCTCATGGCAGTAACCCTCAGTGGCTTGAACTACCCCTGTCTTGAACAGATTTTCGAGGTCCCAAAGGTGTTTGAGCAATTGAAGTTCGACTGTATTAACACAACAAACATGAGCAAAGTATTCATCAGACTGCATGAACATTTAAGCCTATGTATTACAATAACACACCTGTGCGATATAGTGTTTTTTTTTACATCTCAAAAATACCTACTTTTCTGATGACAACCCTTGATATTTCTCTTATTTATACTACAAATATAGATTGTAGGTACTCTGCCATCTGATCTCGATCTACACTGCTTGTAAAGGTACGGGTTGTCATCATATTCAGCAGGACAAGGGTTAAGGCTCTGTCACACAATAATGTTTTAGACGAATGTATTCCGACATATAAAAAATAGCTTATGCCCTGACATGAGCTGAAGTTGAATGACAAAATTCAAGTGGAAACCTCTTCTTAGGACACACACATAGCATACTGCTAATGTGCTGAACCTATCTTCTACTTATGAGCAACTTGTTCATAACTTATTTCTGGTGAGTACATGTACATAACTTCAACAAGCATGTGCTTTGTTTGTTTGTTTGTATTGGGGTTTAACGGCCCAGTCAACACTATTTAGGTCATTTTTGAGCAGGTCAGTTTACTTATCCTCACTTTTTCTGGACAGGCTTATACGTAAGCGTTTAACCAGTACAGTGCACATTCTTTCGCCAGAAACTGACAACTACCCTTCTTGAATCAGCGGAAGGAAGAGAAAGACCGTAGAAAAGATTTCATGATCAATCTCCACGAAAGAATGTTGCCGACCCCGGCAGGTATCGAACCCGCATCCTCCTGATCACCAGTCAGACATGCATCGGACTGAGCTACCGAGGCCGGCTCAACAAGCGTGTGCCCAGCATGTCTACAGCGCTCTTGACTTAAAGGTGCATTATTGAGCTATCCGAAAAAAATGCTTCCAAAAATAAAATACATATAGCCGGTATTTTTCTTTAAAAACAAGAGGGCCATGATGGCCCTGGATCGCTCACCTGATCCATAGAGTAACAAGTGGGCCCCGGAGAGGGCCATTATTGACACCAGGGTTATAATGTGCATAATGTTGAGGGAGGTCTAAAAAGGTGAAGCTTCATACCAAATATCAACAAAGGCTATAATTTGAACAATCTTGGCAAAGGTCTACTAGATGAAGCCACACACCAAATATCAAAGACCTGGGCCTTGCGGTTTCAGAGAAGAAGGTTTTTTTTAAAGATATTCCCTTCATAAGCCTATGTAAAACCAAATGGCCCCGGTGCGGGGGCATTTTTGGCCTCAGGGCTATAATTTAAACAATCTTGATAGAGGTCCCTTAGATGAAGCTTCACACCAAATATCAAAGACCTGGGCCTTGTTGTTTCAGAGAAGAAGACTTTCAAAGATTATCTATATATAATTCTATGTAAAACCAAAGGCCCCCGGGGCGGGCGCATTTGTGGCCCGAGGGCTATAATTTGAACAATCTTGGTAGAGGTCCACACCAAATATCAAAGACCTGGGCCTTGTTGTTTCAGAGAAGAAGATTTTTTAAGATTTCCCTATATAAGTCTATGTAAAACCAAAGGGTCTCGGGTGGGGGCATTTTCCCCAAAGGGTCTCAGGCGGGGGCATTTTTGGCCCCAGCACTTTAGTTTGAACAATCTAGATAGAGGTCCACTAGATGAAATTTCACACCAAATATCAAAGACCTAGGCCTTGTGGTTTCAGAGAAGAAGATTTTTAAAGATTTTCCCTATATAAGCCCATGTAAAACCAAAGGGCCCGGGGGCAGGGGCTTTTTTTGGCCCCAGCACTATAATTTGAACAATCTTGTTAGGGGTCCACTAGATGAAGCTTCATAACAAATAGCAAAGACCTGGGCCTTGTGGTTTCAAAGAAGAAGATTTTTAAAGATTTTCCCTATATAAGTCTATGTAAAACCAAAGGGCCACATGGCGGGGGCATTTTGGTCTCAGGGCTATAATTTGAACAATCTTGGTAGAGGTCCACTAGCTGAAGCTTCATAACAAATATCAAAGACCTGGGCCTTGCGGTTTCAGAGAAGAAGATTTTTCAAGATTTTCGCTCTATTAGTCTATGTAAAACTAAAGGGCCCTGGAGCGGGGGCATTTTTGACCCCAGGGCTATAATTTGAACAATCTTGGTAGAGGTCCACTAGCTGAAGCTTCATAACAAATATCAAAGACCTAAGCCTTGTGGTTTCAGAGAAGAAGATTTTTAAAGATTTTCTCTATATAAGTGTATGTAAAACCAAAGGGCCACATGGCGGGGGCATTTTTGGTCTCAGGGCTATAATTTGAAAAATCTTGGTAGAGGTACACTAGCTGAAGCTACATAACAAATATCAAAGACCTAATTATAAGCCTTGTGGTTTCAGAGAAGACGATTTTTAAAGATTTTCCCTATATAAGCCACTGTCAAACCAAAGGGCCCCGGGGCGGGGGCAATTTTGGCCCCAGCACTTTAATTTGAAAATCTTGATAGGGGTCCGCTAGATGAAGCTTCATACCAAATAGCAAAGACCTGGGCCTTGCAGTTTCAGAGAAGAAGATTTTTAAAGATTTTCCCTATGTAAGCCAATGTAAAACGAAAGATCCCCGGGGCGGGGGCATTTTTGGTACCAGCACTATAATTTGAAAAGAAGATTTTTGAAGATTTTCCCTATATAAGCCAATGTAAAACCAAAGGGCCCCAGAGCGGGGGGCATTTTTGGCCCCAGGGCTATAATTTGAACCAAATTGGTAGAGGTCCATAAGATGAAGCTTCATACAATATATCAAAGACCAGGGCCTTGCTGTTTCAGAGAAGAATATTTTTAAAGATTTTCCCTGTATAAGCCTATGTAAAACCAAAGGACCCCGGAGCGGGGGTATTTTTGGCCCCAGGGCTATAATTTGAACAATCTTGGTAGGGTTCCACTAAATGAAGCTTCATACCAGGGCCTTGGGGTTTCAGAGAAGAAGATTTTTAAAGCTTTTCCCTATATACGCCTGTCTAAAGCCAAAGGGCCCCAGGGAGGGGGCATTTTTGGTCTCAGCACTATAATTTGAACAATCTTGGTAGGGGTCCACTAGATGAAGCTTCATACCAAATATCAAAGACCTGGGCCTTGCGGTTATAGAGCAGAAGATTTTAAAGATTTTCCCTATATAAGCCCATGTAAAACCAAAGGGCTTTGGGGCGGCGGCATTTTTGGCACCAGCACTATAATTTGAACAATCTTGGTAGGGTTCCACTAAATGAAGCTTCATACCAGGGCCTTGGGGTTTCAGAGAAGAAGATTTTTAAAGATTTTCCCTATATAAGCCCATGTAAAACCAAAAAGCCCTGGGGCGGGGGCATTTTTGGCCCCATCACTATAATTTGAACCATCTTGGTAGGGGTCCACTAGATGAAGCTTCATACCAAATATCAAAGACCTGGGCCTTGCGGTTGCAGAGAGGAAGATTTTTAAAGATTTTCCCTATATAAGCGTATGTAAAACCAAAGGGCCCCGGGCGGGGGCATTTTTTGGCCCCAGCACTATAATTTGAACAATCTTGGTAGGGGTCCACTAGATCAAGCTTCATACCAAATATCAAAGTCCTGGGCCTTGCGGTTTCAGAGAAGAAGATTTTTTAAGTTTTCGGTGAAAAAAAATCTAATTTTGGCTCCTGTGACCTAGATGTGCAACGGACCGGAACCATTTGAACAACTCTGAAAGGGGACTACCTAAGGATCATTTCTGTGACGTTTGGTCAAAATCCAATCAGTGGTTTAGGAGGAGATGTCGTTTGAAGAAATTGTTTACGCACGGTTGACAGACAAAAAGTGATCCTTATATAAAACACAAGAGAGCCCATGATGGCCCTGGATCGCTCACCTGATTCATAGAGTAACAAGCGGGCCTCGGGGAGGGCCATTATTGACTTCAGAGTTATAATGTGCATAATGTTGAGGGAGGTCTAAAAAGGTGAAGCTTCATACCAACTATCAACAAAGGCTATAATTTGAACAATCTTGGCAAAGGTCCCCTAGATGAAGCAACACACCAAATATCAAAGACCTGGGCCTTGCAGTTTCAGAGAAGAAGATTTTTTGAAAGATTTTCCCAATATAAGCCTATGCAAAACCAAAGGGCTCCAGGGTGGGGGCATTTTTGGCCCCAGGACTACATAAGCCTATGTAAAACCAAATGGCCCTTGGGCGGGGGCATTTTTGGCCTCAGGGCTATAACTTAATCTTGATAGAGGTCCACTAGATGAAGCTTCACACCTAATATCAAAGACCTGGGCCTTGCTGTTTCAGAGAAGAAGATTTTCAAAGATTATCTCTATATAAGTCTATGTAAAACCAGAGGGCCCCGGGGCGGGGGCATTTGTGGCCCAAGGGCTAAAATTTGAACAATCTTAGTAGAAGTCCACTAGATGAAGCTCCATACCAAATATCGAAGACATGGGCCTTGCAGTTTCAGAGAAGAAGATTTTTAAAGATTTCCCTATATAAGTCTATGTAAAACCAAAGGGTCTTGGGGCGGGGGCATTTTTGGCTCCCAGCGCTGTAATTTGAACAATCTTGATAGAGATCCACTAGATGAAATTTCACACCAAATATCAAAGACCTAGGCCATGTGGTTTCATAGAAGATTTTTAAAGATTTTCCCTATATAAGTCTATGTAAAACCAAAGGGCCAAGAGGCGGGGACATTTGTGGTCTCAGGGCTATAATTTGAACAATCTTGGTAGAGGTCCACCAGCTGAAGCTTCATACCAAATATCAAAGACCTAGGCCTTGTGGTTTCAGAGAAGAAGATTTCCCCTATACAAGTCTATGTAAAATCAAGGGCCCCGGAGCGGGGGCATTTTCGGTCCCAGGGCTATAATTTGAACAATCATGGTAGAGGTCCACAAGATGAAGCTTCATACCAAATATCAAAGACCTAGGCCCTGCAGTTTCAGAGAAGAAGATTTTTAAAGATTTTCCCGATATAAGCCTATGTAAAACTAAAGGGCCCCGGGGCGAGGGCAGTTTTTGCCCAAGCACTATAATTTGAACAATCTTGGTAGGGGTCAACTAGATGAAGCTTCATACCAAATATCAAAGACCTGGGCCTTGCAGTTTCAGAGAAGATTTTTAAAGATTTTCTCTATATCAGCCCATGAAAAACCTAAGGGCCCCAGGGCCGGGGGCATTTTTGGCCCCAGCACTATAATTTGAACAATCTTGGTAGGGGTCCACTAGGTGAAGCTTCATACCAAATATCAAAGACCTGGGCCTCGCGGTTACAGAGAAGAAGATTTTTAAAGATTTTCCCTATATAAGCCCATGTAAAAACCAAAGGGCCCCGGGGCGGGAGCATTTTTCGCCCCAGCACTATAATTTGAACAATCTTGGTAGGGGTCCACTAGATTAAGCTTCATACCAAATATCAAAGACCTGGGCCTTGCAGTTTCAGAGACGAAGATTTTTTAAGTTTTTGGTGAAAAAATCTATTTTTGGCTCCTGTGACCTATATGTGCAACGGACCGGAACCATTTGAACAATTTTGAAAGGGGACCACCTAAGGATCATTCCTGTGAAGTTTTGGCAAAATCCGACCAGTGGTTTAGGAGGAGATGTCGTTTGAAGAAATTGTTTACGCACTGATGACAGACAAAAAGTGATCCTAATATAAAACACATGAGGGCCATGATGGCCCTGGACCGCTCACCTGATCCATAGAGTAACAAGTGGGCCCCTGGGAGGGCCATTATTGACCCCAGGGTTATAATGTGCATAATGTTGAGGGAGGTCTAAAAAGGTGAAGCTTCATACCTAATATCAACTAAGGCTATAATTTGAAAAATCTTGGCAAAGGTCCATTAGATGAAGCTACACACCAAATATCAAAGACCTGGACCTTGCGGTTTCAGAGAAGAAGATATTCCCTACATAAGCCTATGTAAAACCAAATGGCCCCGAGGCGGGGGCATTTTTGTCCTCGGGGCTACAATTTAAAAAATCTTGATAGAGATCCACTAGATGAAGCTTCACACCAAATATCAAAGACCTGGGCCTTGCTGTTTCAGAGACGATGATTTTGAAAGATTATCTCTATATATGTCTATGTAAAACCAAAGGGCCCCGGAGCAGGGGCATTTGTGGCCCGAGGGCTAAAATTTGAACAATCTTGGTAGAGGTCCACTAGTTGAAGCTCCATACTAAATATCAAAGACATGGGCCTTGCAGTTTCAGAGAAGAAGATTTTTAAAGATTTTCCCTATATATGTCTATGTAAAACCAAAGGGCCATGAGGCGGAGGCATTTTAGGTCTCAGGGCTATAATTTGAACAATCTTGGTAGAGGTCCACTAGCTGAAGCTTCAAACCAAATATCAAAGACCTAGGCCTTGTGGTTTCAGAGAAGAAGATTTTTTCAAGATTTTCCCTGTATAAGTCTATGCAAAACCAAAGGGCCCCGGAGTGGGGGCATTTTGGCGCCAGCACCAGCACTTTAATTTTAACAATCTTGGTAGAGGTCCACAAGATTAAGCTACATACCAAATATCAAACACCTGGGCCTTGCAGTTTCAGACAAGAAGATTTTAAAAGATTTTCCTTATATAAGCCTATGTAAACCCAAAGGGCCCCGGGGCGGGGGCATTTTGGGCCCCAGCACTATAATTTGAAAGTCTTCGTAGGGGTCCAATAGATGAAGCTTCATACCAAATAGCAAAGACCTGGGCCTTGCAGTTTTGGAGAAGCAGATTTTTAAAGATTTTCCCTATATAAGCCTATGTAAAACCAAAGGGCCCCAGGGCAGGGGTATTTTTGGCCCCAGCACTATAATTTGAACAATCTTGGTAGGGGTCCACTAAATGTACCTTCATACTAAATATCAAAGACCTGGGCCTTGCGGTTTCAGAGAAGAAGATTTTTAAAGATTTTCCCTATATAAGCCCATGTAAAACCAAAGAGCCCTGGGGCGGGGGGCATTTTTGGCCCCAGCACTATAATTTGAACAATCTTGGTAGGGGTCCACTAGATGAAGCTTCATACCAAATATCAAAGACCTGGGCCTTGCAGTTTCAGAGAAGAAGATTTTTAAAGATTTTCCCTATATAAGCCCATGTAAAACAAAAGGGCCCCGGGGCAGGGGCATTTTTCGCCCCAGCACTATAATTTGAACAATCTTGGTAGGGGTCCACTAGATGAAGCTTCATACCAAATATCAAAGACCTGGACCTTGCAGTTTCAGAGAAGAAGATTTTTAAAGATTTTCCATATGTAAGCCCATGTAAAACCAAAGGGCCCCGGGGCGGGGGCATTTTTCGCCCCTAGCACTATAATTTGAACAATCTTGGTAGGGGTCCACTAGATGAAGCTTCATACCAAATATCAAAGCCCTGGGCCTTGCGGTTTCAGAGAAGAAGATTTTTAAAGATTTTCCCTATATAAGCCCATGTAAATCCAAAGGGCCCCGGGGCGGGGGCATTTTTCGCCCCAGCACTATAATTTGAACAATCTTGCTAGGGGTCCACTAGACGAAGCTTCATACCAAATATCAAAAGACCTGGGCCTTGCAGTTTCAGAGAAGAAGATTTTTAAAGATTTTCCCTATATAAGCCCATGTAAAACCAAAGGGCCCCGGGGCGGGGGCATTTTTCGCCCCAGCATTATAATTTGAACAATCTTGGTAGGGGTCCACTAGATGAAGCTTCATACAAAATATCAAAGACCTGGGCCTTGTGGTTTCAGAGAAGAAGATTTTTTAAGTTTTCGGTGAAAAAAATCTATTTTGGGCTCCTGTGACCTATATGTGCAACGGACCGGAACCATTTGAACAACTTTGAAAGGGGACCACCTAAGGATCATTCCTATGAAGTTTGGTCAAAATCTGATCAGTGGTTTAGGAGGAGATGTCGTTTGAAGAAATTGTTTACGCACGCACGCACGCACGATGGATGACGGACAAAATGTGATCCCAAAAGCTCACCTCGTCACTACGTGACGGTGAGCTAACAATACAAACTAGAGCTGTCAGTGAAACTGACTAGGGCCCCGGCAGCGCTATCAGAGGAGTAGGAAAATTTGTGGACGGACAGACGGACAGACAGACAGACGGACGGACAGAGTGATTACTATAGGGCACCCACACTTTCAGTGCGGGGCCCTAATAATAACAAAGTTATTAATTGGACACAGGAAAGACCCTTTTTTGACCTTTAACCTCTAAGTATGACCTTGACCTTTGAGGTACGGACCTGAGTCTTGTGCGCAACACTCCATCACATTATGGTTAACATTTCTGCCAAGTAATATTTAAATCCATCCAGGAATAAGAAAGTTATGGAGGATAAAAAAAATTGTGGACAGACAGACAGAGTGATTGCTATAGGGCACCCACACTTTCAGTGCGGGGCCACATTATGGTTAACATTTCTGCCAAGTAATATTTAAATCCATCCAGGAATAATAACAAAGTTATTAATTGGACACAGGAAAGACCCTTTTTTGACCTTTAACCTCTAAGTATGACCTTGACCTTTGAGGTACGGACCTGAGTCTTGCGCGCAACACTCCATCACATTATGGTTAACACTTCTGCCATCCAGGAATAATAATAACAAAAGTTATTAATTGGACACAGGAAAGACCCTTTTTTGACCTTTAACCTCTAAGTATGACCTTGACCTTTGAGGTACGGACCTGAGTCTTGCGCGCAACACTCCATCACATTATGGTTAACACTTCTGCCATCCAGGAATAATAATAACAAAGTTATTAATTGGACACAGGAAAGACCCTTTTTTGACCTTTAACCTCTAAGTATGACCTTGACCTTTGAGGTACGGACCTGAGTCTTGCGCGCAACACTCCATCACATTATGGTTAACATTTCTGACAAGTAATATTTAAATCCATCCAGGAATAAGAAAGTTATGGAGGATAAAAAAATTTGTGGACAGACAGACGGACAGACAGACCTTTAACCTCTAAGTATGACCTTGACCTTTGAGGTACGGACCTGAGTCTTGCGCGCAACATTCCATCACATTATGGTTAACATTTCTGACAAGTAATATTTAAATCCATCCAGGAATAAGAAAGTTATGGAGGATAAAAAAATTTGTGGACGGACGGACAGACGGACAGACAGACAGACAGACAGACGGATGGACAGAGTGATTACTATAGGGCACCCACACTTTCAGTGCGGGGCCCTAATGAATGCATTTTATGCAAAAATGCGAACAATTATGATGACAGGTAAATGAGTTTGAGAGGGATTCCCTAACTAGGTTTCGAACACTAGTTAGATCTATTTTTAGTTCGTGACAAAAATAGAATCCCCATATATGACGTTATGCGACGTTCATTTTTGACCTTGTTTGCTTAGGCCATGCCTGAATCGGAAAAAATATGACGCTGAATACCATGCCATAAGTAACGACACTCAGGGACGATACTGCCGCCATGTATGTGTAAAGTGACAGATTTATTTTTAGAACAGAAATTCTGAACACATGTTCAGAGCGAAGGGTAAACACGAATGAAAACGACCATTTTCACAAAATTCTGAAGCTGTATTTGGCTCCAAAAGTGTACACATGACAAAGGAGTATGCATTGAAGATAAAAACCAGAAAAAAAAATTGAGACCCGGTGTCAGATAATATTTTGACCCGTGTAATATTTTGACCCGCGGGTCAATATATTACAGTAATATTTTGACCCGCCCCTAAAACTTTAGCAAAATAAATCAGAAGTGGACTTTTATCGATAAATAGGTATTGACAAGATAAGAAATGGGTATTGCAAGGGGTCTATTGCAGATCTGACAACATGGGTAGGGGGGTCAAAATATTATAGCTTTAATAAAATGACCCCCCCCCCCCATACATATCTTTTTTCAACTAAGGAAATGGACTAAAAATAATAGTACTGGACAATAATATCAACAGATTATTTCACATTTGACAAAATTAATGCAGAATAATATTCTCTTTTGAAATGGGTGTTGCTGCCAAGAAAGGGGGGGTGGGGTAGCTCAATAATGCACCTTTAAGCGGAACTGATGCACAACGTAGTCTATCTTATACCAAACTAATGCATGATGTGTTAGAGCGTATTGCAACGATCAGGTGAAATCATATATAAAAGCTGTGGTTCTGTACAATCCAAAGTCCCTATCTGCCCTTTGGTACCTGACTGGTAACCTTAAAATCCTATCAATTAGACAGAGCCTAAGTCATTATTGAAGAGGATGGGGATCAAATAACATGCCTTTAAAGAAAAAAAAAACAGTTGGTGGAAGGGGCTGATCCCAAAATGACCAAGCAAGAAACCAACCCCAAAAGCAAAGTAACGACCCCAAGAAGTTGCAGGAAGACACTGACCCAAGGAAGGGGCCCCAACATCAAAATGCTGGTGGATGCACTATATGTCAGTTCAGTACATTCTAAACATGTTGAATATGTTGTGGAAATGTCCGTGACCATTACAGGTAAGTTAAAAGTATGTTGCCTATAAGTTAGAAATATTTTGAGGGTATGCAGCTGGTTGCCAAGTCTTATGTCGATGTATTTCAACCGGTGTAATGTACATGTGCCACATACATCTAACTTATGACTAACATAAGCAATACGTTGACATATGGTGAAAATTTTTTTAAGCATGCACAAAATGCTTGATTGCATTTAGCGTATAACAACTTATGATATCATATTTCAGCATGCCCCTAACTTATTCTACGTACAGCAGTGTGTTTGTCAAATTTCTCATACATCGGCATATGCTGATGCTATATGTCATAGTGTGACAGCTTCCCGGCAGCGGTAATAAAATTGCAGTGTCCGACCATGCTCCACTGGCATCATTTGCAGGGACGAATGCTACAAGTACACCGTCCTTCGGATCGGGCCATTAACTCGAGGCCCCCTGTACAGGACGAAACATCCCCTTTGCAGGTTAAAGATCCCTATCCTAATTACATGATGACTGTGTAGGCTTTCATCCTGCAAACCAGGGCCCAGTTGTTCAAAGCATCATTAGCTTAACAAGCTCGTTAGTGGTCATATTGTTAACCGTTCTAGCAAGGTTAATATTAAAATTTTTGGTATTTTTGCTGAAAAAATATGAGCAGCGTTTGTGAATGCAAAAGCTGCTCACATTTTTTCAGCAAAAATATTAGCATATTTGCCAGAATAAATGATCAAAGTTTTAATGATACGTTAACTAACGACGTCGTTAGTTTTGAACAACTGGCCCCAGGTGTGTATGTAAAGTACACCTGCGAATAATGGTCAAATGTGACCGATCGCAGTATCAGTAGAAAGAAAGAAAGCTATAACAATATCACAAGCTAAAACTGGTAGCCATCGTAAGTAGCCGACCATGTGTGCGGTGTTATCCAATCAGGCATATCCTTGAGAAAATCATCCATTTCTCTCGATTGTTTTTTATCCCCATGTAGATAATGACCAGCAAATGCTATGTCGACAATACTGCTGTTCCCTGGATAATCAGATGGAACCTAAAAACAGAAGAATATAAAACATGCAAACCCTTTTGACCACAAACCAGTAGTAAAAGTAGATGGCATTTTTAAAGATTTTTATTCTATATTTTTTCAGCAAAAGTAAGGCTTGAATGTGAATCATCCGCAAGGAATGTCAATTGTTCTAAAAACCCACAATCCTTTGGAAGCAAGGACTCAACAAAAAATGAAAACCATGGCGTTTACAACATTTTTCTGGGCTAGACTAGCTAGTTTCAGCCAAAAAGGCCTCATCAGAGATAAAAATTCTGCAGTGTTGATCCAATGATCCCAAACGACTAGAAAGAGTAACCCTTATCCTGCTGTTCATGGCAACCCATATCTTTTCAAACAGTGTAAATCCAGATCAGATGGATCTACACTATTTGACATTCAGTTTGTAAATTTGCAGGGTAAATTACATCAAGTAATCTGATGGGTTCAAAGTTAGAAATGGGCGTAGCTTAATTAAATATTCAGCAGGATAAGGGTTAACCCACATTATGATGAAGGGTTGAAAATAATGAAGAAAAATAAAAAAATAAAATGCCATTCTGCTGTAGAATTTTCCATCACGTGAACAAGTCCATGAAATGAACACCGCCTTACACCCCAACTTTGTAGGGCGAAAACTAGGGTTTACGAGGGTATACATTATTTTTCTTATTTTTACTCCAAGGCACAGGTTGTTGGTACTCATTAGAACCGCCTCATTGAGGCGGTTCTATTAGCACTCACAACCAATGTTTACAGTATAAATAAGAACAATATCATGCATTTTCATATGAAAAGTAGGCATTTTGGAGATGTGAAAAAATGCACTATGTCACACAGATGTGTTAGCATAATCGCAGCCTTTCAAGGGTTTAAACATTACTGCCAATTCAACACTGCCAAGGGCATATTGAGACAGTCAATGTTCATAACCATATTTTTTGGCAGACTTATATATCAGCAGTGGACCAGTACATTGCAAAGTCTTGTGCCAGAAACTGAAAAATGTCTTTCTTGAATCAGCAGAAGGGACAATAGAAAATATTTCATGATCGAAGGACCACAGAAAATATTCCATATTCAATTTCAACGAAAGAATGTTGACTTTCTAGTGGGAACCTAACCCACCACCTCCTGATCAGCAGTTAGTAGCATATCTGCCAAAGTCAAAGATTCTGTTTATTTTCATTTTGTTTTGTTTGATTTGAGGTTTAACATCCCCGTCAACACTGTAAAGGTCATTTTAGAGACGTTGCTTCCAATTTTGTGGGACTTTTACCCGACATTGAGATGAAATGACATCTCAAGCCCTGTCGCCCAATGAAACCAATAGGGTTTATTAGCATGTCTCACCGCGGTTCCTGGACAGGCTTAGATCCTCTAAGCGGTTTAGCAGTACTAGTGTGCGGGCCGGATTCAGCTCTGCGTGGAAGCATCGTGCAGCCCATATATTTCTTCAAGCCCCTATGGGCGGGGGGGGGGGGGGGGGGGGGGGCTTTTTCATTTTGTCATATGATGTCACGTCTGAAAATGATATAAAGCCATGTAATAAATTTGATAATCTACTAGTGGATTAAATATGCAAATTATTTAGACATGCGCTGTAACGTTACGTATACAACATTGTTAACAACATCGCACTTACTAATGGCAGAATATTGACACTTTTTGTTAAACAAGAGGGCCATGATGGCCCTTTAATCGCTCACCTGAGTCATTAAAAACAATTCATCGAGATGACTTAGTCTTTGACACGACATACAGTCGAACTTCAATGGCTCGAACACCTTTGGGACCTCGAAAATCTGTTCGAGACAGGGGTAGTTCGAGCCGCTGAGGTTACTGTCAGGAGGCAAAACGAGATACTTTTAGACATCTTTTCGGTGTTCTCTAATGAATATGTATGCTGTGTGTACTCATTAGAATCGCCTCATCGAGGCGATTCTAATGAGTACATACGGCATGCATTTGCAAGATAGAAGACTAAAATCTCCTTAATCATCCCCCACTATTTCTTATTTAGAGGATTTCGCTAGGGGCTCAAGAATGGGTTCGACTCATCCATGGTAAACCAGCCATCGGTGTTCGAGCCATCGAAGTTCTACTGTAGTATGTTGAATGACATATCTTCAAGCCAGACATTTGATAAAGTGTTTTGAAGATTTATGCAAAATTGTAGCCTCTAGAGACAGAAATCTGACATTATGACCTTGTTTTGACCCCATATAACCAGTATTTAAATCTGACAAAGGTATCATTCAGACAAGGTTTTAACAAAATTTGACCTTGGTTTTGATCCGACATGACCCACATTCTAACTTGACAGAGATATAATCAGGTCAAACATTTCTGCAAAGAGTTACAAAGACTGAACAAATATTGTGGTGTCTAGGTTGCACACAAGATTTTACCAAAATCTGACCTAGTTTTTTATCTGAAATGGCCCATATTTAAACTTGACTGAGATATCATCATGTCAAGTTTCCAGAAGATCGTAGCACACAAGGTTTCAAGGAAATCTGACCTGGTGACCTAATTTTTGATCTGACATGACCCATATTCGAACTTGATTGTGATATCATTAAGTCAAACATTCTGAGGTGTCATGAGGATTGAAGCAAATCTGTGGTCTCTAGCGTGCACACAAGGTTTTAACAAACTTTGACCTTGTGACCCAGTTTTTTTATCCCACATGACCCATATTCGAACTTTACCGAGACGTCATCAAGTCAAACATTCAGGTAAAGATTCATGAAGATTAAAGCAAAACTGTGGTCTCTGAGGTGTACATAATGTTTGTTATGAAATTTAACCTACTGACCTCTGTTTTAATCTGACAAGACCCATATTTAAACTTGAACAAGATATCATAAAGTCAAACATCGGGGCTTGAAGAAATATGTGGGCTGCATGATGCTTCCAAGCAGGGCTGAATCTGACCCACACACGAGTACTGGTAAACCACTTAGAGGATCTAAGCCTGCCGAGGCAAAGCGGTGTGAGTGTCGGACCGTCCATGCTTATAAACCCTATTGGTTTCATTGGGCGACAGGGCTTGAGATGTTATTTCATCTCAGTGTCTTGTAAAAGTTCCACAGAATTGGAAGCAACGTCTCCAAAATGACCTTTACAGTGTTGATGGGGACGGTAAACCTCAAATCAAACAAACAAAACAAACATTCTGGTGAAGTTTCATGAAGATTAAAGCAAAACAAGTGCTTCTAAAGTGCACAAGTTTTGTGATGAAATCTGACCTAGTTTTGATCTGACATGACCCATATTCGAATTTGACTGAGATATCATCAAGTCAAATATTCGGGTGAAGTTCCATGAAGATTGAAGTAAAGCTGTGGCCTCTAGGGTACACACAATGTTTCAACAAAATCTGACCTAGTGACCTGGTTATTGATCAGACATGATCCGTATTCAAATTTGATCATCATCAAGTCAAACATTTCAGTAAAGTTTCATGAAGATCAAAGCAAAACTGCAGCCTCTATGGGGCACACAAGGATTTAACGAAATTTGACTAAGTGACCTAGTTTTTGATCAGACATGACCCATATCCGAACTTGACCGAGATATCATCAAGTCAAACATTCATGTAAAGTTTCATGAAGATTGAAGCAAAACTGCGGCCTCTAGGGTGCACACAAGGTTTTAACAAAATTTGACCAAGTGACCCAGTTTTTTATCCAACATGACCCATATCCGAACTGGGCTGAGATATCATCCAGACAAAGATTCTGGTAAAGTTTCATAAAGAATACACAATAGGTTGCACAAGGTAAATGTTGAGGACAGACGACATACAACGGATGTACGATGGACACAGGGTGATCACAATAGCACACCTTGAGCACTTCGTGCTCAGGTGAACTAAAAATTGTGAATCATTTGTTTGTTTGTTTGATTTGAGGTTTAACATCCCCGTCAACACTGTAAAGGTCATTTTGGAGACGTTGCTTCCAATTTTGTTGGACTTTTACCCGACATTGAGATGAAATGACATCTCAAGCCCTGTCACCCAATGAAACCAATAGGGTTTATTAGCATGGACGGTCCGCCTCACACCGCAGTTCCTGGACAGGCTTAGATCCTCTAAGCGGTTTACCAGTACGAGTGTGCGGGCCGGATTCAGCTCTGCGTGAAGCATCATGCAGCCCATATATTTCTTCAAGCACCTATCGGCGGGGGCCGTTGTGAATCACTACTTTTGAACAACTGACCCCTGGGCCCAGCTGCCCAGATGTATCCAATTATGTTAATACTTACCTTAAAATATAATGAGAAAGACCATGGTGTGGTGGGCTTCTCACCATAAGAATAATATACATAGTAAGTGGTCTCAGGAATATCTGCTGGCATGTTGGCAGGTTCAGGCTTTTCATGGGACAAACTCCACACCTCTAGGCTGACTCTGGGGCGGGGACGGATATACATTGATGAGTGGTCTGGACCTAGTCAGTAAGAATACAGAAATATATGATTTAACTGCAAAACTGATTTGTTTGGTTTGGAGCTAACCCTTATCCTGCTGAATAATTAATATAGCCACACCCATTTCTGACTTTGAGTCAATCAGATTGATGTAATTTGATTACTTGATGTAATTTATTCCTACAAATTCATAGGCTTAATGTCAAACAGTGTAGATCCAGATCAGATGGCTTCTGAAGAAGCCATCTGATCTGGAGTTACACTGTTTGCAAAGGTAGTGATTGTTGTGAACACCTGATAAGGGTTCTTAGAAGCCATCTGATCTGGATCTACACAGTTTACAAAGGCAGGAGTTGCCCTGAACAGTAGGTTAATGGTTAAACAGCTATTCGACAAATTTTAGGTCATGTTGATTCTGATTTGGAGGGTAACGGCACAGTCAACACTAAATAGGTCATATCCAGCCAGTCAGTTTATAATTACCTCATCACATTTTTCATGGTCCACCTTAAATGGTTAACTAGTTCAATGCATGTTCTTTCACCCCAAACTGACCTCATGACATTGTCATTTCATCAAAGAACCTAAGAGAGTCCTCAAAGTGGCCTAAATCCAAATTTTGCTATAATAAGCAAGCAAAGCTCTTGAAGGATTTGCAAGCTTTGCCTTGATCAGTTTAGCAAAAATGGTTTTAGGACAATTTGAGGGCTCTGTTAAGCTTTCTGATGGAATGTCAATGTCCTGTGAACTGATCAACTGCCCTTCTTGAATTAGGAGAAAGAAATTGATGACTGTAGAAAAGAATTCACAGTCAATATCCACAAAAGAATGTTGTTGATACAGCGGGGATTGAATCTGAAACTACAAATTGTATGTGTCATGACCAGCAAATATGTGTGTTCGGACATTTGTGTGCAGTGAAGACTCAGGGCCTGATGTTATAAAAAAAATCAACCCACTTAAGCCTGAAAAATTTGTCCTGCTCAAAAATTTGAAAACGGCAACAATTTTGGAATTTATGAGCAGCACAAATAACATTAGCAGATTAAAGGCCCTTTTCATTGGTATTTCAATATTTATGGGCAGGACAAATTTCATGCTCAGCTAAGTTGAGCATGAAAACAGTTTTATTGTCTCTAGGTCCGATTAACTGTCACATCTACTCAGTTTCAACACAAACTCCACTGTCAGCATGGTGAAACTCTGAGTCAAAGGGGGTAGCCATAGTAGTGACGACTCTGACCAGACTGTGTAGATGCACAGTGTATCTTATTACAATAACACATCTGTGTCATAACGAAAACACACCTATACAAAATACATCGTATATTTAGTCGCCCGAAAAAGGAAATTTTTAATATGAAAAATTGTGAAATTTTTCTTATTTCTGCTCAAAATATAGATTGTGGGTACTCGTTAGAACCGCCTCATCGAGGCGGTTCTAACGAGTACACACAATCTATATTTTAGAGCAGAAATAAGAAAAATAAGGTATACCCCTGTAAACCCCCATTTTACAATATAAAACTGGGGTTCAAGGGGGTCAAAATTACATGTATATAGACATGTTTTCGGGATGTGACACATTGAATTCTTTCTTATTTAAAAAAACAGTCTTTTTTTCTGATGGAAATCTGTATTTGTTTTCTTATTTTATAATCTAAACATAGGTTGTGTGTGCTTGTTAGAATCGCCCCAATGAGGCATTTCTAATGGGTATATTCAACCTCGATGAGGCAGATCTAACAAGTACCCACAGCCTCAATGAGGCAATTCTAATGAGTATCCACAACCTATATATTGGAGAAGAAAAAAAGAAAAATAATGCACACCCCTATAACTCGTAGCCCTACTTTTCTCTATATCATTACGATAACACACCCGTGCGTCATAGTGCATTTTTTGCATCCCGAAAACGGTCAATTTTCTGAAGAAAATTTGTGATATTATTCTTATTTATACTCAAAACATAGGTTGTGGGTACTGGTTAGAACCACCTCATTGAGGCGGTTCTAACGAGTACCCACAACCTATGTCTAGGAGCAGAAATAAGGAAAATAGTGATACCCCCGTAAACCCCATTTTTTTCTGTACAAATCGGGGTGTAAGAGGTGTTCATTTCACAGACTTGTTAGCGTGATGTAAAGTGGGATTTAGAGGGGTGTTCATTATGTGGACTTGCTAATGTGATGTGATTCTTTGCTATGCATACACATAAGAAGAAAGGTTATTGTCTGACACATTCTGTAAGACAGTCATCATTAATCTAGCTTCTGATAAAAGGGCCATAAACACAGATAACCCCCTTTATACTGACATTTTATATAATGCCAAAACTCAATACCACAGCAATTTCAATGGAATAATCTTTAGGCCAGGATGGAAGGGGCTAATGGAGATATTTAAGAATATTGTATTTACTTTTCCCCCCAAAAAAACAAATGGTGTGGATATTTGTTAGAATCACCTCGTCCCAGTGAGCTAAAAAGGTACATGTATGTTATGTGTTCTCATTAGAATCACCTCACTGAGGCAATTCTAATGAGTACATGCAATATACTTTTTTCATGAAAAGGTATGTTGTGCATTCTCATTCCAATCACCTCATTCCGGCGAATCTAATGAGTACAGGCAATAAACCTTTTTAAGATAAAATCAGAACAACCTCCCTAAAATATCCAATTGTATGGATAGTGTGGCGCCTGTCCATGCTTATAAACCCTATTGGTTTCATTGGGCAGCAGGGCTTGAGATGTCATTTCATCTCAATGTCGGGTAAAAGTCTCACAAAATTGGAAGCAACATCTTCAAAATGACCTTTACAGTGTTGACTGGGACGTTAAACCTCAAATCAAACAAACAAACAAACAAATAGATAGTGCGGCTATAGGAAGAATTTGTCTGGGACTCTGGAGCCAGTGATTGGGTTCAAATTTGCCAATCCTTGTTCATGATATTGACGATTGACTGTTTTTTTTTGTGCATTATTTTTGTATTGTAGTAAAAACTTTAGCCCTTAAGGGGAATGGATACACCTTCAGGTGAGGCAACTCTTGCAAAATATTTTTTTTCCCATGTCAGTAGGGGTCAACTCTTAAAGGAAAGAATTTGCTCCTGAGGAGCAAATTCTTACCTTTAAGAGTAGACCCCTGTTTTCTGTGGACCAGAGTTGATAGAAAAGTGAACATGAAGTTTCGAAAGTTGTCTTCCTTTGAAAAATGGCGGGAAAATCTGATGGGTGTTCCTGCAAATACCTACAAGCAGGTTACATTCTATTTTTTCTCCTTTTTTTCCAGAGAAAAGTGGGCTTGCCATTACATGTGAATCATCTGCAGGGACTATTGTTGTTCATCTTTTCCTTAGAAAAGTGGGCTTGGCATTTTGTGTGAATCTTCTGCAGGGGCTATTATTGTTCATCTTTTCCTTAGAAAACTGGGATTGGCATTTTGTGTGAATCATCTGCAAGGGCTGTTGCTGTTCATCTTTTCCACAGAAAAGTGGGATTGGCATTTTGTGTGAATCATCTGTAAGGGCTGTTGCTGTTCATCTTTTCCTTAGAAAAGTGGGCTTGGCATTTTGTGTGAATCATCTGCAGGGGCTGTTGCTGTTCATCTTTTACTTAGAAAAGTGGGCTTGGCATTTTGTGTGAATCATCTGCAGGGCAGATGGCCCTGCACATGAATCACACAAAATGCCAAGCATGATTTTCTCTATTTTTTCTTAGGAAAGTGGGCTTGACATTTCGTTTGAATCTGCTTGGCAAAAAAGCATTATGTTGTCTAGTCTCCATCGAATTCGTGTCAAGGGGTACATTCTTTTGATTTTCAACTTTACCTTCAACTTCAAAGGAGAGTTTTGTAAATCCTGTTGGGTCTACCTTCCTCTCTACAAGGATACAACTAACTGGAGGAAGTCCATGGGCTGGTCTCTTCAGGTATATACTGTGCCTGTAAATGAACCACAACCGCTTTATGACACTGTTCAGTATAATATGGTTTTGAATACGGTATATAACATGGTTTTTGTTTGATTTGAGGTTTAATGTCACCATCAACACTATTTAGGCCATTTTAAAGAAGTTGCTTCCAATTTCGTGGGACTTTTGACAATAAGAATCTCAAATAGGTCCCAGCTCTGCATCATGAGGCTTGTGATAACACTACCATGATGTTAAGGCGATCAAAATTATACAGGCATGTTTTCATGATGGAACAACTGGGGAAAGATAAGAATTTCTGTCCAACGGTTAAATCCAGGATCTCTATATCTGAGGCCAGTTGTTAAAACCAATGATGTCATTAGATAATATACTGTTAAAACTTTTGATTTTTTAAAATGGAAAAAATACAAATATTTTTGCTGAAAAAAAATGAGTAGCTTCTGCAAATCCAAAAGCTTCTAACTTTTTTCAGCAAAAATACCACTGTATCCGATATTGTACTAATTAGAACAGATGACATTTTGAGCGAGCTTGTTCAACTAAGGATGCTTTGGACAAATGGGTCCTGGGCCCAGTTGTTCAAAGCATTGTTAGCTTAATGAGCTTGTTAGTTGTCAAATTGCTGACTGTTCTAGTAAGTACAATATCTAATATGGTGTTTTTTTGCTGAAAAAATGAGAGCGCAAAAGCTGCTCACAATTTTACTGCAAAAATACATCATGAAAACAGGCCTATATAATTTTGACCCCCTTGAACCCCACTTTTATATAGTAAAATATATAGTTTGCGGGGGTATACCTTATTTTTCTTATTTCTGCTCTAAAATATAGATTATGGGTACTCGTTAGAACCACCTCATCGAGGCGGTTCTAACGAGTGCCCACAATCTATATTTTGAGCAGAAATAAGAAAAAAATCACATTTTTGCATCATAAGATTTTCATTTTTTCGGGGATAAAGGTGGCAATGTATTTGTATAGGCGTGTGAGCGTAATGTAAGTATACTCACCATATTAAATGATCAAAGTTTTAACGATATGTTAGCTAACAACATCATTAGTTTTAAACAAATGGGCCCAGGTGTGCAAGATGAATGGTTACAGCCATTTTTGCATGGAAGACAGATTTCATGAATTCCAGTTTTCTTTGCATATAAACTAAGTATAGAGAGCCTTCTTTATAACGACAGTATTTGCTCCCTTATGTATTGTCTTTATAAATAATTTGCCGTTATAAAGAACCTCAATATGGGTGTAATAAAATAGGTATTAAAGTGCCTTTTCTTCCTCTTCGTTTACTCCAAATAATGAATGTTGTGGATATTTATTAGAATTGCCTCACCAAGGCAATTCTAACAAATAACCACAACTGTTCATCACAATTCCAGCATCTATGATGAATTTTCTTTGCTTTTTAAGACATAAATTGGTATTAACTTAACAGATATAATAAGCAACAAATGTTTGGTGCTCAAATCTTAATAGAATTTGGAGACTGGGGGTGGGGAAGAACTGGGCCCAGTTCTTCCCCTCCTCAGATGTCTCTGTTTACTAATAATTCTTTTGATAAATTTCCTTCACTTTTCAAGACAAAAATTGCTATAAACTCAAAAGGTATGATAAGCAACAAATGTTTGGAGCTCAAATCTAAATAGAATTTGGAGACTGGGGTAGGGGAAAACTGGGTCAGTGGGGAAGAACTGGGCTGGCCCAGTTCTTCGCCACCCCACATTTTGTTTACTAAAAATTCTTGTGATAAATTTTCTTTGCTTTTTAAACATAAATTGGTATTAACTAAACAGGTAAAATAAGCAACAAATGTTTGGATCTCAATCTAGATCGAATCAGGAGAGTGCCAGTGGGGAAGAACTGGCCCAGCCCAGTTTTTCCCCACCTCAGATGTCTCTGTTTACTAATAATTCTTGTGATAAATTTCCTTCACTTTTCAAGACAAAAATTGGTATAAACTCAAAAGATATAAAAAGCAACAAATGTTTAGAGCTCGAATCTAAATAGAATTTGGGACCGGGGGTTGGGGAAGAACTGGGCAGCCCAGTTCTTCCCCATCCCAGATTTTTTTGTTTACAAAAAATTCTTGTGATAAATTTCCTTTGCTTTTTAAAACATAAATTGGTATTAACTAAACAGATATAATAAGCAACAAATGTTTGGCACTCAAATTTAAATAGAATTTGGAGACTGAGGGGTGGGGAAGAACTCGGCCATCACATCAAACAAAACAAACTTACTTTGGATGCATCATGGCTATCACAGGCAAGAAGAAAGGCACCCCACAATATGGTCCCAGATCACACTTCATCAGTTTAGCATCTTTCAACACAGGGAAAGCTTCTACTATATGCTTAGTTCTAGTGTAGTCAAATGGTAATATCATAATTCCTGAATCATCATAATTCTGAACCCCAGCTCTATCATACATTCTTCTGTGAACATCCTGAAAATAAAACGCATACACCCTTTTGTTACTAACCAATCAAAGGCTTCTCTGTGTTGTCCACAGACTATTTGTGGCATGTCAATCCCTTAAGACACCGAGAAAGATCTACATCTGAAAATGTCATCTGCTTATGTCGTCTGCTGAATTTTCTAGCAAATGTTTTTGAAAATATTTTTGCATACAGGCAAACAGTGTGAGCCCAGATCAGACTGCTCCTACAGGGGCGGTCTGATCTGGGTCCACACTGTTTGCAGAAACTTACTTTTAAGGTAACAGGCAGACGGCAAAGCAGACGACAATTTTCGTGATTGGCATTTTATGGGTTAAAGGTTATTTATAGCTCTGGTATTCTTGTCATTTTTACGTCAAAGTGCTGTGATTAAGGGTTATCTGTAAAGACTGGACTGAGCTGATGGGCCAAGACAAAATGACCAGAGAATACAGCATCTGATCAGGATCTGCACATTCTGCCTAAAATACAGTAATTTGAGGTTTATATTAGACATTCCCATACATGTGATAATATTTTGAACTGTGAGAGGGAGATTTTCCATTGTGATGAGGGAGATGTAAAGAATATATAGGAAAATTCTCAGTTCAAATGAGGGAGACTCCAAAATTATACTAAAATTTAGCAAACATTGGGCAAAAATTAGCATCAAAATGAGGTAGTCTCCCTCCTGATGAGGGAGGTATCAAAGGTATGTATTCTAAGTCCCCCTTCAGGACCTTTTTCTGACCCACCAATGCTGTCAGTGGTGTTTTGATTAAAACATTATTGTTGGGGTTCAAAGGACAAAATCTATTTATGTTTTAGGTCATTTAGTCTCAACTCCCAGAGAAATTGTAGAGATAGTGGAGGAGATGAAACAGAATAATCTGCAAACCATGTTATATCTGAACAAAAAATGTATAGATTAAATAGAACAAGAGCTGTCACATGACAGCATAGCTCGCCTGTTTCGCGCCTTCAAGATATAGGGTAAAATTACTGAACCATGAAAAATAGGTCACACACACCTAGATATACTTTGAGATCAATAATCAGGTCACATTGAACAAATATTCCTGATAATATATTTCAGAATCAAATTGTGTCTGAATTATAAGGCAAAATCATTGAACCATGAAATTAGGTCACAATGACCTAGATATATTTCTATGTCAATCATCGGGTCACATGGAACAAATAATCCAGGTGAGAGATTTCTCCATCAAATAGTATCAAGATAATAGGCAAAATCACTGAACCATGAACTATAGGTCACACTGACCTAGATATAATTCAAGCCGAATCATGGGGTCACATGGAATAAATAATCCAGGTATGACATTTCTACATCAAATAGTATTCAAGATAATAGGCAGAATCATTGAACCATGAAATATAGGTCAAAAGGCAAAATCACTGAACCATAAAATATAGGTCACACTGACCTAGATATATTTTGAGGTCAATAATGGGGTCACATGGAACTAATAACCCAGGTATGACATTTCTTCATCAAATAGTATTCAAGATAATAGGCAAAATCGCTGAACCATGAAATATAGGTCACAGTGACCTTTATTTTGAGGTCAATCATGGAGTCACATGGAACTGGGATCAGGTATGACATTTCTCCAATAGTCTTAAAGATATCAGGCAAAATCACTGGACCATGAAATTTAGGTCACCCTTTTGCACTTGAACCAATGTCACTTGATTGGCTGATGTATAACTAATTGTGTCTATAACTTGTTTGCATAATGGAAAGGTATGCAACAAATTACAAAGGTGTTCTAGATTTTGACCCTTAGCACCACCCCATCCCCACTCCCAGGCATGAACCCAGGGGTGTGTTGTATTGGAATCTCAGAAGACACTCCCAGGTATCCAAGTTGTAAATATGAATGCTTTGTGATGAGTGACTGCTGAGATATAAGCATTTCAAAAACTTTAACACAGAATTCAAAGGTGTTCTAGATTTTGACCCCTAGCCCCACCCCCAGGGCATGAACCCAGGGGTCTGTTCTCTTTGAACATCAGACGACCCTCCCAGGTACTTAAGTTCCAAGTATGAGTTGTCTGTGATGAGTGACACAGTGTGACGGGAATGCAAATGCAAATGCGCATGCAGATGACCAAGGTGACAGCAATAGCTCTCCATGTACTTCGTACAGGAGAGCTATAAATGACAATTTATGGTCATTTTTCTATATAATCTACACAATTTTGGAATCCATCTTCAGGTTGTTTTCTATCCCAAACTCTGTTATAATGAACAGTGCTATAAAGAAGTTGTGGTGTACACACATAAGTTTTTATAATTTAATTCATTACAGATGGTATAGTAGTCGCAGATGAGATTGACTAGGCGGAGCTATCGTTAGTACCTGCCTTTGGATTGTTCCATTAACAAAAAGGTAAACCAAGTCGCCCAGTTGTGTGAATTCAACTGTAACACGAACAAAGCTGTGGTGTGTATGGCCATTTGGTCCGCTTGCAGAAAGCATGCGAAAGGCACTCTACCGAATCTTCTGGTGGACTCAGCGAATTTGACATATACTGACAACACCTGAATCGCTCCGCCTAGTCAATTTTATCTGCGACTACTATTTACGTAAATGGAAGATCAAAAATAAATACACCTACTTTATGACAGAAAAATCACTATTTACGGTAATCTATACAATGAATGCCATTAAAGTGTTATTCAAAACATAGTTTGCCGGCAAAATCTCAGATCAGCATCAGCCTGTGCATCCGTACACACTGATCACAGCCTTCACTGCTCCCATGAAGTTTCATTGATTGATTGTATTTGGGTTTAATGACACTTCAATCCTTGTGGGTCATTTTGTGTTATCTCCCAGAGAAAGGGAGATAAGAGATAGAAATACAGCAGAGAAGATGAAAGGGAATGAACAGCGGAGAAAGAGGAAAATGAATGAAAGTTGAGACACAGAAACTTTCCCCCACTTCCCTTACCTGCTTTAATGACAGCAAGCCCTGCACAACTGTATGCCCTGGTAATGTTAGATACACATCACCTTCGTCTCGCCCCACACCCGCGTGAAGTTTCAATGTGCCCTAGTCTATTCATATGGCAAAGAAATATGGTTCCTTATAACTCAAAATAAGGAGGGGTAACTATGATAATTTAGGGATAATTTTCTCTGTTTTTTGTTCAAAACATATCACCTCACTGACCTGTGTTATCACTTGTGTTACGGACTGCAATTCCTAATCTCCCATTCAATTATCAGCCCCGGCCCATCGGGGAAATAGATGGGCTGCATGATGCTTCCATGCACAGCTGAAACCGACCGCACAAGACTACTGGTAAACGCTTAGAGGATCTAAGCTTGCCCAAGCAAAACGGTGCGAGTCGGCCCGTCCATGCTTATAAACCCTATTGGTTTCATTGGGGGATTGGGCTTGAGATGTCATTTCATCTCAATGTCAGGTAAAAGTCCCACAAAATTGGAAGCAACGTCTCCAAAATGACCTATACAGTGTTGATCGGGACGTTAAACCTCAAATCAAATAAACAAAATCCCTTCAATTATCTACCATGGTAGAGTATATGCATAGCTTATAGTTTTATCAACACTCTCTGACAACTGCATCAGGGAGTTGACTCTTGGGCTGAGTGTTTAGAGCACTGGACCTTCACCTGAGAGGCCCGGGTTCAAATCCCACCATAGATGAGGGATTTTTTCCAGCTACTCTTCTTTCCTTTGTTATGGCTTCCATGTGGTAAGATGGAAGCTCTTCCAGGATCAGACTTTATTTTGCCGAAAATGGCTTCGTGCCGCAGTTGGCTTCATGCCGTAGTTGGCTTCATGCCATCATTAATATCATATGGGTTAATCACCACTCTGACAACTGTGTCAGGGAGTCGACTCTTTGGTTCAGCAGTTAGAGCATTGAACTTTCACCCCCACGAGTCACCCAGCTTCTTTGTACCAAATGCTTCATTCTTTCATGTCTTAAAACTAGTCATACTAATTATGACACTTTTATCTATACATTTTAAATGAGACAAAACCAGCTGCATGGCATCTGTGATTAACAAAAGTGCTGCACAGACTGATCAACACCTTAGTGTTGGCTCCTTGGACAGTACAAAATACCTCTTATTTCTACAGTCGAACTTCGATGGCTCAAACCCCTTTGGGACCATGAAAATTTGTTCGAGACTGCAGTAGTTCGAGCCACAGATGGTTGCTATTTGTGCCATACCAGGAGACATAATAGAGATAATTGTGGGATATCTTTTTGGTGTTCTATATTGAAAATGTATGTTGTGTGTACTCATTAGAATCGCCTCATGAGGTGATTCTAATGAGTAAACACAACATACATTTAAAAGATAAAGAAGAAAATCTCCCTACATTATCACTATATCGTATTTGGAGGAATTCCCTGCAGACTTAATAATGGGTTTGACACATCCATGGTAAACGAGCCATCGGGGTTCGAGCCATTGAAGTTCTACTGTATATCTAAATTCCAAACTCTTGCTAGTCTAAGTAGCCATGTCAAAAACCAATTAGACAGGTTTACTTGCAGGCACCTCATATTTATTCTCTTTATTGTGGTGTTTTACCCATTTCGTTCCGGAAACCTTAAAATGTGTAAATGGCGAACAGTGCAGGCTCAGATCAGATGCTGCAGAATGCAGCGTCTGCTCAGGGCCTACACTGTTTGCAAAAAACTTCAACCATTTACCTAATAAATTTTGAAGAAATATCACCTGATACCATTAAATTTTGAAAAGGATTCCTGCTGTATATGAGGTGGAAGATCCTATTTGGTACAAAATGGGTGAAAAAAGACAAAGGACTGGGTCAAGTTGTTCAAGGTATCCTTAGCTTCATAAACTTGCTAGTGCTTTAAGTTTTACGCCCCACCAACAGGACCTCAGTTTGAAGATAATGTGAAAGTCTGGAGAAACCCAAGTCAAACCCATGAATCCTGATTTATGAGGCAAGTAGCTAAACCACAACACCAAAGAGGTACAAACCAGGGGTCGTGGGTTTGATCCCAGGGTACTCCAGACTTTGAAATGAGTCTTTAAATTGAGATCCCATCTCTATATGACCTGAGTTGTTGGTGGGACATAAAATTCTAATACACACAGACACCACAGAGGTTTCTGAATTTAGTGGACAAAACATTAAATGGTTTAGGAAGTACAATTTCTAATACATTCATATTTTTGGTGAAAAAAGTGAGAAGTGTTTGCATTTGCAAAAGCTACTCACATTTTTCAGCAATAATATTAGCATATTTGCAAAATTATTATGATCAATAATTCAGAGATACATAAACTAACTAAATGGTTAGTTTTACAAAAATGGATCCTGGTCAATTATTCTACAAAAACTTGTACATACCAGAGCCAGCAGTCTCATTGGTGTAGGCTCGTCAGGGTTGCCACCAAAAGGAAAACCTAGAGGGGTTACAAATATTGCCAACATCCATACCACAGACACCCCACCTAGCACTGAGATCAATCGCTTGGTATTACTGGATATATAACATAACCCCATCTGTGGAGAGAAAATAAAAAATTTCAAAGTTAAGGAGATTTGATACACCTGACATATATTCCACAATATTTTGCATCGCCCCACCCATCAGGGCTTGGAGAAATAGATGGGCTGCATGATGCTTCCACGCATAGCTGTAACCGACTGCACCCGAGTACTGGTAAACCGCTCAGAGGATCTAAGCCTGCCCAGGCAAAGCGGTATGAGTTGGCCCGTACATGCTTATAAACCCTATTGGTTTCATTGGGGGGGGGGGGGGCAGGGCTTGAGATGTCATTTCATCTCAATGTCAGGTAAAAGTCCCACAAAATTGGAAGCAACGTCTCCAAAATGACCTTTACAGTGTTGACAGGGATGTTAAAGCTCAAATCAAACAAACAAAACCATATTTTGCAAGGGAGACAACGTCTGGGACTTCCTGTTTGTTTTCCTATAAACTCAGTCACACTATCTACTCTTAAAGGAAAGAATGTTTTCCTGACGATCAAATTCATTCCTATGATCTACTCTTAAAGGAAAGAATTTGCTCCTTTCCATTAGGAGTAGATCACTCTATATCTGAGGGACAATATGTGTGGCCTAGTGGCACTGATTCTTAATCGCTCAAGTCACATGTGAAACACCTAGATCTGCAATGGAAGGTCTGGAGATTGTTCTCCGGGCACTCCAGTTTGTGCCCACCTCTGAAAGTCTATTAGCTCAAATTAAGTGAAACAATCTTGAAAGGGCCGAAAAACCAAAACGAAACAAAACGTTGCCTCCCATGAAGGTGTTTCCATTCCCCTTAAGGGAAATGGCTACACTATCAGGGGAGGAAACTCCTCCAAAACTAGTTTTGTCTCCCATGTCAATACGGGTCAACTCTTAAAGGAAAGAACTTGCTCCTCAAGAGTAGACCCCTTTTTCAGAAAAGCAAACAGGAAGTTCCGAACGTAGTTTCCCTTTGAAAAATGGCGGAAAAATCTGCCAGGTGTTCCCATTCCCCTTAAGAAGAACAGTAAACAGCTTAGAAAAAGGAGTCAACACTAAATGATAAGAATTCGCTTCTGAAGAGTAAATGATAAATCCCTTTCCTTCTTGAGTAAAGCCCTTTTTCTGAAGAATATAGATTGGAGAAAAAGGAAATACAGTAGAACTTCAATGGCTCAAACCCCGATGGCTCGTTTACCATGGATGGGTTGACCCCATTCGAGTTCACAGGTAACTCCTCCAAATACGATAAAGGGATAATGTAGGGAGATTTGCTTCTCTTATCTTGCAAATGTATGCTGTGTGTACTCATTAGACTCGCCTTGATGAGGTGATTCTAATGAGTCAAAACATTCATAATACATTTATAATATAGAACACTGAAAATATATCCCACAATTATCTCCATTATGCCTCCTGGTATATATGGGACTAAAAGTAACCCTCAGTGGCTCAAACTACTGCTGTCTCGAACAAATTTTCATGGTCCCAGAGGGGTTCGAGCAATCGAAGTTTGACTATATTTAGAAGTCACAGCACTTGACTCCCTTGTAAAAATATTATAGCTTGTTTGGGATTTATTGGTCAAGTCAACACTATTTAGGTTGTAGCAAGATGGTCAGTTTTCTGATCAGGCTTAGCCTTATTTGCAGGTGAATAAAACAGTAGAGTGCACATTCTTTCTCCAGCAACTGAGAACTGCCCTTCTTGAATCAGCAGAGAGGAGAGACTCCTGGCAGGTCTCAAACTCTCAACCTCCTGATCATTAGTCGGATGCCCATCCAACTGAGCAACCAAGGCTGGCTGCAAAAATGGTTGAATGTATTTTGACAAATCGAATAGTGCTTGTTTCAAGCAAAGTAGTGTCTAAAACAACCACATTAATCTTTAGCACTCCAGGGCTTTAGATAATTTTATTTCTCAAAGAGTACAGTACTCGTCATTTTTTAAAAAAGGAGTAACGAGAAATTTTAAAGAGTGCTAACAAATAAATAAAAAAAAACTTTATTTTGCAACCTCGACACAGTGTTTAATTATGGACTGATTTTTGGTCAGGTTTGCTGTTTGTTCTCAAATAGATACACATATTCAATATGTGTGTCTATCACAAAACAAGCAGTAAGCCTGGTGGTGTGGCCACAAATCAGTCAAATACAACCATGACATATCCAAATCTCTTCTCAGCAGTTTGTTGGCAGAAAAATCTAGCATTTGGAGTTCAGTTCTCTTGGAGGGTGGCAGGACTTTAATGTCTGATATTGCAGCTTAAGAGTTTTGGGAGTTAAATAAAATAATATGTGCTTCACTTTATTGTCCAAGAGAGTCTTGGACAATGAAGTGAAACTCATATTCTTTAAACTTTTACTCCTTTCTAAACCTAAAGCTCAATTTCATCGTACGTATTGTCCATGGATATATTTTCTTCCACCTTTCGATTTTTGAAGTTCGAATTTTGGACCCATCATGTTTCCTTACAGGCAATGTTAGTTGGATCAAAAATCTGTCAGGACCTTTTTCAAAACAGGTTCAGCAGAGACAGGCTCTTGATTAACTGAAACGAATTTAAGGATTGTGTCCGAATTATTTTCAGCTCTATTTGCAGACTGTTTTGGAGGTAGCCCTTATTACAATCCACGCTACTTTCGGTTTAGATCGGGATGTATCGATTGTAATTGAGGTGGTGAACGTTGTTTTTTGGAGTCGCAGCAAAAAGGTAGCAGTTTCGGCAGTTTAGCGAGCGGCTTCCGACACAAATATTCGGTGTGGTTTAATCATTGACCGAACTCAATTCATTCAGATACCTCTACCGTTTTCTTTAACCTTGAAAACAACGAAATGAATAAACAAAATACGCTCTCGAAAAATATTTAAAACGTAATGCTTATTTGATTTTCGTACCTGGTACGCATCAGATTTGAAAACAAGAGGACCAAGCTAGCTTGGTCCTGTATCGCTCACCTGAGCTAACAGATTCAAAGTTTAAGGAAGTGCCAATGTAACTCTATGATAAACAGGCTGACCTCACCGGTTTTCAAACTCATTCAAGCTTTTATTCCTGACTTGCTAAGAACATCCGATCTAAATTGAAGTGGCTATGGTGATGACAAGTTCAAAAACAAGAGTTTTCAAACTCCTCCAAGCTTTGTGCCTGACTTCCTTGTTTGTAAGTTTCATGAAGATCCGTTCAAAACTAGAGGGGCAGCAGTGATGACAATGTAGAAAATAAGCATTTTCAGCAATCAAACGCACGTCACTCTATCATAAATGTGCCGACTTGGCCGGTATTCGAACTCACCTGAGGTTTTATTCCCAGCCACCTTACATGTAAGTTTCAGAAAGATCCGATCAGACTTGGCCAGTATTCAAACTCATCCAAGATTTTATTCCCAGCCACCTCACATATAAGTTTCAGAAAGATCCAATCAAAACTGAAGGAGCTAGGGTGATGACAAGGTCAAAATTTGGCATTTTTAGCAATCAAAGGGATGTTACTCTAAAATAAATGAGCCGACTTGGCCAGTTTTCGAACTCATCCGAGGTTTCATCCCCAGCCACCTTACATATAAGTTTCAGAAAAATCCGATCAAAACTGAAGGGGCTACGGTAATGACAAGGTCAAAAATCAAAATTTTCAGCCATCAAAGGGACATAACTCTACGATAAATGGGCTGACTTGGCCTGTTTTCGAACTCATCCAAGATTTTATCTTCAGCCACCTTACATATAAGTTTCAGAAAGATCCGATCAAAACTGAAGGGGCTATGGTAATGACAAGGTCAAAAATCAGCATTTTCAGCAATCAAAGGGACGTAAATCTATGATAAATGGGCCAACTTGGCCGGTATTCAAACTCATCCTAGGTTTTATCTCCAGTCACCTCACATATAGGTTTCAGAAAGATTTGATCAAATCTGAAGGGGCTATACGGTGATGACAAGGTAAAAAATCCACATTTTCAGCCATCAAAGGGACATAACTATATAGTTAATGGGGCAACTTGGCAGGTTTTCGAACTCATCCGAGGTTTCATCCCCAGCCACCTTACATATAAGTTTCAGAAAGATCCGATCAAAACTGAAGGGGCTACAGTGTTGACAAGATCAAAAATCAACATTTTCAGCAATCAAAGGGACCTAACTCTATGATAAATAGGCCACCTTTGCCGGTATGCGAACTCATCTGAGGCTTTATCCCCAGCCACCTTGCATATAAGTTTCAGAAAGATCCTATCAAAACTGAAAGGGCTACGGTGATGACAAGGTCAAGAATTGGCATTTTCAGCAATCAAAGGGACGTTACTCTGTGCTAAATGAACCAACTTGGCTGGTTTTCGAACTCATCCGAGGTTTTATCCCTAGCCACCTTACATATAAGTTTCAGAAAGATCCCATCAAAACTGAAGGGGCTACAATGTTGACAAGATCAAAAATCAACATTTTCAGCAATCAAAGGGACCTAACTCTATGATAAATAGGCCACCTTTGCCGGTATGCGAACTCATCCGAGGCTTTATCCCCAGCCACCTTGCATATAAGTTTCAGAAAGATCTGATCAAAACTTAAGGGGCTACGGTGATGACAAGGTCAAAAATCGGCATTTTCAGCAATCAAAGGAACGTAACTCTATGATAAATCGGCGGACTTGGCCGGTTTTCGAACTCATCCGAGGTTTTATCCCCAGCCACATTACATTTAAGTTTCAGAAAAATCCGATCAAAACTGAAGGGGCTACAGTGATGACAAGGTCGAAAATGGGCATTTTCAGCAGTCAAAGGGACGTAACTCTATGATAAATGGGCCGACTTGGCCGGTTTTTGAACTCATCCGAGTTTTTATCCCCAGTCACCTTACATATAAGTTTCATAAAGATCCGATCAAAACTGAAGGCGCTACGGTGATGACAAGCATTTTCCGATAGTAAGTCTATGGGACCTTGTGGTTGCCATAGGAACCAAAGTTTTAAAGCTATTTCAAAAAAAAGTTTATGTCATCAATGCCCCACCAGAGGCATGCTACAGATGAGAAATGATTGAGATCAGCCTGCAGGATACAGAGATATAGCTGCTCAAAAGTGTGGACGGACGGACGACGGACGGACGACGGAGGACCCACTATACTATAAGCTCCCCTGGAGCCTTCGGCCCAGGTGAGCTAAAAAAGAGTATCCTCCTGAATATTTTCGTAATTTACGCGGTACGCGGCCTTATCTAAAGCCCTGGCACTCTCTAGGCTAATTCAGCAGACGGCAAAGTGTTGATGTTTTTCTCATTTTTCCCAGGAAACAGGGCTTGACATCTCATGCAAATTGTCACCATATGCTCTAAAATATAGATTCAGGGTACCTGTTAGAATTGCCTCAATGAGGCGGCTCTAAGTGTACCCACAATCTGTATTTTGAGCAGAAATAAGAAAAAATATCACTACATGTATTTTTCATCTTAAAATTTTCGTTTTTTAGGCGGTAAAATTTTACAATCTTGAATGTATTTGTATAGATATGTATTAATAACGAGACAATTTTTCATTAGAAAAATTCATGTTTACAACTGTGAAAGAAAGCATTAAACCATATGGGTGTGTTATTTGACTGAAATGTACCTACCAGATAGCTGGAGAGCATTATAATCCCCACAGAGTTGAGTACCCCAACAATAATATCACAGTTTGCCTCGGTGCCTATCCTCGCCATGATAGGTATAAACAATATGAATAGACTATGTAGTATGTACATTGTTAGAAGGTTAGGTATAACTAATGATACTAGATGGAGTGTAATGAACTGAGCTGGATTTCCTGAAACAAATTAAAGAAACACAATGAGAAGGAACTCCTTCGAAACTATTGCCTTTATCAATTGGGGTTTTCTTTGCCTTTATCAAGTGGGGTTCACTCTTAACAGAAAGAATTTGCTCCAGAGGAAAAAATTTCTTCCTTGAGGTTAGGAAAAAATTCCTTCCTTGAAGTTGTGCTGTAGAGCAAAAGTTACGAAAAAGATTAAGTCGAACTTCAATGGCTCAAACACCTTTGGGACCAGGTAAATCTGTTTGAGCCAGGGGTAGTTTGAGCCACTGAGGGCTACTGCCAGGAGGCATAACGACATACTTTAGGACATCTTTTCCTTGTTCTATAATGAAAAATGTATGCTGTGTGTACTCATTAGAATCGCCTCATCCAGGCGATTCTAATGAGCACATACAGCATAATTTGCAAGATAAAAGACGAAAATATCGTAAATTTTCCCTCACTATTTCTTATGAAGAGAAATTCCCTAGGGACTCAAGAAGGTGTTCGACACAGCCATGGTATACGAGCCATCGGTGTTCAAGCCATTGAAGTTCTACTGTATTTTGTTTGTCTGTTTATATTGGAGTTTAATGGCCCAGTCAACACTATTTAGATCATGATGAGGCAGTCAGTTTCCTGGGCAGGCTTTTATGTAAGTGGTTTACCAGACCAGTGCACATTCATTTGCCAGAATGTGACAACTGCCCTTCTTGAATCAGCGGGAGGGAGAGAATAACCGTAGAAAAGATCTCATGATCAATCTTCACGAAAGGATGTTGCTGACCTCGGCAGGTATCTAACCCACCTCCTCCTGATCACCAGTCAGATGAACATCCACCTGAGCTACCGAGGCCTGCCAAAAAAAATATTTATTCTAAAAGGACAAAAAAAAACCTTCTGCAATATGAAGTGGAGTTTACTAGGATTTTTGATACACATATTTGTAAATGTAATCAATTGTCACTTTGTGTTGTGTTTTCTTTTCACATTGCACATGAATTTGAAGTGATTGACAGTAATCAGACTATAACTAGTTATAACTGTCAAGTCAAGTTAAATTAGGGTCAAACGAGTCATAGAATAGCCAAGCACAACACAAGCCCTGGTTGCTTGCAGGCATGTAGTGGAGACGTTGAAGGAACTTCTTGCAAGAAGTCATGTATCTAGCTCTACTGCAGTCATTCCTCTTTATACCCACATTCGCTATAGCCACAAAACTCAATGAAATGATAATTTCAGTGGAACATATTCATATTCAAGGATGTTTCATCCAATTGTCCAAGGATCAAATGTTGTGGATATTATTTAGAATCGCCTGATCACTAAGGCCATTCTAACAGATATCCTCAACATTTATTTCTTGGAGTATTGTTTGATTGTGGTTTAATATCCCCGTCAACACTATTGAGGTCATTTTAGAGACATTGCTTCCAGTTTTGTGAGCCTTTTACCTGACACTGAGATAAAATGACATCTCAAGCCACCCAATGAAACCAATATCATGGGTTATATGCACTGGAAGGTCTGACTCGCATCACTTTGTCTGGGCAGGCTTAGTCAGTCTAAGTGGTTTACCAGTAGTCATGTGCGGTCAGTTTCAGCTCTGCGTGGAAGCATTGTGCAGCCCAATCTATTTCTCAAAGCTCCGATGGGCAGGGGCCTATTTCTTGGAGTAACTAACACTTTTCTAACACTGATCGTCAATATAGCCAATAGTAAAATATAGTGATAAATTGAGTGATAAATCACTGGACGGAAGAGTGCGCCGCAAAGAGCCGCTTTTTTATACCATTTCAAGATGTCATTCTTTGTTACCTTGGTTTTAGATGGTGTAACGTCATTTTCTTGTATCAGATATGTTAGGAAAACAGGTAAATGCATGGGATACAGTCAGTTATATTCACGGGATTCCTTTGAACAATGACGGAAGATATGAAGAATCTGAAGGAATCAATAGCATTTTTGTCGACTTTTGGTGCGTAGAATAATAAGAGGGCCCAATGGCCCTATATCGTTCACCTGTTTGAACCCCAGGGGCATGATTGGCAGGAATTATGTAGGTGACCACTTGCCGTCGCTACATGCTAAATATCTAAGCTCTGGGCCCTGTGGTTTCAGAGAAGAAGATTTTTTAATCTTTTTTCCATTATGAGTCTATGGGAGCTAAGGGGCCCCAGGGCATGGCCCATTTGGATCCCATGGGCATGATTGGCAGGATTTATGTAGGTGACCACTTGCCATTGCTACATGCTAAATATCTAAGCTCTGGGACCTGTGGTTTCAGAGAAGAAGATTTTTGAAGCTTTTTTTTCCATTATGAGTCTATAGGAGCTAAGGGGCCCCAGGGCGTGGCCCTTTTGGACCCCAGGGGCATGATTGGCAGGAATTAAATAGGTGACCACTTGCCGTTGCTACGTACTTAATATCTAAGCTCTGGTCGCTGTGATTTCAGAGAAGAAGATTTTTGAAGCTTTTTTCCATTATGAGTCTATAGGAGCTAAAGGGCCCCGGGCGTGGCCCGTTTGGAACCCATGGGCATAATTGGCAGGAATTATGTAGGTGACCACTTGCCGTTGCTCCATGCTAAATATCTAAGCTCTGGACCCTATGGTTTCAGAGAAGAAGATTTTTGAATCTCTTTTCCATTATGAGGCTATGGGAGCTAAGTGGCCCCGGGGTGTGGCCCATTTGGACCCCACGGGCATGATTGGCAGGATTTATGTAGGTGACCACTTGCCATTGCTACATGCTAAATATCTAAGCTCTGGGCCCTGTTATTTCAGAGAAGAAGATTTTTGAAGCTTTTTTTCCATTATGAGTCTAAAGGAGCTAAGGGGCCCCGGGGCGTGGCCCTTTTGGACCCAAGGGGCATGATTGGCAGGAATAATATAGGTGACCACTTGCCGTTGCTACGTACTAAATATCTAAGCTCTGGGCCCTGTGGTTTCAGAGAAGAAGATTTTTTAAGCTTTTTTCCATTATGAGTCTTTGGGAGCTAAGGGGCCCCGGGGCGTGGCTCGTTTGGACCCCAGGGGCTTGATTGGAAGGAATTATGTAGGTGACCACTTGCTTTTTCTACATGCTTAATATCTAAGCTCTGGGCCCTGTGGTTTCAGAGAAGAAGATTTTTGAAGCTTTTTTTTTTCCATTATGAGTCTATGGGAGCTGAGGGCCCCCGGGGTGTGGCCAATTTGGACCCCAGGGGCATGATTGGCAGGAATTATGTAGGTGACCACTTGCCATTGCTACATGCAAAATACCTAAGCTCTGGGCCCTGTGGTTTCAGGGAAGAAGATTTTTGAAACTTTTTTCCATTATGAGTCTATGGGAGCGAAGGGGCCCCGGGGCGTGGCCCCTTTGGAACCCAGGGGCATGATTGGCAGGAATTATGTAGGTGACCACTGGCCGTTGCTACATGCTAAATATCTAAGCTCTGGGCCTTGTGGTTTCAGAGAAGAAGATTTTTGAAGCTTTTTTTTCCATTATGAGTCTATGGGAGCTAAGGGCCCCTGGGGTGTGGCCAATTTGGACCCCAGGGGCATGATTGGCAGGAATTATGTAGGTGACCACTTGCCATTGCTACATGCCAAATATCTCAGCTCTGGGCCCTGTGGTTTCAGAGAAGAAGATTTTTGATGCTTTTTTCCATTATGAGTCTATAGGAGCTAAAGGGCCCCGGGGCGTGGCCCGTTTTGACCCCAGGAGCATGATTGGCAGGAATTATGTAGGTGACCACTTGCTGTTGCTACATGCTAAATATCTAAGCTCTGGGCCCTGTGGTTTCCGAGAAGAAGATTTTTGAAGCTTTTTGTTCCATTATGAGTCTATGAGTGCGAAGGGGCCCCGGGGTGTGGCCAATTTGGACCCCAGGGGCATGATTGGCAGGAATTATGTAGGTGACCACTGGCCGTTGCTACATGCTAAATATCTAAGCTCTGGGCCCTGTGGTTTCAGAGAAGAAGTTATTTTAATTTTTTCCCATTGTAAGTCTATGGGAGCTATATGTTGCCATGGCAACCAGAACTCCAATCTGATCAGCCCAAAACCTTATGCAGCCTTTCCCCCTACCTGATGATGCTTCTCATGAAATTTGATCAAGATTGACCATGGGGTATTAGAGATATTCTTATTTGAAATTGTTTACGGACGCACAGCACACGCACGGACGCACGCACGCACGCACGACGGACGACGGACAAAAAGTGATCACAAAAGCTCACCTTGTCACTATGTGACAGGTGAGCTAAAAATCAGCTCCAGTGCCATGATAAATCATGGCTTGTGCTAAGCACTTGTGATTTGATCTACTTTACAACTGACCTCCAAACAGTGATATATCACTCAATAAATCACTGTTAGAGCTGATCTTTAATAGTTCCTGGACTGTCATCACTGCCTTATGAAGATAGACTAAAAGCCTTAAGACTTCCAACATTGGCATACCGCAGACTGCGGGGTGATATGATCGAAGTTTTCAAGATCATGAAAGACATGTATTACTTTGACAAAGAGAAGTTATTTAAGCAACACGATGGTACAACCAGAGGAAACAAGTTTAAACTCTTCAAGAAAAGACCAAGATATTAGAAAATATTCATTCATCAATCGAGTCATAAACCATTGGACCTCTCTACCAGACAGTGTTATCAGTGCGGAAACAGTGGCATCCTTTGAGAGAAGACTAGACAAGTTCTGGGGCAATTCAGATCTTGTATTTGACTTTAACGCACATATAGCAACCGGACACACATATTATAACAAAGAGCTGGAGCCAGAGGCTGACGATAGCCTACTTCCAGAAGTCGACTTATGGTAACTTATGGTATCTATTTCTTAATTATGATTAGGATAACACATCTGTGTGACATAATGCATTTTTTCTTATGTCAAAACACGGCTACTTTTCCTATGAAAATTTGTGATATTTTCCTTATTTTTACTCCAAACATTAGTTGAGGCTGCTCGTTAGAACCACCTCACAACCTATGTCTTGGAGCATAAACAAGGAAAACAATATCTACCCCATAAACCCTATTTTTCGTCATATAAAGTGGGGTTTAGAGGGGTGTTCATTTCACATACTTGTTAACATGATGTTCTACTCATTATTGGGATTTGGCAAATTCTATATACAGGGCATAGATACCGGTACATTCAATTCAATAACAGCTCTCTGTAGTTGCCTGCACAGGCTTGGCTGAACCTTATCAGCGTCGAGTTGATCAAAGCATCATTAGCTTAATGAGTTCATTAGTGGTCAAAGTGTTAACTGTTCTATAAAGTGCAATATCCAATACTTTGCTATTTTTGCTGAAAAAAAATGTGAAAAGTTGCTCAAAAATTTACTTGCAAAAATATTAGTACATGTATATATATTTGCCATATTTTACGATCAAAGTTTTAACAATATGTTAACTAAAGGCATCATTAGTTTTGAACAACTGGCCTCAGGTTTTCTGATGATCATGGGCCAGTTTAAAACTAAACGACCTTGTTTAAGTTAACAAATCATTATAACTTTTATCATTTAATATGGCAAATATACTACCGTAAAAATTCGGCTATAAGGCAATTTGGCTATAAGACGGGGCCCCTTTTTCAGCTTTTCAAAGGCGGCACTTTGCTTATACTCTTTTATAAGACGGGTCAAATTTTTGCCATATCTGTCGGGGCCTATCTGCTACCGCCAGATGTCATTTAGATGTGAGAAATCGGCCTTTTTCGTACGAAAATCCCTCTACTTAGCCCTATCATGGCTTGTTTGGCCGCTTGTTTATGTCTGTTGACATTCTGTGTCTTCGTTTGTAAGAGTTACAAAGAGAGACAACTCTTATTGAATCTGAATAGGTACCTCTATTAATCGTTGGGAAAGGGGGGAAATTTATTTCCATCCACAAAATTTAGAAATATTTGTTGCAGCTTTTTTATAAGTAACTGAACGTTTTTTTTTATCGGGGAACACAAGACCTAGCTATTCAGTTTCAGAACCAACGCCCCAGCTAGCACAAAATAGCGGCAAACGTCGGGCCGATACGTCGTATCGCTGTCGGCCCGGTACATGCTTTGCTGGCTTAGGCTACATAGACTTCTATTTAATAGACGACAGGGGCTGACAAATCCATTTCCCGGCCGTCCGGAGTAAGACCGAAATCACGCCGGGCAGGTACACTTTGACCTTATGATGCTCGGTCGGAACAAGTGCAAAAAAAAAAAAATCATCTACAACTGCCTTAAATACGGTAAAACTAGACCAGTAAGTGAATCGCTGTCAATTCAGAGACAAACCATCTGTGTATTTATTACGGTTCAAGTATGACACTATTGTTAATCCCTGTCGTATAATTGCCACCCTGCGGTGTGTGTCGATAAGGTGTGAAAATATGGTCAACTTTTGTATCTAATTTGCGTTTATCCTCCAGTCATAAAATTTAATCCGCAATCAATGTGAAAATGATTTAATTGCTCCTCAGACTATTAGCTACATCTAACGGTATATGTTTGCATTATAAAATCAGACTATTCTACGATCTCGTGAATGGTTATGTTTTGGCGCCAAATAGCAGACGTTGGCGGGAAAAGTCGAACGCTGTTGTTGGTTATTGACACGGAACTTCTGGGGATAATTCGGGAGCTGTGCAAAGCACCGATTTTCTATCCACCTCTATTCACAACCGCTTAGCTATCGGGAAAATATTTTTTACCGGTTCCAAACATTTTTTTTATGAAAGAGATACATGCAATGACATTAAACACGTGTGGGGGTAATGGCATCGGATGACGTCATTTACCGATCGCGTGCAGAAAAATCGTAGTGGTGGTTTGTGGGCGGCGATTTATATCAATTCAAAAATCACCGATCGGCTTTTTCCGTATGTCTTGTCTTCGCTGGACATTGCCGGAAAAAAGCCTGCAGTCCATGACCTCGGCTATAAGACAGGGTCATTTTTTGGGGCTCATTTTGGAGGGAAAAATCCTCGTCTTATAGCCGAATTTTTATGGTAATATTTTTGCTGAAAAAATGTGTCGCAAAAGCTACCTATGATTTTTCAGCAAAAATAACAAAATTTTAGATATTGTATTTGCTGGCGGTAAACAATTTGACCACTAATGAGCTCAATAAGCTAACGAGACTCTGAACAACTGGGGCCAGTTGTTCAAAACTAACGATGTCTTTAGTTAACATATCGTTAAAACTTTGATCATTAAATATGACAAAAATGCTAATATTTTTGCTGAAAAAATGTGAGCAGCTTTTGCATCCGCAAAAGCTGCTCACATTTTTTCAGCAAAAATACCAAAATTGTCGATATTGTTCTTGCTAGAACAGTCAACAATTCAACCACTGATGAGCTTGTTAAGAAAAGGATGCTTTGAAAAACTGGCCCCTGAACTCTGGGTTTATACACTTACTTCTAATATTTCTTTCCCTAAATATCTGCAGTGTTCTATCCCTGATAATAAGAGGCCCCAGAACAAACAGCATAGGGAAATAAGCTGTTCCTACCCCACACAGGGTGGCTATCAGTGTCAGACTAGACCATATAATGAGGTTAGCATCAAAGTATAGCTCTTCTGTCTGCCATGGGCTCTTGGACTGAAACAAACACACTACAAACTATGATATTCACATACAGAGGATCTTACAAGAGGGGGCATTTCATATGAAATTTATGAAAATTAATGAGCTTTTGGTGAGTTTCATCAATTTCATATCAAATGACCACAAGTGTAAGATTCTGTTTATCATATACAATTGAGTTTTGTTGCAAAAGAATTCAATAGAAACTTAGGGTTGTCACAGACGGCGTCATGAGGTTACACACCATTGTCATTTGATTTTTATGGCATGATATTGTCCACTAAAGAACAGCGACATTATATGATAAAAAACTTTGTATCGCCAAGTGAGTGACTGCAGTGAACCTTTGATAACTGGAGCACTAATTTGAACACATTCTGGAGCCCCTAGAGAACTTTTACAATTGCTCCAGATTTTGTTTTGTCTGAATTCAGGTTTAACGACCCTGTCAACACTATTTAGGTCACTTTGGAGATGTTAGTTCCAATTTTGTGTGACTTTTAGCCAACATTAAGATCAAATGACATCTCAAGCCCTGCGGTCAAATTAAACCAAAACAGAAGAACCATTGTTAACTCGAGCAATAATTTGAACACATTCTGGAGCCCCCAGAGAACTTTTCCAATTGCTCCAGATTTTGTTTTGTCTGAACTCAGGTTTAACGACCCTGTCAACACTATTTAGGTCACTTTGGAGATGTTAGTTCCAATTTTGTGTGACTTTTAGCCGACATTAAGATCAAATGACATCTCAAGCCCTGCCGTCGAATTAAACCAAAACAGCTTTTATGCATGGACATTCTGAATCATGCCACTTTCACTACACAGGCTTAGACCAAGTTGTTTACCAGAACTCATGTGTGGTTGGTTTCAGCTCTGTGTGGAAGCACCATGCAGCCAAATCTATTTTTCCAAGCCTGGGTGCGGGATGGCCCCAATATTTCCAAATGTTTATATATTTAGAATTCTGTCACAAGAATGGGATGTTGTTTGTACTCATCAGAATCAGTACACAACACATTCCTTTATTTGTACTCATTAGAACTCCTTTCTTTCATAGAAGAATGACGAAAAAACAAAATATACATTTAAGGGGAAAGGGAACACCTGGCAGATTTTTCCACCATTTTTCAAAGGGATATGGCTATCAGGACTTTCTGTCTCCTTTCTATAAGCCCTGACCCACTGAAAAAGGGGTCTAATCTTAAAGGAAAGAATTTGCTCATCAGGAGCAAATTCTTTCCTTTAAGAGTTGACCCCTATTGACATAGGAGACAAAAATACTTTTGTAGGAGTTGCCTCCCCTGAAGGTGTTCCCATTCCCCTTAAGTTACCCCACTATGCCTCATGGCCTGGCACAATGATTAACCCACAGTAGTGCATACTACCGTAATCTCAAACATATGTTCATGGTCCTAAAGGTATTAGAGCTATTGAAGTGGGACTGTATTTTAACCCATAAAATGCCAATCACGACTATTGTTGTCTGCTTTGCCATCTGCCAGTTACCTTAAAAGTAAATTTTTGCAAAATTTGTGGACCCAGATCACAGTGCTCCTGTAGGAGCAGTCTGATCTGGGCCCACACTGTTTACCTGTATGCAAAAATGTTTTAAAAAAGTTTGCAAAAAAATTCAGCAGACAACATAAGCAGACGATATTTACAGATGTAGTTTTTTTTCGGCATCTTAAGGGTTAAATAAAATTTGTCAAATACGAGAGCAAGTCAATAAGTAACCAGCCTGTCCCATTTCCAATTGACCCAGACAATCAAGATTTTCATACCTTGTTTAAATATGTCTTTTACACATGAGGGCAAAATTGCACCCTAATCGTATCATTCACTCATAAGATACAAAACGTCAAACATGGCTAGCGATACAAAAGCAAGCTTTTCGTCAAAAGTTGAATACCGTGCTGTAATTCAGTACTTGTATTTGAAAGGGAAAACAGGTCAGGAAATACATTGCGAGTTGACCAATGTTTATGGGTCTTCTGCACCATCATATGCACAAGTTATATTTGGGGAATTCAAGCACGGTAGAACGTCCTTAGAATATGAAACCAGGTCTGGACGCCCATCAGATGCCACCCATGAAGAAATGTGTAACGAAGTACAGGATCTGGTGTACTCTGATAGGCAAATTAAGGTGGAAGAAATAGCAAATGCATTACACATTTCACATGGTAGCGTTTCAAAAATTTTACATGATCGATTGGTTATGCATAAGCTAACAGCCCGTTGGATCCCAAAATTCTTAGAGATGAGCAAATGGTAACCAAAGCATCAGTATGCAGCGCATTGTTGGGTGGTTTAGGTCAAAGGGGTGATTTACTTTCACATCTGGTGACTGTAGATGAGACCTGGGTCCATTATTATGAGCCAGAGAACAAAACTCAAAAGTTGCCAGTGGGTAGGGCCGGGGTCTCCGAGGCCAAAGCAGTTCAAAATGCAACCCTCTGCTGGCAAGGTGATGGCAACTGTATTTTGGGATGCACAAGACCTTATTATGTGGACTTTCTAGCAAAGAAAAGTACAATAACAGGTGCGTATTATGCAAATTTGCTCAACTAACTGAGAACTGTGATCCATGAAAAATGCCGAGGTAAACTCTCCAAAGGGATTCTGCTCCAACAGTCCATACTTGCAAAATTGCAATGGAGCATAATGGGTACGAACTAATACCGCACCCTGCCATTTCCTATTTCCATATCTGTGGATGTCATTTCTGGTCCAACGAACAAGTCGTGGCAGTAGTTGAGGAGAGGTTGGCGACAAGGATCCTGGCTACTTCCGTTCTGGTCTGATGGCACTGGAACAGCGTTAGTCCAAGTGTATCATTCTAGAGGGCAATTGCATCGAAAAAGAAGAGATCCGTCTCACCCAGAAATAAGTTAGGCCGTTTTTTTATTGACTTGCTCTCGTACACCTGTGGACATAAATCTCTTCAAACTCTATAAGGTTCCTTTCAATTAATCTCTTTGCATCAAGTAAGTTTGACAAGCAAATGTCATTCTTCGAAAAATTCTAAAACTGGATCAAGTAATATACATTGCTCGGTCTTATTTTCACAAGCATTGTTTTCCATTTTTAGGTCTGATTGACATTTGAGATGCATTTTTATTGTACAGAGGTGGATTCTGCAATGAAACGTACACTACCATGTGTTTTGAATTTATTCCTGGCTGGCAGTTGATTGACAAGATGTTAAGATATTTTGAATGGTGTTTCAAATCAAGATGAAATGAGCTTCATCTAAGTTTGAACAGAACTGGACAAGAAGTCGGAACATGGAGTGATGACAGTTAACAAACAGACCACAGGTAAACAGAGTCAGCGGCTCTTTCCCAAACAGGTGGTGACTCAGAATATCCAAACCTAACTAAAAAGGAACAATACACACAATGGGGGAAAGAATCAGAATCACCAACATGACAATCATTAAACTGGAAGGACAAACGTAACTAAAAATGAACAACCAAAAAAGGGGGGATGAATCAATCAGAAAGATAGCATCATCAATGTAACAATATATTTAATTAGGGAAAGAATCAGCACCACCAACACAAAGCATGAAGGAACCACAGAAAAACCACCGACTTGGAATGGTCAGTAAAAATTACTGGTGTGTTAATTTAACTTTACAGGATCCCAACTCTCACCCTCACTTTCACTGTGGTCAAAAACATTTAAGGTACATATAGTCATTACGAAAACATGCCTATACAAATACATTGTAAATTTTACCACCTGAAAAATGAAAATTTTAGATGAAAAATTGTGATATTTTTCTTATTTCTGCACAAAATATAGACATTAGAACAGCCTCGATGAGGCCTCTATCTATATTTTAGAGCAGAAATAAGAAAAATAAGGTTTACCGCGGTAAACCCCCAGTTTTACTATATAAAACTGGGGTGCAAGGGTGTCAGTTTTCATGACGACTATGGATTTTTTACAAAGAAGCAAGGTTATATGTGACATTTGATCTCATAACTTCTGACGACTTTATATAAGACTGGTTTAACCCTTGTCCGGCTAAATAAATTTAGCTTCACACATTTCTGACTACTGACCAATCAAATTACTTCATATAATGTATTCGTTCAATTCACAAACTGCATGACAAACACTATAGATCTTGATCAGATTGCTTCTGGAGAAATAATATGAGCTATTTAAGTTCAAATATATAAGATTTCTAGCCTCTTCATAAACTAGTGTGTGTAGTGCAGCCATTACGATATTACATTTGTGCAACATAGTGCAAACTTTTTTAATTCCAAAATGGTCAATTTTTGATGAAAAAATGTGATAATATTCTTACTTATACTCAAAACATAGGTTGTGGGTGCTCGTTAGAACTGCCTCACTGAGGTAGTTCTAACGAGAACCAACAACCTATGCCTTGGAGCAGAAATATGACAAATAATGTACAACCGTGAAAACCAGTTTTCTCTACATAAAGTGGGGTTTAAGGGGGTGTTCATTACACAGACTTGTTAATATGATGTACGATACCTACCTGAAAAACTTTACGTTTGAGTATTTCTTGTACTGAGATCAAAGTTATAACTCCCGGAATCATAAACAACCCCACCATATTCACAGTGTAAGTGAACCATGACATGTTGAAGCCAGCTATTGTTACTATGGCAGCCATCAGGATACAGGTCATCACTATAGCAACCCAGGTCAGGACTATAAACATGATGGCTTGTGACACACTGCAAAGATAGTCCATCCCTCGCATCCCTGAAAATGAAAATGTTGCAGAGCAGTCTAGACTCAAGGTTATTTAAACTTTTCTACGCTCAGCTCAACGGGGCGTGTAATTTGTCCTGATCATTAATTTTAGAAGGCCAACAAATGTTCATCACAATAACACCCCGTACAACATAGTGCATTTTTCATATCTCCAAAATGACTATTTGTCTGTCAGATCAAAATCTGTGATAGTTTTCTAATTTATACTGTAAACATAGGTTGTGGGTGCTCGTTAGATTGAGGTAGTTCTATAGTACCCACAACCTATGTCTTGGAGGAGAAATGAGAAAAATAATGTATACCCCTTAAACCCCAGTTTTCTCTATATTAAGTCGGGTTTAGGAGGGTGTTAATTTCACAGACATGTTCACTTGATGGCTGCCATTTTGTGTTGGATGCTGTTTTGGCAAACAGTACAGACCCAGACACTGTCTCATCAGGATCTACACTGTTTGCTCACAGTACAGGAATTTTAGGTTTAAATGAAACAGTCTAAGTCCCCGCTCAGGACCCAGGGCTCAAGCTAGAGGGTGACAAAGGCAAAGAAGTCGCCCTGTTGGGGCTCACTTCGCCGACTTTGGCGATGAAAGCGAAAAAAACTTCGCCCTGAAAGGGGGAGTTCCAAATCTGCCCACGCACAGATTTTCTTGAAACTTCAGTTGTTGTTTACTTGAGGACTATCAACTATATATATAACTTTGTTTCATTTGATAAATTACTATAAGTCTCATGAGAGCTCCCTGGGGTAGTCCACTGTAGAGGTCATACACACCTGTGAACTTTTCAGTCTTAAATCAATAGCTATGATTATTTTCAAATTTTGTTGCTTTGATTGGCAACAGAACTCTATAAGGATTAATCTAATACAAAAAATGTAAATGTGTCTATGTCTTTTAATTTTTCTGATGAATTTATTTACAAAATTTCTTCTACTTTTCATGAAAATTGATACAAAAAGAGATTTTCATCATAAGTATTAGAGGTGTTACTGATCTTGTCACCCCAAGATATTGCATATAAAATAGGCCACATATATCCTCTGTATATCAAACAAATTTCAAAAAAGTCAGAAACCGGTAACATTGTTTTTGATAGCTAGATATGGGTTCAGGTCTATTTTTGTGCTAAAATCATTTGCAATATAAGGGGACAAGATTTCCTTAAAATGTAGTTTCATTGTGTTTTTTAATGACCAATTAGTGCCACCTTAGCACACAAAGCTTAGCATAGGCATTTCTGTAATAAAAAATCTCCCCCCCCCCACACCCCCCCCCAAAAAAAAGGACACTGTTTACAGACAGGAGTTTTAGTTTGACTTTTAAAAAGTAAATGAGAACATACATTAGCATAGTATACATGTTCAATCCAAACATTTTAAAGAGAAAAATTAAAATGCATTCATTCACTGTTCATGATGAATGTTAATGTTGACAGTATTGCAAAAATGATAATCATGAAAAAATTGGATTATGGCACAATAGGACTAAGACAAGGTGGATCTTTTTACCCTGTTTTATTTGGTCTTTCTGTATATTTTTAAACCCTGCAGTACAAGGACACTTGATGTCAGTAATATGCAATGACAGATTGAATCTGCTTAATAAATACTTTCATATTCCTATTTCTTTCTTTAATTATTTTTGTTGTTGTCATTTTCTTTAAAATAAAAAACAGCAGCCAATAAATTGCCAACTGTGAAGGGACAGACTGATTTATCGATTTTTTTCTAATGATTGATCGGTTCATGTGTTGTTAATTTTTTCTTACATCACTTGGTCAAAGAGACTCACACTCCGCTCCCCCAACAAAGGTTTTGTGAGATCATTTTCTGCATTTTTTTCTAGATTCATTATAACATCTGCAAAAGTGTAAGCTACAATGTCCTTGTCTTCAAAATAAATGCAGAGCTAATCACACTATAACTAGTTGTAAAATTGGCATTTGGTCATTTGGTAAACACTTCTCTAGATGAAATAGATGGAAGCTAGTTGCTGTAACTAATTCATTTGATAGCTTATATTATATTTAGTTGTTGTGATACCATTCGCATTTATAGTCATCTGTATGCACTACTAGCCATCTATGATAAGTTTTCTAGCTCTGCAGTCATCAATTTTTGCAAATGGCGTAAATCAGCTGTTAGCTGTACAATTAGCATATTTCTGAGCCAAAATCTGCAGCTGGCTTTATATTTTTCTATAATATTGATAGCAAATATACCCTTTGCTCATCATATTTAAGAATATAACTTTTTGACACTGATTTGCACAGCTGGCTACATTTGTTTGTACTTTAGTTCAGATTTTGCGGAGGCATTGTTAGAGTGACAAAAGAACCAACACAATTGTGTTTCCATTTTGTCTACAGTAATCTGTGTATACAGTGAGCCAAACGATCAGAAAATATTGTCCGTGGTGTTATGACATACCTGGCTCAACCATAATAAACATCATTACTCTTGGCCATTCAAGCAAGCTGTGCCATTCAGGTGTGACAATCAGACTTTTCAAACTCAGGTATGACAATCAGACTTTTCAAACTTTTTAAGTAGACTGCATCAGTTCAGAGAGTCAAGTGGAATTGTCTGGTTTACAGAACCATCCATTTTACTTGCCATTTCAACAATCTTTGTCATAATAAGCTTCAGCAGGCTTTAGGATTACTTTAAATGCAAAAACGCCTGTTAAGAAATGAAATGTATTTTTTTAATAAAATCCGATTGAATTGTCAATGAACGCTCAAAATGAATTGTGTTTTTGGTGTTCCCCAGGGTACCATAACTGATACAAATGCTGATTAAATGAGCTCATACTATACAATCAAGGGTTAAACGTACATATATTCATGTGTATATATATATATTGGCGAACAATTTCTCGATTGAAAATGTTATACCATATCTACAAATGGTTTGAAAAAAAAAATCTGACCATTACTATTCAATGTTCAAATGCAGTATGTTACCGGTCTCAGATTTTCTAGAAAGTTTGACAAAATGTTCTACACATATATGGGCAATTTTCATGTAAAAATGATGGGGTGACAAGAACTGCAACAATGTGAAATTAAAAGTCAAACATACTCCAAAAGATTTTATGGTTGTGAAATCTGGGGCCTGCTCCATATGAAATCGATCATGGTCTACGGAACTTCAAGTGAACAATAGCAAATGTGATACAAAAATAATCACAAATGACTACAGCGATGCCTGCCGACAAAATAACTCCAAAACATAAGAAGTTGTTGAGTATATATACACTTGCTTGAGGGTACCCCTATTTTCGGATGTGGAAATAAACAAAACATTGTAGATTTATAATGAAAACAGATATTAGAGTGAAATAGCTAAATAATGAACAGTCATTAACCAGGCATTAATTATGCAAAATATCATGGAAATCTGTGCGTGGGCAGAACCCTATGGAAATTTACTATAGGCTGGAACTCCCCCTTTCGCCCATTTTTTTTTTGGTGTCTTCCTTGTGAACAATAACGGTAAACTGACAAGGTGACGATAATCCTTCGATCCACTAGTGTCAGAAATCTCAGTAATTACACTGAACAAAGCTAACTGTTTATTCTGCACTTCGTTCCAGTTGCAGTTTGGTACTGTTATGTAATTTAATTCTAACCGTTAGCTCATGCCGCTCGAGCCACTTGCAACACGCTTAGTAGTCTTGTACTGTCATAAATCTATCTCGGTTGATTGCACAAAGTTTTTATTGCAATAAGAGCCAATTAAAATTACACAAGATTATGTAACTTAAACAGGTATAATTGTACTGTCAGCTCGTGCCAAAGTCCGGGTGCGGACGTACTTTATTAAGTACTGTTGTATACAGTAATAAGATTATTCCGACCATTGGCATTGACACTGCATTGTGATTTAATAAGTTTTAAATAAAGATGGTTTATTTGTTTCGCCATTGATTTGTTGGTACATTACTTTTGCATCCATCAATCGTTTTCTTTTTTTTTTATGGACAACAAAAGTAGGTAGCGATTTTTTATTTTGTAAGTGAAAATAATTATTACTTGCCGGTAAATATTCAGTAATTATCCAAATTCATAAACAAGAGGCCCATGGGCCACTATGCTCACCAGAGCTCAGGTGGGCACTGCCAAATTGCAGCCATGTATTTTAACATGATATCATTTTAATCTGCCAAATGAACCCCCATATCCAAATGAGCATCAATGTGGACTCAGTATATGAAACATTAGGCCTTTTATGAAGTAGAGGGGGTGGGGCATGGACCCAATGGAGCCCTGGTTGGTATCACTAAATGTGTCTTATCACAAAGAACAAGAATATATATGGTTTAGCAGTGGGGATCTGCATGGCTGGAGATATAAGTGGAGGGGTTGGAGCATGCCCTGTCGTTCCCAGGAAAGCCCAAGATTGTTGTCCCTAAATGTGTCTCATCATAAGGACCAAGTATATATATGGTTTAGGGGTGGGAATCTGAACGGTTTCCAAGATATCCTTTCATGAAGTGGAAAGGAGAGGACTGGCCCCTGCGGACACCCCTACAGTAGGTGTGCTAATAATACGGAACAAGAACATATATGAATATGGGGTGGGGATTTGAATGGTTTCTGAAATATATGGCCTTTTATGAAGTGGAAGGGCGGGGCACATTGCCTCAGCACAAAGAGACCCCCAAGTTGGTGTGACTGAATGAGTCTTATCATAAGGAACAAGAATATATATGGTTTAGGGGTGGGGATCTGAACTATTTCTGAGATATGTGGCTTTTAATGAAGTCAAGCGGTGGAGCAAGGCCCGGGCATGCCCCGGGGACTCACAAGCTGGTGTCAATGAATGTGCCTTATCATAAGGAAGATGAATATATATGGTTTAGGGGTGGGGCTCTGAACAGTTTCTGAGATAGAAGGCCTTTTGTGAAGTGCAGGGGTGGGGCAAGGCCCAGGGAGACCCCCAGGTTGGTGTCAATGAAAGTGTCTTATCATAAGGTACAAGAATATATATGGTTTAGGGGTGGTGATCTGTAAGGTTTCCGAGATATTGTGATATTATGAAATGGAGGGGGTGGGGCATGGCCCCAGCACATCCCTGGGGACCCCCCAGGTTGGTGTCACTGAATGTGTCTCATCATAATGAACAAGAACATATATGGTTTAGGGGTGGGGATCTGAACAGTTTCTGAGATATATGGCCTTTTGTGAAGTGAAGGGGTGGGGCATGGCTCCGGCGCACCCGGAAGCCCCCCAATTTAGGGTCAATGAATGCATCTTATCATAAGGAGCAAGAATATATATGGTTTAGGGGTGGGGATCTGTAAGGTTTCCGAGATATTGGGCCTTTTATGAAATGGAGGGGCGGGACATGGCCCCGGCGCATCCCAGGGGACTCCCAGTTTGATGTCACTGAATGCGTCTTATCATAAGGAACAAGAGTATACAGGGTTCAGGGGTGGGGATCTGAATGGTTTCCGAGATATTGGGCCTTTTATGAAGTGGAGGGGGTGGGGCATGGCCTCGGCACATCCCGGAGGACCTCCAGGTTGGTGTCACTGAATGCGTCTTATCAATAGGAACAAGAATATACATATATATATGGTTTAGGGGTGGGGATCTGTAAGGTTTCTGAGATATAAGTCATTTTATGAAGTACTGGGGGCGGGGCATGGCCCTGGCACAACCTACTGGACCCCCAGGTTGACATAAAAGCATATGGCTGAGAGAAGTTTACTAAAGGAACATTTCTATGAAAGTTTTGTCAAAATATCTGCAAAGGCTTTGTAGTTAATGCCATTTTTCAATTTTCCCCATTATAAGTCTATGGAAAATCTAAGTTGCCATAGCAACCAAACTAAAGAGCCGAATTTCATAAAAAACACAAAACCTGTAAAGGCAAATATGGTGAATATTTCCATAAACTTTCAGCCTCATAGAGCATACGGTTTCTAAGGAGATGATTTTTTAAGTATTTTTTTTTCTATTTTTTCATTTTGGTTTCCATGGCAACCAATACAAATGAGCAGTAGGCCTAAAATCATATGGCAGATAGTAGATTGCCTAAGGAATATTTCTATGAAAGTTTTGTCAAAATATCTGCAGTGGCTTTGCAGTAAATGCCATTTTTCAATTTTCCCCATTATAAGTCTATGGAAACTCTAAGTTGCCATAGCAACCAAACCAATGAGCCAAATTTCATAAAAAACACAAACTTTCAATCCCCCAGCCCAAGGATGCTACAGATAAAATTTGGGCTGAATCGGTCCAGTGGCTTCAGAGAAGAAGATGTTTGAAAGTGTTGACGTCAGACGACCACGACGACGACGCCGGACAACTGCCTATCCTATAAGCTCCCCCGGAGCCTTCGGCTCTGGTGAGCTAAAAAATAACAACTGATTTTCATCTAGCGAGGTTATTCCCCCTTGTTTCTATAGTCTGTTTTAAAATACAATTGTGACAGGAACTTATAGAGAAATGATCTAACTATTATACAGAGACCTCACCATTCATTATAACATGGTTGGATACAACAAAAGTTACAGCTTGCCCAAATACAGTAAAATTACTATATTAAGACCACCTTTGGGACAGTTCAAAAGTGGTCTTTAAGACCACTTTTGAACAGTCCCAAAAGTGGTCTCTGATCAGGGGTCACTGTATGCAGAAAACAGAAAGACAGAATAACTGCAGCCAACCAAATAAGCATTTTAAAGCAGAATTAGTCTTCATTTCAGGTGGTCTCAATAGCGGAATTGATTGATACCCCGGTAAAACACACTTTTCTCCAAATAGGGGTTTACAGGAGAACTCATTACACTGCTGTTGTTCGGCGTTAAGCCGCACCCACTTCTCCCTAGACCCAGCAAACTTCTCCCTATTTTCCCAGGAGGGAGAAGTCACTTCTCCCAAATCTTTTGGGCTAGCTTGGGCCCTGGGACCATTTTTCAATCCTACACTCAGAGAGGACAGACTTACCAGTGCTGTCAGTGCTTTGATTACAACTAAATACACCTCACTATTCTGTTAGCCTAACGGTTGACCTAATGTTATGATACAGAGGACCCTCCTATAACCGCAGTACAGTAAACACTCTTTATACCGACATTTGATATAATGACAAAACTAGTTACAATGACAATTTCACTGGAACTAATCCTTGGCTAAAGTTAAGACTATTAATGGAGAAATTTAAAATATTGTAACACTTCAATACTCCAAGGAACAAATGTTGTGGAGATTTGTTTCTTGACATAACTAAGGGAAAAAAGTTCTTTCTTTCCAATTATATAACTCCTTATTGATATGCTTTATGGAGTCAAATTCGATATAGTGTCAAATTGTTGGAGAACAAATAGTGTTGCTATAGCGAGAGTCCTCTGGATTTGTTCCCTGACAATTTGCCGCTATAGCGAATTAATCGCTATAAAGAATCCCAGTAATTAGTATACAGTCGAACTTCGAGGGCTCGAACACCTTTGGGACCATGAAAATCTGTTCGAGACAGGGGTAGTTTGAGCCTCTGAGGGCTAATGCCAGGAGTCATAATGACATACTTTTGGTCTTTTTCTGTGTTGTATAATAAAAAATGTATGCTGTGCGTACTCATTAGAATCGCCTCATCGAGGCGATTCTAATGAGTACACACAGCATACATTTGCAAGATAAAAGACGAAAATATCCTAATTTTTACCCTCCCTATTTCTTATGTAGAGAAATTCCCTAGGGACTCAAGAACGGGTTTGAATCAGCCATGGTAAACGAGCCAACGGTGTTCGAGCCATCGAAGTTCTACTGTAATAAGTAAGAGAGGACTGTTTCCCTTAATTACTCAAGAGGATAATAAATAATAACTTAATAAAAGATGAGGGGACGGGGTTGCTGAATCAGACTCTGAAAGGGCAGAGGAACTAGTTGGTCAATTCAATGATGCGTTTAATAAAACTGAGTTCACGGAGGTTCCATTGACTGGAAGATTGGCCCCATTCATGAATAATATTGTTGTGACAGCTGCAGGAGTGATCAAATTACTTCAAGGCTTAAACCCCAGTAAGGCCTTAGGACCTGATGAGCTTCATCCTAGAGTCCTGAAGGAACTAGCAAATGAGTTGGGTCCAGTTTTTGCACACTTGTTTCAACACTCTCTTGATACGGGTGAAATCCCCAAAGAATGGCTCTTAGCAAACATCTGTCCACTCTTCAAAAAAGGAGATAGGGCTCTTGCCCGTAATTATCGCCCTGTGTCTCTGACTTGTGTTCTGTGTAAATTGCTGGAACTTATAGTCTGCTCGAACAACATGGCCCACTTGGACAAACATAAACTTTTGTCAGGCAGACAACATGCATTTAGGAAAAGGCACAGTTGTGAAACTCAGCTAAGCACAGTTATTAATGACTGGGCAAAAATCTTGGGACAAAGGGGGACAGGTGGACACATTTATTCTGGACTTCGAGAAGGCTTTTGACACCCCTCCTCATGAACTACTTAAATCTAAGTTATTTGGCTATGGAATTGGGGGAAAGACCCTCAAATGGATAGATTCCTTTCTTTGCTACAGAAAACAGTGGGTTGTTGTTAATGGTGAATCTTCGGAGTGGGCTCCAGTTTTGTCTGGAGTCCCGCAAGGGACCGTTCTTGGTCCACTTTTGTTCTCCCTGTACATCAATGATATTTCCACTGACATTGACTCAGAAATAAGACTGTTCGCAGATGACTGTGTTTGTTACCGGGAAATCAGAGATACAGATGACTCATTGAAACTTCAGGCTGACATAGGTAGATTAGGATGTTGGGCACGTAAATGGGGCATGAGATTTCAGCCAGTTAAATGCAATATTATGCAGATAACTAGGAAGAGATCTAATAAAGTTGAGGCTTCTTACACCTTAGAGGGAACGGTCCTCGAGAATGTGGACTCCATTAAATATCTTGGAGTGACAATCTCACACAACTTGAGATGGAATACTCATATTAGCAACATGTGTACTAAGGCAAATAAAACGCTTGGTTTCCTGAGGTGAAATCTTCATCAGTGCCCTCAGGATGTAAAAGAGGCAGCATATAAAGGTCTTGTTCGCCCAATCTTGGAATATGGTAGTTGTATCTGGGACCCCAGTGGAGTGGTCCTTAACGATGAAATTGAGAAAGTTCAGAATAGAGCTGCTAGATTTGTAACAGGCAATTACTGCTTTGAAACTGGGAGCATGACTGGAATACTTGGAAAATTAAAATGGGAGTCTCTCAAGAAAAGAAGAAAAGACAGTAGGCTAATCCTTTTATACAAAGGTCTAAAGGGTGCTGCCAGCATTCCAACAGATGACCTTGTTCCCCCAGCTAGACACTGTAGAAATCACCATTCGTTGGCGTTTCAGACCCTTAGCGCAAGAACTGACATTTATAAAGAGTCGTTCTTCCCCAGAACCATTAGAGATTGGAATGGCCTTCCCGATACGATTATTTCGGTAGCTGAAGGTGCTGATGATTGTGTAGCTAAATTTACCTCTTTGGTTAGAGCTAGGGACTAACTTCCCACATCACAGGTCCTGGTGTATGAATGTCATTTGACGTGTCACCAGTAACAATTCTGATTCTGATTCAAGAAACAAATATTGTGGATATTTGTTAGAATCGCCTCACTGGGGCAATTCTAACAAATATCCATAACATTTGTTTGTTGAAGTGAGGCGGTTCTTAAAACATCCCCAATATTTGGTATTTGGAGTATCAGGTAATTCCAATATTCTTGAATATCTCTAATTCATTTCACCTAGAGCTAAGGACTCGTGCCATTGATATTGTTGTAATATCGAGTTTTGTTGTCATACAGAATGTCGGTATAAAGATGGTAAGCCATAAGAAACAGAAGCCAAAGTATCTTGGCTGACAATGCAAAAGCAATACACTTGTTTGGATATAACATAGTTGTTTAACTAACATATATAGCCTCTGCTTTGGACCCCAACAATGGTGTTATAATCAAAGCATTCAAAGTACTGGTATGTAGACTGTCTCAAAGTGTAGGCTGGAAAAATGGTCCTGATTGGGGTATTACATAGACTGTTTTGTGTAACCCTTAGATATCTACTTTAAGCAAATAGTGTAGACAGAAAATGGCATCTGATCTGAGTCTACACTGTTTGCCAAAGTCCATGTACATGAGCCCAGTCCAGATTTTACAGTAAACCAACCCTTTTTGCAAAGTGCTCTGACATCACAGACAGAATAGTGCTGCAATAAATTAGGGGACAACTGTATTGAAAATTGTCATTTAGGGTGGTAAATTGGCGGTTTTACGGCCAAAAATTTTGTTTTACAGCGACACATTAGCAGAGCTGTAAAACATAATTGGGGGAGGGGGGGTTAAAACAGATGATTTACCTCCCCAAATGACAAGTTTCAATACAGTTTTCCCCATTCTAATGCACTTGCATGTATTTGGTTGTTAAGTTAAACATTGTTCTATTTTGCACAAGGCACCAAGCGCTGTGAGCTGCATAAAACCAAATGCCAGCCAATGAAAATAAAATATACTGTCGCAAATTTTTGACGTTATTTATTCAGATGACACATTACATACACCAGTGCATTAGAATAATCATTACCTGGATTTTGTACATGACAGTGATAGTCATGTAGTCAATAAATGGCAGGAAGCTTCTGTAGAAACGTTAGTAACTTTCGGTTGACTGATAAACCATAAACCCCAAAAGAGTTCAAAGACTGGGGTGTATCTGGTGAAAAGGGGACTGGAAATAGAGGATCTTACATGAGTGCTCATGTATTATTTAATAAATTCAATAATGCATGAGCACGAATGCAAGATTCTATTTATCATATGACATTTAAAACGCATTTCATTCACGCTTGTTTTATAAAAATGTCACTATTCCGCCATTAGTAAACCCGACGTCGTTAAGGACCTCGTACATGTAACGTTACGGGACGTATCTAGCTAATTTGCATATTTAATCCACTAGTGAATTATCGAAAATATTACATGGCGTTATTACACTCTCAGCCGCAACGTCATATGATAAAATGTAAAACAACTCACCTGTGATATTCATTCCCAATGCTTTTCTAATGACCTTGAAGACTACCGCTGCTACCAGAGCACAATTGATAATAACACTGACCCTCATTGGATAGTGAATCATAAAATATCCAAGAAAATCAAAGAACACCATGGTTCCATGCTTATCAAGTCCTGGGTCTGCCAGTTTAGGACTTGATGCTAACTTCCTCAGGAGGGCGAGGAGATTTTCACCTGAAATAAAAGGTAGAAATTTCTCTAAATAAATGATTACTGTAAATATCCTGAAATTTTAACACATTTTATAATCTGACATTGGGACAACTGGACTGAGCTAAAATACCACCCCATGAACAAGTGACAATAAATTGAATTGCCCTCAAGCATTTTTAGCAAATGAATAAATATGTTTAAAATTTCATGAACAAAGGGTCATAACTCCCATAATACATGCCATTTTTTGACAATGATCAAACTCATGTGAGGTCTCATGGATGTGTCAAGTTTGGTAGCGAGGTTTTATGGATGCAAAGCCATGTTTCTAGTTTTGTTGAAATCAAGTGGTAAACAGACTGTAGAGTCTGGAGAAGGCAAATTTCAGCATAATTTGAAGAACAAAGGGTCAATACTCCTGTGATATACATCAGATTTTGAGATGATCAAACTCATCTGAGGTCTCATGGATGCAAAGCCATGTATCAAGTTTGGTTGAAATCGGTTGGTAAACACAGACTACAGGGTCCGGAAACGGCTAATTTCAGCATTATTTGAAGAACAAAGGGCCATAACTCCCATGATATGTGTCTGATTAAACAACAATCTAACTTGTTCAAGGTCAAATGGGTGCAAAGCCATGTATCAAGTTTGGTTGAAATTGTTTTGGACAACACAGACTGTGGCGTCCGGAAACCGCTAATTTCAGCTTTATTTGAAGAACAAAGTGCCGTAATTCCCATGATATGTGCAGACGAGGTTTCAGGGATTCAAAGACATATATCAAGTTCAGTTAAAATCGATAGGTAAAAACAGATTGTAGAGTCCAGAGATGGCTAATTTCAGCATTATTTGAAGGACAAAGGGCCATAACTCCCATGATAGGCGTCAGATTTTGACGATGATCTAACTCGTCCGAGTTATCATGGATGAAAAGCCATGTATCAAGTTTGGTGGCAATCGGTAGGTAAACACACAGTGTAGAGTCTGGAAATGGCTAACTTCGGCATTATTTGAGGAACAAAGAGCCATAACTCCTGTGATTTGTGTTGGAATTTGATGCTGATGGACCTCGTCAAAATGCTCATGCGTGCATTAATCTGTCTCATCTTGAGTTAGGATGTGTTCCATTAAAATTGCTTGATTGTGTTAGGGTTTAAAAACAGACCAACCTTGTGGATCATTTTGTGTCTTCTCTCAGAGAAAGAGAGAAAAGAAATAGAAGAGATAGTAGAGAAGAAGAAAGTGAGGGGCAGGGGACAAAGAGAAAAATAAATGGAAGTGTAGAAACAGAAGAAATAACACATCACGTTAACACATCCACGAAATGAAAACCCCACCTTATATAGAGAAAACTGGGGTTTAAGGGGTTATACATTATATTTCTTATTTATGCTCCAAGACATAAGATTATGGATTCTCGTCAGAACGGCCATAATGAGGCTGTTCTAACGAGCCCCCGCAACCTATGTTTGGTGTACAAACTAGAGCTGTCAGTGAAACTGACTAGGGCCCTGGCAGCGCTATCAGAAATTTGTGGATGGACAGACAGACAGACAGACAGACGGACAGACAGAGTGATTACTATAGGGCACCCACACTTTCAGTGCGGGGCCCTAATAAGAAAAATATCACAGACTTCCATCAGAAAAGTAGACATTTTGGAGTTGTGAAAGAATGCACCATGTCACACGGGTGTGTTATCATTATGAACAGTCACCCTCTACCCTTATCTGCTGCAAGGACAGCAGGCCTTGCCCAACTGAAAGCCAATATCAGCTGGACACCCCAGAGATGCAAGCTGCACTACACCTTTGGCTCAAACCAAGAAATTGTTGTTAACCCATAAAATGCCAATCACAACAATTGCCGTCTGCTTTGTCGTCTGCCGGTTACTTTACAAGTTTTTGTTTGTTTGATTTGAGGTTTAACGTCCCCGTCAACACTGTAAAGGTCATATTGGAGACGTTGCTTCCAATTTTGTGGGACTTTTACCCAACTTTGAGATGAAATGACATCTCAAGCCCTGTCGCCCAATGAAACCAATAGGGTTTAATAGCATGGACGGTCCGCCTCACTGGACAGGATTAGATCCTCTAAGCGGTTTACCAGTACTAGTGTGCGGGCCGGATTCAGCTCTGCGTGGTAGCATCATGCAGCCCATATATTTCTTCAAGTCCATATGGGCGGGGTCTGGACTTTACAAGTCATTTTTGCAAACAGTGAGGACCAAGATCAGACTGCTCCCAGAGGAGCAGTCTGATCTCGGTCCACACTGTTTGCATGTGTGCAAAAATATTTTAAACAAGAGGGCCATGATGGCCCTGGATCGCTCACCTGATCCATAGAGTAACAAGTGGGGCCTGGGGGTGGGCCATTATTGACCCCAGGGCTATAATGTGCATAATGTTGAGGGAGGTCTAGAAAGGTGAAGCTTCATTCCAAATATCTACAAAGGCTATAATTTGAACAATCATGGCAAAGGTCCACTAGATGAAGCTACACACCAAATATCAAAGACCTGGGCCTTGCGGTTTCAGAGAAGAAGTTTTTTAAAGATTTTCCCTATATAATCCTATGGTATAACCAAAGGAACCGGGGGCGGGGGCATTTTTGGCCCCAGCACTATAATTTGAACAATCTTGGTAGGGGTCCACTAGATGAAACTTCATACCAAATACATGTATCAAAGACCTTGGCCTTGTGGTTTCAAAGAAGAAGATTTTTTAAGTTTTCGGTGAAAAAAATCTATTTTTGGCTCCTGTGACCTATATGTGCAACGGACCGGAACCATTTGAACAACTTTGAAAGGGGACCACCTAAGAATCATTCCTGTGAAGTTTGATCAAAATCCGATCAGTGGTTTCGTTGGAGATGTCGTTTGAAGAAATTGTTTACGCACGAATGTAGGTGACCACTTGCCATTGCTACATGCTAAATATCTAAGCTCTGGGCCCTGTGGTTTCAGAATAGAAGATTTTTTAAGCTTTTTTTCCATTATGAGTCTATAGGAGCTAAGTGGCCCCGGGGCGTGGCCCTTTTGGATCCCAGTGGCATGATTAGTAGGAATTATGTAGGTTACCACTTGCGATTGCTATGTGCGTAATATCTAAGCTCTGGGCGCTGTGGTTTCAGAGAAGAAGATTTTTTAAGCTTTTTTTCCATTATGAGTCTATGGGAGCAAAGGGGCCCAGGCGCGTGGCCATTTGGAACCCAGGGGCATGATTGGCAGGAATTATGTAGGTGACCAATTGCCCTTGCTACATGCTAAATATCTAAACTGTGGGCCCTTTGGTTTCAGAGAAGAATATTTTTGAAGTTTTTTTTTCCATTTTGAGTCTATGGTAGCTAAGGGGCCCCAGGGCCTGGCCCATTTGGACCCTAGGGGCATGATTGGCAGGATTTATGTAGGTGACCACTTGCCATTGCTACATGTCAAATACCTGAGGTCTGGGCGCTGTGGTTTCAGAGAAGAAGATTTTTTAAGCTTTTTTCCATTATGAGTCTATAGGAGCCAAAGGGCCCCGGGGCGTGGCCCATTTGGACCCCAGGGGCATGATTGGCAGGAATTATGTAGGTGACCACTTGCCGTTGCTACATGCTAAATATCTAAGCTCTGGGCCTTGTGGTTTCCGAGTAGAAGTTTTTGAAGCTTTTTGTTCCATTGTGAGTCTGTGGGAGCGAAGGGGCCCCGGGGCATCGCCCATTTGGAACCCAGGGGCATGATTGGCAGGAATTATGTAGGTGACACCTGGCGGTTGCTACATGCTAAATATCTAAGCTCTGGGCCCTGTGGTTTCAGAGAAGAAGATTTTTGAAGCTTTTTTTCCATTATGAGTCTATGGGAGCTAAGGGGCCCCGGGGTGTGGCCAATTTGGACCCCAGGGGCATGATTGGCAGGAATTATGTAGGTTACCACTTGCCGTTGCTACATGCAAAATATCTCAGCTCAGGGCCCTGTGGTTTCAGAGAAGAAGATTTTTGAAGCTTTTTTTCCATTATGAGTCTATAGGAGCTAAAGGGTTCCGGGGCGTGGCCCTTTTGGGTACCAGGGGCATGATTGGCAGGAATTATGTAGGTGACCACTTGCCATTGCTACATGCTAAATATCTAAGCTCTGGGCCCTGTGGTTTCCGAGTAGAAGATTTTTGAAGCTTTTTGTTCCATTATGAGTCTATGGGAGCGAAGGGGCCCCGGGGCGTCCCCACTTTGGAACCCAGGGGCATGATTGGCAGGAATTATGTAGGTGACCACTTGCCATTGCTACATGCTAAATATCTAAGCTCTGGACCCTGTGGTTTCAGAGAAGAAGATTTTTGAAGCTTTTTTACCATTATGAGTCTATTGGAGCGAGGGGGCCCCGGGGTGTGGCCAATTTGGAACCCAGGGGCATGATTGGCAGGAATTATGTAGGTGACCATTTGCCGTTGCTACATGCCAAATATCTCAGCTCTGGGCCCTGTGGTTTCAGAGAAGAAGATTTTTGAAGCTTTTTTCCATTATGATTCTATAGGAGCTAAAGGGCCCAGGGGCGTGGCCCGTTTGGACCCCAGGGGCATGATTGGCAGGAATTATGTAGGTGACCACTTGCCATTGCTACATGCTAAATATCTAAGCTCTGGGCCCTGTGGTTTCTGAGAAGAAGATTTTTGAAGCTCTTTGTTCCATTATGAGTCTATGGGAGCGAAGGGGCCCCGGGGCGTGGCCAATTTGGACCCTAGGGGCATGATTGGCAGGAATTATGTAGGTGACCACTGGCGGTTGCTACATGCTAAATATCTAAGCTCTGGGCCCTGTGGTTTCAGAGAAGAAGATTTTTGAAGCTTTTTTTCCATTATGAGTCTATGGGAGCTAAGGGGCCCCTGGGTGTGGCCAATTTGGACCCCAGGGGCATGATTGGCAGGAATTATGTAGGTTACCACTTGCCGTTGCTACATGCCAAATATCTCAGCTCAGGGCCCTGTGGTTTCAGAGGAGAAGATTTTTGAAGCTTTTTTTTCCATTATGAGTCTATAGGAGCTAAAGGGCCCCGGGGCGTGGCCCGTTTGGACACCAGTGTCATGATTGGCAGGAATTATGTAGGTGACCACTTGCCGTTGCTACATGCCAAATATCTCAGCTCTGGGCCCTGTGGTTTCAGAGTAGAAGATTTTTGAAGCTTTTTTCCATTATGAGTCTATAGGAGCTAAAGGGCCCCAGGGCGTGGCCCGTTTGGTAACCCAGGGCCATGATTGGCAGGAATTATGTAGGTGACCACTTGCCGTTGCTACATGCTAAATATCTAAGCTCTGGGCCTTGTGGTTTCCGAGAAGAAGATTTTTGAAGCTTTTTTCCATTATGAGTCTATAGGAGCTAAAGGGCCCCGGGGCGTGGCCCGTTTGGTAACCCAGGGCCATGATTGGCAGGAATTATGTAGGTGACCACTGGCCATTGCTACATGCTAAATATCTAAGCTCTGGGCCCTGTGGTTTCCAAGAAGAAGATTTTTGAAGCTTTTTGTTCCATTATGAGTCTATGGGAGCGAAGGGGCCCTGGGGCGTGGCCAATTTGGACCCTAGGGGCATGATTGGCAGGAATTATGTAGGTGACCACTGGCCATTGCTACATGCTAAATATCTAAGCTCTGGACCCTGTGGTTTCAGAAAAGAACATTTTTGAACCTTTTTTTTTCCATTATGAGTCTATGGGAGCTAAGGGGCCCCGGGGTGTGGCCAATTTTGGCCCCAGGGGCATGATTGGCAGGAATTATGTAGGTGACCACTTGCCGTTGCTACATGTCAAATACCTTAGCTCTGGGACCTGGGATTTCATAGAAGAAGATTTTTGAAGCTTTTTTTCCATTAGGAGTCTATGGGAGCTAAGGGGCCCCAAGGCGTGGCCCATTTGGACCCCAGGGGCATGATTGGCAGGAATTTTGTAGGTGACCACTTGCCGTTGCTACATGCTAAATATCTAAGCTCTGGGTCCTGTGGTTTCAGAGAAGAAGATTTTTGAAGCTTTTTTTCCATTATGAGTCTATGGGAGAGAAGGGGCCCCGGGGCATGGTCCATTTGAAACCCAGGGGCATGATTGGCAGGAATTATGTAGGTGACCACTGGCCGTTGCTACATGCTAAATATCTAAGCTCTCGGCCCTGTGGTTTCAGAGAAGAAGATTTTTTAAATTTTTCCCATTATAAGTCTATGGGAGCTATATGTTGCCATGGCAACCAGAGTTCCAATCTGATCAGCCCAAAAACCTTATGCAGCCTGTCCCCCTACCTGATGATGCTTCACATGAAATTTGATCAAGATTGGCCATGGGGTATTAGAGATATACTTATTTGAAATTGTTTACGGACGCACGGACGGATGCACGGACGCACGCACGCACGACGGACGACGGACAAAAAGTGATCACAAAAGCTCACCTTGTCACTACGTGACAGGTGAGCTAAAAAGTTTCCAAAAGATTCGGCAGACGACATTTTCAGATGTAGTTTTTCTCGGGGTCTTGAGGGTTAAAAAAAGATTCATCATTACAATGATATGAGAGTATACTGAGGGTTATACTCACCACCTCTTTGTATACAGCCTGGCTGGATGAACTTGGCAGTATCATGCTGTGTATGGTACACATAACCATTGGCTATATAGGCAATATCCAGTCCTGTAAGAAAGTAGCATATATCTACAGCAATGATATGTTTCCAAAGCGACCCTCAGTAAAAGTTGTTAGCACAATTAAGTACACCACAACCTCTTTATAATGCCCATCAGGGCTTGAAGAAATATATGGGCTGCATGATGCTTCCACGGAGAGCTGAAACTGAGATGTCATTTCATCTCAATGTCGGGTAAAAGTCCCACAAAACTGGAAGCAGCATCTCCAAAATGACCTTTAAAGTGTTGACGGGGACGTTAAACCTCAAATCAAACAAACAAACAACCTCTTTATAGCATGTTCAATGGGATCCAAAGAAGAAACCGTGTTAGTTAAACAACCATGTTATATCAATCAAAAAATTCTATGGATTATAAAAAATGGTCATATTTCTATATAATCTATACAATTTTGGGATCCATCTTGAAACCATGTAAAATCTAATCTGTGTTATAACGAACTGTGTTATAACAAGGTTGGGGTGTATAATTAAGTACAGACATCTTTTACTTGATTATACTGACTTAGCAAACAATAATCTAAAGCTAGTTTTTTCTCGTAAAAGTCTATAAAAGCTCTTACCGTATATACCCTAAGTGCTCAGACACCTCAACTCCTTACCAGACTTGTTCTAAATTTTGAACATGTACAATCTACAACCATCTGTGGTGTCTAAAAATAGCTGGATGAGTGGCAAACAGTGAAGACCTTGTTGAAATGCCGCCTTTTGTGGCATCGCATCTGGAACTACACTATTTGCTCAGCCCTGTCTGTCCAATATTTAAGGTAAATACGCTAATTTTGTGTCAATAAGCAAAAATGACAGGCCCATTGCATTTAACATGACAAGTGCTTAACATCTGAAATCGCCTGACTGAAGAGAAAATTTATTCTTTTGCTTTTTCAAGAATCAAAGTTTCAACGATATGTTAACTAATGACATCATGAGTTTTGAACAACTGGCCCCTGAGCTTTAGACAATATCATTGCAGGCAGCTTAAGTAAGTCTTTGTAAATCTTGTTGTGAACTGATCTATACTTTATCAGTTACCTCCTATATTAATTGCATTGTAACACCTCGACCTGATAAAGATATGCCATCTCGGGGCAAGTGAGCTTTATCAAGTTAATGTGACATTGCACTTTTATGAAAGAACTGGCCTTCTAGAAATATTAGCAAAAAAAATGGAAAAATTGCATGAAAAAATATCATACTAGGAAAAATTACAGTCAGCTGATACTAAATATATCAACCAAATATTGCTCGCCGGAATGTTGGGACCCACTGAGAACAATTGATAACTGATCGTAAATTGCCAATTTAAAAGTGCAAAAGGGGATAATCAGATAACTAGAATAACAGATTTGTGTCATTTGATAGCAAGTTTATCAGACTCTGCTTTGAGAATATGTGAAAAAAAATTGTTTAATTTTAAGAGAATTAAAGAAAGTCCTGAAGGTGTCCGAATTTTTAGGATTTTTACAGAATGAAAAGAATGCATGCTCTAGAAACAAAAATAAAGTAAAAATATTGACGAGAGGAGATAATTTGAAAAACAAAGACAAGCAGAGTTGTCATTCTTGTATGCGATACTCCTGTTCTATAATCTTATCCAGTACATGTATCAATAAAATATTTCAAATGGTTGCAGAGTTTTGCTCCGGAAACGAAATGTTGATGGCTGCCCGCCTGCCCGTCCACAATCCTGCCGATGTATATCATTTTAACAACCAGAGTTTTCTGTTGGAAAGCCAGGATTAAAAACACATGCGGCAACACTTTCCCAACTAACAGCCACGTCCATTTCAATTTATAGGGGTATCAGGTCAGTTGCATTTGTGTCAAGTTTTACCAAAATAACTTGTTTTTTAAAAACAAAATTGTAGGCGTAGATCAGACACCATATTCAAAAGACTGTTGTGTTTTGGCTAAATATATCTTATTCAATCAACGGCCAAACTTTGTTTATTAAACAGTAAAAAAAGGTGACAAACAGTAAAATATCTACATAAATAGTACATCACGTTACTAAGTCCACTTTATATAGAGAAAACTGGGGTACGGGGGGTATACATTATCTGCCTTATTTTTGTTCAAAACCATAGATTGTGGGTACTCGTTAGAACTGCCTCATTGAGGCAGTTCTAACGAGCACCCACGATCTATGTTGAAAGCAGAAATAAGAAAGGTATTATTATTTTTTACCTACAATGTGTCATTTCTCACACCATATTGGACGCCATTATTTCACACGTTCATGTTTGCCTAATGAGTTGATACAAAAGAAAAATTAAGTGCTTAAAAATGAATAAATGCAAGATACGTGTATCTAACTATTTTCAAGTGTTGTTATTTATATATTTGTTTATAATTTTTAACATGGTATATCTTACTGAACATTACAATGCCATTTATTTTCCTCAAATTTTTATTCTTGAACTCACAATGCTTGGGGCAACATTGCATGCATGAGTCATTTCTTATCCTGCTGAACACGAAAAATGCTATCTTTGCAAAGAGTGTAGATCCAGATCAGATGGCTTCTGATCAGGATCTTCACTCTTTGAAATTCAGTTTGCAAATTTGAATGAATACATTATATGAAGTAATTTGATTGGCTGATAATCAGAAGTGGGTGTCACTAAAGTAACCTATTCAGCAGGACATAGGTTAACTAACATAAGAACTAAACAAGGTACTGGGTAAAACAAAATTGGTAGTAATTGTTCCATGCTAAGTAATATCAGTTCATTAGTCAAGCTTGATACGAGTTGACAAATACAGTTGAGCTTCGAGCGCTCCAACACCGATGGCTCATTTACCATGGCTGAGTCGAACCCATTTTTGAGACCCCAGAGAATTCTACAACATAAGAAGTAGTGTGGGATAATAAAGAAGATTTTTCGACTTTTCTCTTGCAAAAGTATGCTGTGTGTACTCATTAGAATCGCCTTGATGAGGCGATTCTAATGAGTACACACAGCATACATTTTATTACAGAACACCTAATAGATGTCCCAAAATTGACCCCGTTATGCCTTCTGACAGTAACCCTCAGTGGCTCGAACTACCCGTCTTGAACAGATTCTCGTCATCCCAAAGGTTTTCGTGCCCTTGAAGTTCGACTGTAATACAAAAGTTAACAACTCCATGTTATAAACTCCCTGGTAAACCTCCTGGAAAAAGTCCCCCTGCCTTTCATCATAGTGTGGGTTATATTTTCTAGTCATTTGGAATCAGTGATTCCAATGCGGAATTTCGAAAATGTTTGAGGATCACTGATGAGGCCTAATTGGCCGAAACTAGCTAGTCTGGCCCAGAAAAATCTTTTACACTCCATATATTTCAGTTCTTAAAGATCTTCTTTGAACAACAAAAGTATCTTGTTCAAATGACTTAAACATCACGTGAACAAGTCCATGAAATTAAGACCAATCTAAACCCCACTTAATATTACATGGAGAAAACTGGGGAATACTGGTTTACATTATTTTGCTTATTTCTGCTCCAATACAGGCTGTGGATACTCATTAGAACTGCCTCAATGAGGTGATTCTAATGAACACTAACACCATATGTTTGGAGTATCAATAAGAACAAGATGTGTTTGTGAAACACGAAAATGTCCCCGGGCATGGTCATTTCTTATTCAAAGTTGCTCACAGTTCAAGATTTTTGTTTGTGTGGGAAGCCCTTGACACAAGAAACTTACATGCCAAATATGAAAGCTCTATCTTAAACGGTTCAAAAGTTATGAGCAATAATAATTTTTTTCTTTAAAGTAGGTCAAGGTCACAGGTAAAAAAAAATTGCATAATTGTAAAGCTCTTGTCACAAGGAACCTACATGCCAAATATTAAGGCTCTATCTTAAACGGTTCAAAAGTGAACAATTTTATTTCTTCTTTAAAGTAGGTCAAAGGTCAAGGTCATCGTCCAAACATTTTGCATGAATGAAAAGCTCTAAACACAGGGAACCTACATGCCAAATATGAAAGCTCTATCCCAAACGGTTCGAAAGTTATGACAAAAAAATGTTTATATTTTTAAGAAGGTCAAAGTCACAGGTCAAAATTTCTGCATGACTGTAAAGCGTTGTCACAAGGAACCGGCATGCTAAATATGAAGGCTGTATATCAAACGGTTCAAAAGTTATGAATAATGTTAACTTTTTCTTTTATGTAGGTCAAAGGTCAAGGTCACAGGTCAAAATTTTTTCATGTGAATGTAAAGCTCTTGTCACAAGGAACCTACATGCAAAATATGAAGGCTCTATCTCAAACCGTTCAAAAGTTATGACCAAAATGTTATTTTTAATTTTAAGTAGGTTAAAGGTCAAGGTCACAGGTCAAAATTCTTTGCATGAATGTAAAGCTTTTGTCACAAGGAACATACATGCTAAATATGAAGGCTGTATCTCAAAGGGTTCAAAAGTTATGAAGGCTGTATCTCAAACGGTTCAAAAGTTATGACCAATTTTAACTTTTTCTTTTATGTAGGTCAAAGGTGAAGGTCACAGGTCAAAATTTTTTGTGTGAATGTAAAGCTCTTGTCACAAGGAACCTACTGGCAAAATATGAAGGCTCTATCTCAAACCGTTAAAAAGTTATGACCAAAAGTTTTTTTTTTTTATTTTAAGCAGGTCAAATGTCAAGGTCAAGGTCACAGGTCAAATTTTTTGCATGAATGTAAAGCTTTTGTCACAAGAAACATACAGGCTAAATATGAAGGCTGTATCTCAAGTGGTTCAAAAGTTATGACCAATGTTATTTTTTTCTTTTAAGTAGGTCAAAGGTCAAGGTCAAGGTCACAGATTAATTTTTTTTGCATGATATGAAGGTCTTGTAACAAGGAACCTACACGCCAAATATGAAGGCTCTATCTCAAACCGTTCAAAAGTTATGACCAAAATGTTATTTTTTTTATTTTAAGTAGGTCAAAGGTCAAGGTCAAGGTCACAGGTCAATTTTTTTTGCATGAATGTTAAGCTTTTGTCACAAGGAACATACATGCTAAATATGAAGGCTGTATCTCAAGTGGTTCAAAAGTTATGACCAATGTTATTTTTTTCTTTTAAGTAGGTCAAAGGTCAAGGTCACAGGTCAAATTTTTTTGCATGAATGTGAAGGTCTTGTCACAAGGAACCTTCAGGCCAAATATGAAAGGTCTATCTCAAACGGTTCAAAAGTTAAATTTTTTTGCATGAATGTGAAGGTCTTGTAACAAGGAACCTACACGCCAACTATGAAGGCTCTATCTCAAACCGTTCAAAAGTTAAGACCAAAATGTTATTTTTTTATTTTTAGTAGGTCAAAGGTCAAGGTCACAGGTCAATTTTTTTGCATGAATGTTAAGCTTTCGTCACAAGGAACATACATGCTAAATATGAAGGCTGTATCTCAAGTGGTTCAAAAGTTATGACCAATGTTATTTTTTTCTTTTAAGTAGGTCTAAGGTCAAGGTCACAGGTCAAATTTTTTTGCATGAATGTGAAGGTCTTGTCACAAGGAACCTTCAGGGCAAATATGAAAGCTCTATCTCAAACGGTTCAAAAGTTATGGCCAACGTTAAAGTTGTCCACGTACAAACCAACAAACCAACAAACCTACAAACCAACAAACAGACAGGGCAAAAAAAATATGTCCCTGCTATCGCTACCGGGGACATAAAAATATCACAAATGGTAATCGTAAAAGTGGCCATTTTGGAGATATAAAAGAATGCACAGTGTCACACAGACATGTTATCGGTGTTTTTCTATTAATGCCCCAAACATATGTTGTTGGTGCTCAACAAGTACCCACAATCTATGTCTTGGAGGTACCACAATCTATGTCTTGGAGCAACCACAATCTATGTCTTGGAGCAACCACAATCTATGTCTTGGAGCAACCACAATCTATGCCTTACAGGTACCACAATCTATGTCTTGGAGAATAAAAATAAAACAAGAGGACCATGATGTCCTGATTGCTCCCCTGAGCCCTGTGTATTATTTGGTCCCTTATTCCCCATCTAAGTGACTATTATCTTTGGCACTGATAAATGTCAAGGCCAGAAAATCCATTAAAAATTTATATGGTCATCATTTTTGCAAACTCAGTAGTATTCAGTCACCCGATGCTACATACCTAGTTTCAAGACAATCAGCCGGTGGTTCTGGAGAAGAAGATTTTTTAAGGTTCTTAGCATTTTGGGGCATGGTGGCCATCTTGGTCATGTGACCTGGACCATACTTGTGAACATTTGTTCCCCCATTGCCAGAGGGCTGCATATGAAATTAAATTGAAATTGGCCTGGTGGTTTCAGAGAAGAAGTCTTTTGTAAATGGTGGACGATAGACGACAGAGGCCTACCATCTTATAAGCTCCCCCGGAGCCTTTGGCTCATGGGAGCTAATAAACCCCTGAAATCACCAGCTTTCTCTATATAAGGCAGGGTTTACATGGATGTTCACTCCACGGACTTGTTCACATGATGATCACTGAAAAAATTTGCTGTTCATCTGGACCAGTTGTTCAAAACTAATGATGTTGTTAGTTAACAAATCGTTAAAAATTTGATCATTTGATATGGCAAATATGCTTGTATTTTTGCTGGAAAAATGTGAGCAGCTTTTGCATCTGCAAAAGCTGCTCACTTTTTTCAACAAAAATACCAAAATTTTAGATACTGTAACTGCTAGAACAGTTAATAAATGACCACTAACAAACACGTCAAGCTAACGGTGCTTTGAACAACTGGCCCCTGTTTCTTATCAGTACCTGGCAGTTCCTCTCCATACTCCTTAAATATCCTATAATCTGTGTCAGAAGGAATGACCCCTGTCTGGAACAACTCCTGCCCCATAATGGTCCCAGCGGGGTAGGGAATTACCTCAGCGTAGGCACGAACTAACCAGGGATGGGCTGGTCCTGTATTAAGTTGTAACTTATAGGTTAGTAAAATTAACTTCTCTGTTAAAAACACTAAGCAGATCTAGAAAAAGATTCCGGCAAAGTTTCGAATTGGAAATACACATGTATTTTGAATGGTAAATTTTGGTCTGTGTGTTTGTTTTGGAGTATTGTTTGTTTGTTTGATTAGAGGTTTAACGTCCCCGTCAACACTTTAAATGTCATTTTGGAACGGTTGCTTCCAATTTTTTGGAACTTTTACCCGACACTGAGATTGAATGACATCTCAAGCCCTGTCGCCCAAGGAAACCAATAGGGTTTATAAGCATGGACGGTCCGACTTGCGTGCACCGCTTTCCTGGGCAGCCTTAGATCCCCTAAGTGGTTTACCAATACTCTTGTGCGAGTCAGATTCAGCTCTGCGTGGAAGCATCATGCAGCCCATATATTTCTTAAAGCCCCTATGAGCATGTGATTGTTTTGGAGTTAAACAATGAAGACTATTAACCTGGATAAGGGATGAGAGGTTTCATTGACAAACAGTGCTGGCCGATATCAGACATCAGATCAGGGCCTTCATTGTTTTGATTGATTGATTTTTTGGCTTAATGACACGTCAACCCTTGTAAGTCATTTTGTGTCCTCTTCCAGAGAAAGGGAAGAGATAGAAAAAAGAAGAGTGACTGAGAGTTCGAGTTTTACGTCCCACCAACAGCTAAGGTCATACGGAGACGGGACCTCGGTTTAAAGACTCATCCGAAAGTCTGGAGAAGCCCGGAATCGATCCTGCGACCCCTGTTTACAAGGCGAGTGGCATAACCACAACATCACTGAGGCTTCTAGAAGAGAGAAGAGGAGATGAAAGTGAGGGACAGAGTAGAAAGAGGAAAAAGAATAGAGGTGTAGAAACAGAAGAAATAACAACACTCCCTCTATACCTTTACCTGCTGCAAGAACAGCAGACCTTGTCCAGCTGTAAGCCAATATCAGTTGGACGCCCCAGTGACGCATCATGAAAACATGCCTATATAATTTTGATCCCTTCATACCCCACTTTTATATAGTAAAACTGGGGTTTAAGGGGGTATACATTATTTTTCTTATTTCTGCTCAAAAACATAGATTGTGGGTACTCGATAGAACCGCCTCGTCGAGGCGGTTCTATAGAGTCCCTGCAATCTACATGGTTCATACAAATTTTTTCAGACAAAATTCCCTGACATTTCCCTGACATGAAAGCATTTTTCCCTGACATTTTGGTTTGGCATGATACAAACTTTTGTCAAATATCATGCATTAACAAGAGGGCCCAGAAGGCCCTGAATCGCTCACCTGAGTATCAGTGTCTCTAGTACATTCTTGGCCAAAGGGCTATAATTTGAAAAAACTTGGTAGTGGTCCACTATATGAAGCTTCATACCAAATATGAAAGACCTGGGCCTTCTGGTTTCAGAAAAGAAAATTTTTATAGGTTTTCCCTATGTAAAACTAGTGGGCCGTGGCACGGGTACACTTTTGGTGCCAGGGCTATAATTTGAACAATCTCAGTAGAGGTCCACTAGATAAAGCTTCACGCCAAATATCAAAAACCTGGGTCTTCTGGTTTCCAACGAGAAAATTTTTAAAGTTTTTTTCCAATATAAGCCTATGTAAAACTAGTGGGTACCGGCACGGGGACATGTTTGGCCTCAGGTGTATAATTTAAGCAATCTTGATAGAGGTCCACTAGATGAAGCTCTTCACCAAATATCAAAGACCTGGGCCTTGCTGTTTCAGAGAAGAAGATTTTCAAAGATTATCTCATATAAGTCTATATAAAACCAAAAGGCCCTGGGGCGGGGGCATTTGTGGCCTGAGGGCTATAATTTGAACAATCTTGGTAGAGGTCCACTAGATGAAGCCCCACACCAAATATCAAAGGCATGGGCATTGCAGTTTCAGAGAAGAAGATTTTTAAAGATTTCACTAGATGAAGCTCCATACCAAATATCAAAGACATGGGCATTGCAGTGTCAGAGAAGAAGATTTTTAAAGATTTCACTAGATGAAGCTCCATACCAAATATCAAAGACAAGGGCATTGCAGTCTCAGAGAAGAAGATTTTTAAAGATTTCCCTATATAAGTCTTGTTAAACCAAAGGGTCTCAGGGCGGGGGCATTTTTGGCCCCAGCACTATAATTTGAACAATCTTGGTAGGGGTCCACTAGATGAAGCTTCATACCAAATAGCAAAGACCTGGGCCTTGCGGTTTCAGAGAAGATTTTTAAAGATTTTCCCTATATAATCCTATGTAAAACCAAAGGGCCCTGGGGTGGGGGCATTTTGGGCCCCAGCACTATAATTTGAACAATATTGGTAGGGGTCCACTAGATGAAGCTTCATACTAAATATCAAAGGCCTGGGCCTTGTGGTTTCAGAGAAGACGATTTTTTAAGTTTTCTGTGAAAAAAAATCTATTTTTGGCTCCTGTGACCTAGATGTGCAACAGACTGGAACCATTTGAACAACTTTGAAAGGGGACAACCTAAGGATCATTCGTGTGAAGTTTGGTCAAAAATCTGATCAGTGGTTTAGGAGATGTTGTTTGAAGAAAAAGTTTATGCACAGATGCACACACGCACGACAGACAAAAAATGATCCCAAAAGCTCACCTTGTCACTACGTGACAGATGAGCTAAAAAGTAAGGGCTGTTCCAGTAAAATCTATATGGTGGGGGAGGAAGGCACTTAGATTTTCACATAGCCTACGCTTTAAAACAATTTTTTTTCAATACAGCCTACGGATATTTGTATTTTTTTCTAGATATAACCAACGGACATTTGTATTTTTTTCTAGATATAACCAACGGGGTAAAACTATTTCAGGTAGAGACAACCCACAGGTAATTAAATATATATTTAGATATATTCATCAGAAAAGATCTTGCGACTAAAAATCTTTCCCTCTTTATAAACTGAAATCCTGGATCATGTGTAAAAACCATTCTTTATATTGATTATTGAATGCCCCAAAAATGAATAAATTTTATCATGAAAGTTGTTTTTTGTTTACTTAAAAAAAAAGAGAAAAGACAAGAAAGCAGTCTGGAGGACAGCCAAATCCCCCGCCGCATTTAGTATCAAGGCTCAACCTTGTGACCTTCGCCTGTGACCTTGACCTTGAGTTGGCATGGTTAGCTCACTGAGGGGGATAATTGACCCAAAGTTTAATGAAAATCCTTTTAGGGGTAAAGGAGATATGGAAGGGACAAAAAATTCAAAGTTTTAAACTCGTGACCTTCAAATGTGACCTTGACCTAGAGTCGGCATGTTTCAGTTATAGGTTCTGCATATCAGCTCCCTGAGGGGGATAATTGACCAAAGTTTAATGAAAATCTATTAAAGGGTTCAGGAGATATGGAACGGACAAGAAAAAGTTACGGACAGACTGACAGACAGATGGATGGAAGGACATGGGTTCTGCACATCAGCTCACTGTGAAGACTATTTGACCAAAGTTTAATGAAAATCCTTCCAAGGGTAAAGGAGACATGGAAGAGACAAAAAATTCCAAGTTTCAAACTCGTGACCTTCAACCATGACCCTTGACCTTGAGTTGGCATGCTTCATTTATAGGTTCTGCACACCAGCTCACTGAGAGGTATAATTTACCAAAGTTTAATGAAAATCTATTAAAGGGTTCAGGGATACTGAGAAAGTTACGGACAGACGGACTGACAGACAAACTGACAGACGGACAAACGGACATGGGTTCTGCACATCAGCTCACTGTGAAGAATATTTGACCAAAGTTTAATGAAAATCCTTCCAAGGGTAAAGGAGATATGGAACGGACAAAAAATTCCAAGTTTCAAACTCGTGACCTTCAACCATGACCTTGACCTTGAGTGGGCATGGTTCATTTATGGGTTCTGCACACCAGCTAATTGAGACGAATAATTGACCAAAGTTTAATGAAAATCTATCAAAGGGTTCAGGAGATATGGAGCGGACAAGAAAGTGTTACGGACAGACAGACAGACTGACGGACAGACGAAGGCCATTCCTATAATCCCAGCTCTGCTCCGCTTCGCGGCGGGGGATTAAAAATTCAGACAAGGCTAAAAAAATGTGTTTCAGGTAACCTGACTATTCCTAATTTTTTGCCCTCAATCCTATTTTAAATGGTTGACGATGATTCTTTTGGACTTTTCCATTAAAAATATTGTTTTCTTATCCTCCCCATTGGATAAATTTCAGGAAAAGCCAAAAAAAAATATCTTACCTTCCGACGGTATTCCAGGTTACCTGACTTAAGTTGTGGGTACTCGTTAGAACTGCCTCAATCTATACCCACAACCTATGTTCCGAGTATAAATAAGACAAATATCAAAGTTTTCAATGGAAAAGTAGCCATTTTGGAGAAATCAAAGAATGCACTATGACACACGGGTGTGATTTTTTTTATAAAATAATATAATAAAATAAAATAACTTTTATCGTCTATCTATCATTTTTGCACCCCCTTCCCCAACTTTACTTTTTTTTCAAATCAGTGTATCAACCACCCCATAGCCAGCTCACCCCAAAGAGCTGGCTATGGGGTGGTTGATACTCAAAATGTGTTTGAGTTCTTGCGATCGCAAGGTTACTTTGTCAGGGGAGATATCTAAAATATCTTGGCACCCAGAGTTGTGGTTCTTGTCCAAGACACATCGTCTTAACCTCTTGTATTTCTGTACCAAGTCCCATCAATATATCTCAAAGGGTAATGGAGTTATGGCAACCACAAGGTTACATTGTCAGGGTAGATAACACATTGCCAGGGGAGATAGCTAAAATACCATGGCACCCAGCGTTTTGTTTCTTGCTCACGACACTCTTTCTTGACCCCAAGTACACTTGTACCAACTACCATCAAAATATGTCAAAGGGTATAGGAGTTATTGATCGCAATGTTATTTTGTAAGGGGAGATAACTATAATACCATGACATCCAGAGTTATGGTTATTGCTCATGACAACCCTTCTTGACCTTATGTACAACGGTATCAAGTCAATCAATATATCTTCAAATATATAGGAGATATTGTGATCACAAGTTTATATTGTCAGGGGAAATAACTAAAAAAATACCAGGACACTCAGAGTTTTGGTTCTTGCTCACGGCATGCTTTTTGAACCTCATGTTCTATTGTAACAAGTACCGACAATCTATCTCATAGGGTATTGTAGTTTTGGCTATCACAATTTGGTGTCTGCGGACGGACGGATGGACGGATGGACGTCAGGCTGATCGCTATAACCCCAAACCTATTTGGTCAGGGGGATAAAAAATAAAACGCACCGTCAGCGGTCAGACCCTAATCAGACGTCACATGATCATTGTACAGCATCTGGTCTGGGTCCGTGCCGTCGCATATGCCGTCTACAAACATGTAGACCCTATTCAGACCCCGTATAATAATTGTATGACGTCTGATTCACTGTTTGCACCTTTGTGTTCTGTCTATTGTCATACAGACGGACGGGTAGATGACGCCACGCTGATCGCTATATCTTCCGAGCCTGTTCAGACTAGGGATAAAAAACACCACCGTCGGCGATAAGACCCTGATCAGACGCCGCATTGTCGTTGCGCAGCGTCTTGTCTGGGTCTGCGCCATCTCAGATGTCGTTTCAAACCTGTAGACCCTCATCAGACGCCGTTTAATAATTGTACGACGTCTGATCCGGATCTGCATTGTTTGCATCTGTCTGTTGCGTCTACGGACGGATATTTGAACGGACGCCACTCATAATGTTGTGCCTACGGATGGGCGGATGTACGGACGCCAGGCTCCGAACCTGTTCAGACTAGGGATAAAAAACACCACCGTGGGCTATAAGACCCTGATCAGACGCCGCATTATCCTTGCGCAGCGTCTTGTCCGGGTCTCTGCCATCTCAGATGCCATCTGCAAACCTGCAGACCCTCAACAGAAGCCGTTTAATAATAGTATGGCGTCTGATCTGGATCCGCATTGTTTGCATCTGTCTGTTGTGTCTACGGACGGACGGACATTTGGACGGGCGCAAGACTCATCGCTACGGTATATCCTTCAAACCTATTCGGTCGCGGAAAATAAAATAAAATGAACCGTCGGCGGTTGGAGCTGGATCAGACGTCGCACAGTGATTGTGGAGTGTCTGATCCGGGTGTCGTAGCATTATAAGGTCCTAAAACCTGTAGACCCTGATAAGGTGCCGCTAAATAATTGCGTCTGTCTATCTGTTCAAGTGTCAGCGTTGAGCCCCTGATCAGACGTTGCATATTTTTTTTTAAGAAATTAATATTTATTAAAGGGACTGAAACAATTGACCAATGAAAGGCTTTCTACCCATCTGTGGGTTTTATTGCCCGTCCGATGACCACCTGGGTACACTTTTGGGTACTGTTACGTAATTTATTACAGCTCAAAGCTCGGCACGCTCTGGGTGGCATCCGCTGTATAAACATTCCTTGGGTATCATAATCCCCAATTAACTAATTATCTCGGGCCATAAATCCCTTGAAGCTTACTGATTAAACAGCGTGTTAATATTGTGTTTACATAAATCATGCAAATCATGCGCTACCAACACAAGTATTTTTTTTTTGGAACGGGGATTATTGCGTCATTCAGTAACTAAGCCCAGTAATTTTCCATTATGTCAGACAAGGTCATCGCGTCCCGTTACCGGATATTGATTTGTGTCCTACTCAAACGACCTTTGACCTGTAAGCAGCAGTAAAATTGCCGAGCCTTTTTTTTTTCACAATTTCAGCGTTGCTTTTTGTTTAAAATCTCTGCGGAACTTCAAACTGAACGATTCAGATGTCTGGGCCCTGTTGTTATTTGACAACCTACAACAATTATTTATTTTCTTTCAACATAGCCTACGGGATTTTTTAAAAAATCGGTAGTACAACCTACCGTGAATTTTAAAAATTCTGTTGTACAGCCTACGGGCTATTTTGTTTTTCTAAAACCATAGCCTACGGCCACTAAATAAAAAAGTTGCCGTCCGCCCCACCCTAATAGATTATACTGGAATAGCCCTAATCAAATACACTGTTTCAAACAAACAAATGTTTTTATGTTATGACCAATAGACAATAAAGCAATTACTTTTGGAAACCTGAACATATTAGCCAAATCAAACTGTTTTTCTGAACATTGCTTTACTAAATTACATTAAAATGGAATTGTCATTCTGATTACCAATTAAAGAGTAACATCTATAGGATACATACCATGCAAAACACCTTGGTAGCAAAAGCATGTCATTAAGGTATTGCACAGTAGATAATATTATGTTCGATTTTATATATCACACATAAAATAAGCCCTGCATAATTAATTGAATTACCTATGTGTAATGGACACTATACAGGACAGAAGGGGATCGAATCATTAGATATAGCCATCACCAGATTTGCACCAGATCAGGAGGTAAGGGGTGCAAATCCCTTTCAGTTTCTACTATATGGAATTTGAAAAATAGGTAGAATATAGATATATGCATTCAATTTAAAGTTATGCTTAAATTGCTGTAAGTGTGATTATAGCTTTCATGAAAAAGGAAATATTTGAAGAAACTGCCGTTACCTTTACAAATTGGTGCCTACCCAGATCAGAAAATTCCCTGACATTTCCCTGACATTTTCCAAGTTTCAAAATTTCCCTGACATTTTGTAAAATTCCCTGACAATTCCCTGACCTTGAAAAAAAATTTTTTTCCCTGACTTTTCCCTGACGCGTATGAACCCTGATCTATGTTTTTGAGCAGAAATGAGAAAAATATCACAATTTTTCATCTTAAAATTTCTATGTTTTGGCCAAAAAAAAGGCACTGTAATTGTATAGGCGTGTTTTCATAATGCAAGATATATGCCACCTTTGCCTTACCCAACCATCCCCTTCATTGTTTTGCAGAAAGTTTTTCTTCACAAATTTCTAAAAACAATAACACCCCTAAATTTCAGAATGGCTCATGCTCAAAATGGGTTAAGATAATGTTGAGACTGTCAGTAAACTTGACCAAACTTTTACTGGGAAGGTTTGAACCTTCCACCGTAAAAATCCTAAAAATTTGGACACCTTGAGGACTTGCTTAAATTCTACTAAAATTTTAACAAATTTGTTTCATGATCCAGCAAGGAGTCCAAAAGGTGCAGACAGAATGGCAAACGATGCAGACACTGATCAGACTGCTCCTTCAGGAGCAATCTGATCTGGGTCTGCACCGTTTGCTTAGGCCTATCTGTCCCGATACTTAGCATCATTACAGTAAGTGGTTTACCAGAACAGTGCAATTCTTTCTCAAGTAACTGACAACAGTATGCCTTTTGAATCAACTGGCGGGAGAGAATATATGACTAGAATTCACAATGAATCTCCCGGCCCCCACCCATCGGGGCTTGAAGAAATATATGGGCTGCACAATGCTTCCACGCAGAGCTAAATCCGACCCGCACAAGAGTACTGGTAAACCGCTTGGAGGATCTAAGGCTGCCCAGGTAAAGTGGTGTGAGTCAGACCGTCCATGCTCATAAACCCTATTGGTTTCATTGGGCGACAGGGCTTGAGATGTCATTTCATCTCGATGTCGGGTAAAAGTCCCACAAAATTGGAAGGAAAGTCTCCAAAATGATCTTTACAGTGTTGACGGGGACGTTGAACCTCAAATCAAACAAACAATGAATCTCCACAAAAAAATTTTCCTGACTTAATGGAGATTTAAACCTTGATCAGATCAATAGTCAGAGTTAAATCCAAAAAATAGTCTGTGTGTGTTTGCATGTACATGTTCGTGTGTGTACATGAATGTGTGTTTAAAAGTGAATGCTGGAATCTTTTTCATGTACATCATACTTACCAAATCAATCTAGACTTGAAACATTTGGCTGTGAAAAGTAACCAGAGAATTACCCGTTCCAGTATAGCTGATTTATTTGTGAAACCCCACTTATTCCGTTTTGTGGGTTTCACATCAAGAAAAAACACCTGTATAATTTTGACTCTCAATTAACCCACATCTTGCTGTTCACAACAACCCCTACCTTTGCAAATAGTGTAGATCCAGATCAGATGGCTTCAGAAGAAGCCATATGATCAGGATCTACACTGTCTGTCATGCAGTTTGTGAACTGAACAAATATATTATATCAAGTAATTTGATTGGTTGATAATCAGCAATGGGAGTGGATTGATTAATTTAAGCAGTCTAATAAGGGTTAAACCTCACTTTTATATTGTAAAACTGGGGTCTACAGGGATATACATCATTTTACTTGTTTCTGCTCACAAACATAGATTGTGGGTACTTGTTAGAACCGCCTCACTGAGGTGGTTCTAACGAGTTCCCAGAATCTATGTTTTGAGCAGAAATATGGGTGAACGACCCAGAAGCAATATGCCCCTCCAACTTCTTTGAAATTGGGGGCATAATAATGTGTCCCCCTGCAAACCCCAGTTTTACTATGGGGTAAAAAACGGAGTCAAAACTATATAGGCCTGTTTCCAAGATGTTGTCGAAATACTAAACATGATGGCAAACAGTGTTGATCCTGATGAGAATACAGCTCATTATGAGCCATCTTATCTGGATCTACACTAATTGCATAACTTATCTGTACTGGTCTACAGAGCTAAATTGGACAACCAAATGCATCATGGGTTAAACCTTTCATATTACACTTGCTTGGCAGTTGATTAGGTTTTAGCAGAGCATAACAAGAGTCTCATGCATACAAGTTCTGACCTCCCCAAAACAGCATCAGTTTAAGTCAGAAAAATAAGCTTTATAAAAAAGCATACATGCATTTGGGTTCAAGCCCTAATACCAACTGGAATGACATGCCATGAAACGTAAGTTCAATCAGCAAGAACATTCTTTTTACCACATGCAAGCACTACTTTATTACTGCATCGTCTCCGGATAATGCAGAGTAGTAAATATAATAACTGAGGGATGATTTTCCTCATACACTATACATAACAAAAACATGCCTATACAAATACATTGTAAATTTTACTTTCGAAAAAATGAAAATTTTGAGATGAAAAATTGTGATATTTTTCTTATTTCTGCTCAAAATATAGATTGTGGGTACATGTTAGAACTGCCTCATCCAGGTGGTTCTAACGTGTACCCACAACCTATATTTTAGAACAGAAATAAGAAAAATAAGGTTTACCCCTGTAAACCCAGTTTTACTATATAAAAGTGGTGTTCAAGGGGGTCAAACATAACGAAAACATGTCTATATAATTTTGACCCCTTAAACCCCACTTTCATATAATAAAACTTGGGTTTACATGGGGTAATCTAGCTGATGTGGATCTTAAATGTTTTCAATGGGAGGATATACAGAGAACCCTCGTTATAATGACTGTATTTGTTCCCTAATGTTGTGCCGTTATAAAGAATCCCAGTTAGGAGAATGATAGGTAATGTGTGTGTGAATTCGGGTTTAACGTCACTTTCAACAATTTTTCAGTCATATCACGACGGTGTCTGGTTGCAACAGGGAGCTCAATGCTCACTTTTATAGTGCTGCCTCACTGAAGTATCATGTCCCAGACACATTACATGATACCACATCCAGTCACATTATCCTGACACTGGGTCGACCAGTCCTAGCTCTACCCCGTAAATCTGAGTGCCAAGCTAGGAGCAGCTAGTACCATTTTTAATGACTTTGGTATGTCGCGGCCCGGGATCAAACCCGTGACCTCCCGTTCCCCGGAGCAGATACTCTACCAACTGAGCTATCGGGGCCAGTAAATGATAGGTAATAAAAGGCCTTTTCCCAACTATTACTCCAAGAAACAAATGCTATAGACACTTGTTAGAATCGCCTCTGTGAGGCGATTCTAACAAGTATCTATAACATTTGTTTCTTGGAGTATTAGGTGACAAGAACCTTTCATGACTATGGACTCGATTTGTGCATTTCCAACCGGAGGAAAGCCCATGCCGCTCGGAACCGAGTCTAAGCTTTTTGCGTAGAAAACATTCCTTTGAAATTGCCGTTATAACTGGTTTTGCCGTTATAACGAATGTCAGTATAAAGAGGGTTGACTGTATCCAGGTTAAAGATCATGTTATTGAATTTTTAGAACATTTGCAAGGCAACAAAGAATAGTAATGAACAGGGGTACACAGAAAAGCATGCCTTTTGAACAGCTCTACCTGGCACGTCACCAAAATCCCGGTATATTCTATAGTCGGTGTCCCCGGGTATGTAACCACTCTGAAAAAGCTCCTGAGCAAATGTTGAGCCGCTGGGATAAGGAGATGAATCTGAATAGGCACCCAATAGCCACGGGTGTGCAGGTCCTGTTTGATTGTTTGATATAATGATTATAATCAGACAACTCTTGAGAAAAGAGCACTTAACATTCCTCAATTTTTCACATTATTCAAGCGTTTGACTCAGGCGATCAGAGGATTGTGGGTGGGTTCTATACTTGCCGATTCGAAAGGATGTTGCCAACCAGGCAGTCAGTGTAGAACTAGATGAGACAAGGAGTCATCTCATCTGGATCTACACTGGAGCCATCTCATCTGGATCTACACTGTCTGCCAAGTCAGGAACATTCTTTCAGAAAGATTCATCATGAGACTTTTTCTATGTTCATTTGCTCCCTTCAGCCGATTCAAGAAGGTTAGTTGTCACTTTCTGATGAAAGAATGTGCATTGTACAGGTGCCTGCCCAGGAAAAAAATAGCCATCAGAAGAGATGGCAAATCCCCTGTATATGTCATTTTTGAAAAAGTTGCTTCCAATTTTGTGGGACTTTTACCCTACATTGGGATGAAATGACATCTCAAAATGGCCAATATGGCCTTCTGAAGTTCACCAATAGAAAGTGCACCAGAATTAAACCAGCAATATATCGCAAAAGTATTGCAGTAATGGCCATCACAAGAATATACTGTCAGGGGAGATAACTAAAAAAAACAGGGCACTCAGAATTGTGGTTCTTGTGCATGACATGCCTGCTTAAGCTCGTGTATTTCTGTACAAATTACCATCAATATGTCTCAAAGGGTATTGGAGATATGGTGATCACAAGCTGGTCCTATTGTTATATTGGAAGGGTAGATAACTCAAATACCACAGCACCAACAGTTGTGGTTCTTGCACATGACACCCTTTCTGTACCTTGTATACAATTGCGCCAAGTTCTTTCAATATATCTCAAAGGGTGTTGGAGTTATGGCCATCACAAGGTTATATTGCCAGGGGAGATAACTAAAAAACCTGAGCACCAAGAGTTGTAATTCTTGAGCATGACACACTTGCTTAACCTCATGTACATCTGCATCAAGTACAACCAATATGTCTCAAAGGATATTGGAGTTACAGTGATCACAAGGTGGTCATACTGTTATATTGGAATGGGAGATAACTCAAATATCAAAGCACCAAGAGTTGTGGTTCTTACCCATTAAGCGCAGTCTCAACCTTGTATACAATATTGCCAAGTACCATCAATATATCTCAAAGGGTATTGGAGTTATGGCCATCACAAGGTGATATTGTCAGGGGAGATAATTTAAAAACCAGGGCACCCAGAGTTGTGGTTCTTGCATGTGACACACCTGCTTAACCTAATGAAGAACTGTACAAAGTACTATCAATATCTCTCAAGGAGTATTGGAGATGTGGCCATCACAAGGTAGTGATTCTATATTATTGGAAGGGGAGATAACTCAAAAACCATGGCACCCAGAGTTGCGGTTCTTGTGCATGACACACCTTCTTGGCCTTGTGAACAACTGTGCCAGGTATCTTCAATATATCTTAAAGGGTATTGGAGTTATGGCCATCACAAGGTAGTCACTCTTTTTTATTGGAAGGGGAGATAACTAAAAAACCATGGCAACCAGAGTTGTGGTTCTTGTGCATGACACGCTGTCTTAGTCTTGTGAACAACTGTGCCAGGTACCATCAATGTATCTCAAAGGGTATTGGAATTATGGCCATCACAAAGTAGTCATTCTATTTTATTAAAGGGGAGATAACTAAAAAAGTATGGCATCCAGAGTTCTGGTTCTTGCGCATGACATACCGTTTCAGCCTTGTGAACAATTGTGCCAAGAACCATCAATGAACTCAAAGGGTATAGGAGTTATGGCCATCACAAGGTTGCGTCTATGGACGGACGGACGGATGGATGCCAGGCTGATCGCTATATCCCCAAACCTATTCGGTCAGGGGATAAAAAGGTTAGGCAAATTGACCAGCTCAATATGACTTAAATAGTGTTGACTGGGCTGTTAAACAATAAACATTCTTCAAATGAGACTGCACAGCAAACATGTTTGACTAGACACCCTACTTCTTGCTTGTTTGTTTGTTTGTTTGAGATTTAACGTCCTTTTCAAAACCGTGTATATGTCATTTTTGAAAAAGTTGCTTCCAATTTTGTGGGACTTTTACCCTACATTGAGATGAAATGACATCTCAAGCACTGTTGCCCAATGAAGCCAATACAGTTTATGCATGTAGGAATCGCACCACTTTTCCTGGGCAGGCTTAGAACCTCCAAGTGGTTTACCTGTTCTTTTTTGTGGTCGGTTTCAGCTCTGCGTGGAAGCATCATACAGCCCAACGTATTTCTTCAAGCCACGATAGGCAGGGGCCTTCCTGACTTCTAGCATGAAGGCAGGCAGGTGTCCTCTGAAGGTCTTTGAGCAGCAAAGGCTCTGGTGAGACTGCACTTCTGCAGTTTTGCATGAGCCTGTGCTGCTTACCTGAGTCATTGCTGTTTACCTATGTGATGAGTTTCCTTTTCTCATGAGCTGACTAAATTTACATGTTTTATTTATATCAATTTACATGTTATGACGTCATAAACCTGTATGCCGCTGAACACAAAAACCCCTATCTTTACAAACAGTGAAGATCCGGATCAGATGGCTTCTGAAGAAGCCATCTGATCAGGATCTACACTGCTTGTCAATTAGTTTGCCAATTAGAATGAAACATTTTATCAAGTATTTTGATTGGCTGACAGTCAGCAACGGGTTGGGGCTTAATTAATTTATTCAGCAGGATAAGGGTTAAAATCTGGTAAATATTTTAAATGAAGCCTTGTAAATTTGCTTTGTTGCCATTTATAAAATTATTTTGCTGGTTAATAAAACTAACTTGGGCATCAGTAACATCAGTATTTGTTTGTATTGGAGTTTATCAGCCCAGTCAACACTATTTTAGGTCATTTTCCTATCCACACTTTTCCTGGACAGGCTTATACATAAGCAGTTAACCAGTACAGCACATATTCTTTCGCCAGAAACTGACAACAGCCCTTCTTAAATCAGCGGAAGGGAGAGACTGACCGAAGAAAAGATTTCAATCTCCACAAAAGAATGCTGCCGACCCTGGCAGGTATTGAACCTGCCAATGTATTAATAAGACATCTCTTCTTGTCTCTAGAACTAACATCTTTTAGATGATTGATTTTTATGTGGGTGCTCATTAGCATAACCTCAGTGAGACGGCCCTAACGAGTACCCACCATTTATATTTTTAACAAAAAAAAAAAAAGCAAAATTCTGTTTAACCTGTAAACACCACCTTTCTTCATATAAAGTGGGGTTAACATGGTTGTCCATTACATAGACTTGTATACATGTTAACCTTTTGCATGTGAACCTATTGCATACATAAAGGGGTAACTCAGCAAACAGTAGGGCATCTGATCACAGCCTGCACTATTTGCTAACAGAATTTTCCATCAAAGATAGAATAAAAATGAAAAAAATAGGCCTACCACCCCTTATAAGACAAATGGACTTGTCCAGCATATAGCAATGGAAGAGTTCACCAGTGTACAATCATCAATGGGTTAAGCACTGACTACAGTACTCAGAGAAAAGCCCTTCAACAAGCTCTAACACAAATTAGTTTCTCCTCATTCTGCTAGACTTGGTAGCTCAGCTGGATGCATGTCTGACTGGTGATCAGGAGGCAGTGGGTTCAATACTTGCCACATTGGCAACATTCCTTTCTGAAGATTGATCATGAAATCTTTTCTATTGTAATTCACTCCCTTCACCATTTCAAGAAAGGCAGTTGTCAGTTTCTGGCGAAGAACTATGCACTGTACTGGTTAACCATCTATGTATAAGCTTTCCCAGGAAACATTTGGTTAGGTAAACAGACCATCTCAATGTAACCTAAACTGTGTTGACTTGACCGTACAAATTCAAACCAACAACTTCAAAGACTTTTCCCTATATAAAGTTGGATTTACATGGGTGTAATTATTACATAAACTACAGCACCCAGAGAAAAACCCTCTGACCTTCTGTAGCACACATCGGCTTCTCATGCAACTGATTGATTGATTGTTTCGGGTTTAATGACATGTCAACCCTTGAGGGTTATTTTGTGTCGGGAAAATGCGATAGAAGAGATAGGAGAGGAGATGAAAGTGAGGGACAGTAGGGAAAGAACAAAATGAATGGAAGTGTATAAGTGTACGCTCCCCTTCTATCCTTACCTGCTACAAGGACAGCAGGCCTTGCCCAACTCTAAGCCAATATCAGTTGGACACCCCAGTGACACAAGTTACATGTCACCCTTGTCTCAACCAACCTCCCCAGGTTTCTCATCTCAGACCAAGCTATGATTCCATGATATTATGCTCTTCATGTGACGTGGCATATCCTGTTGTAAAACTGTTATCTCATCACAAGTATGTTGACCCTGTAGATTGGTACAGATACCAATGCAATCTGTGTAGATCCAGATGAGATGGCTCATAATGAGCCATCTCATCAGGACCTACACTGTTTGCCACTCTGTTAAAGGTGGTTGACTAAGCTCCCAGTTTAACCCATTGTATACTTGTGGACTCTTCCATTGTTATATGTTGGACAAAGTCATTCTGTCATTAACCCTTATCTTGCTGAATATTCATTTAAGCCACACCCATTTCTGTCTATCAACCAATCAAATTACTTGATGTAATTTATTGCTGCAAATTCATAAACTGAATGCCAAACAGTGTAGATTCTGATCCAATGGCTTCTTCAGAAGCCATCTGATCTGCATCTACACTGTTTGCAAAGATAGGGGTTGCAGGGATTCTGCTGGCCCAAAATGTAGTTCAGACCAATTGTCCTGACAGCTTCATGTTTCGGACATACCGAATTTCATTTGGACAAGTTTGAAAAGATGAAATTTTCTTACACTTAAATAGCCAATGTTACCACTTATTTAACAATATTGATCCTGACAATAATAGTGATGAAAAGAAGAGTCCAAAATTATTTCAGGACATTTTGTCCAGACTGGTCTGAAATATTTTGGACAATCAGAATTTTATAAGGACTATGGCCGATGTCCGGCCCCAAACAAAATCCCTGGGTTGTCGTGAACAGCAAGATGAGGCTTCTTCAGAAGCCATCTGAACTGGATCTACACTATTTGCAAAGATAGGAGTTGTCATGAACAGCAAGATGAGGCTTCTTCAGAAGCCATCTGATCTGGATCTACACTGTTTGCAAAGATAGGAGTTGTCATGAACAGCAAGATGAGGCTTCTTCAGAAGCCATCTGATCTGGATCTACACTGTCTGCAAAGATAGGAGTTGTCATGAACAGCAAGATAAGGGTTAAAGGGTGTCAGGTCTGCTTTTGTTTTTGTTCTATTTTTGACAGAATAACCTGAAATCAAACAAACCAGTGTAGACCCAGATCAGATGTTGCTTTATACCACATCTGATCTGGGTCTACACTGTTTGCTTATGTACTTTTAAAGAGTTGGCAGGTCAGAATTGGATGTGTGAAAATGGAAAGATGGAAGAGTCCGTCTCAGAAACTAGTATAAACATATTTTATTGCCATATTGCATGACATGTACATATGTGCAAAGGGATTGGACCACATGTTCTCTCAACATTACAGAAAATCAGGGATAAAAGGGCTGATGTGGACATTCGTGTCAGATCAAATGCAAGAAGAACTTGAAAGAATTTAAGAGTTTATCACAGTGGCCAGTTGTCCAAAACTAACAATGTCATTAGTTAACATATCATTTTAATTTTAGATCATTTAACCCTTGTCATGCTGAATATAACAGTTTACTACACTCCTCCCCAATTTTCAGCCAGTTGTGTTGCATGATTTCAGTTTTAACCATGGATTCAAAAGCAGGGTGGAAAACAGTATAGATCCTGATCAGAGAAGCCAGCTGATCTGGATCTATACTGCTTTCAAAAAAGGATATTTCTGGGTTCAGCATGACAAGGGTTAATGTGGCAAATATACTAGTATTTTTGCTGAAAAAAGTGAGCAGCTTTTGCAAATGCAAAAGCTGCTCACATATTTCAAGCAAAAACTACCACTGTTTTTAGATATTTTGCTTTCCAGAACAGTTAATACATGTATTTTCATCACAAATGAGCTCGTTAAACTAATGATGCGTTGAACAACCAGCCCCAGATCTACAGCAAATGTTGAAGGAACAAGAAAGGACGTACCAGTCTGGAAGACAATTTCCCACCCTCCTGCTCCAGCTGAATCAACATTAACAAAGGCCTTGACAGACTTGGCCCAGGGGTGCTGGGTGATGAATCCATGGCTTGCCTTCAATGAAAAGAAAGTGCTCAACTGCATATATTATACTATAAAACCTGTCTTAGTGGCCACCTCTATTAAGCAAGCAATCTGTCTTAAGCAAGTAGGTATTCAGTTCCCAAAAAAGGCGAATGTGTTAAATTTCACCTGTATTAAGCAAGTACCTGTCTTAAGCAAGCACATTTTGGTTATCCCTTAGGTGCTTGCTTAATACAGGTTGGACTGTAGACAAAAAACTTGCAAAACTGGAACTTACCGGTATATAGTTACTCTGATGTTTCACTTTTATAAGAGTCATTTCATAAGAAAACCTTTTTATGACACATAAAATACACTCATGTGCAACATATACTTAGAGGCAAAAATAAGTATACAGGTTACTGAATGCCGATTTGCATCCCAATGTCTCCCTATCTACATACATATGAGGCATCATAAATAAGAACAACCACTTTCCATAATTTGCAGCAATTTCCGTTAAAATTGATTAAAGAATAATGAAATTGTGTCACTTGAAATGGACAGGGGTCTGGTCCAATATTTTGTCTTGAGTAACCTCCCTTTAAACATGTGTTTCGCATAAGGGTTATTCAATAAATGATTTTTTTGTGCAACAAATTCAAAGAAGGGCAACTGATTGGCAAGAATATGTCGCATATTGAAATTAAACACAAGGTAAAGTGAAACATTTTGTCCAAGAAAATGGCATTTTCACCTTTTACGTTCTTCCTTTGATTAGATGCATTATGTTTCTATGAGATTTGCATTGATGATTAACTTTTCATTGTGCAATTTTAGACGGTTTACTATGGAGTAAGCATGAAGATGCCGAGCAAAACAAAAATACTGCCAAAGTTTCGAATGAATATCTCTTACACGATTTGATAAAAAGACTCATTTAATTCACTATGATTTTATTTGAAAGGGAGATAATCCGGAACCAGCAAAAATTCAAATTGAGTTTGAAGCTGATTCTTTGCGTTAAATATCAAAGTAATGATGTGGTCTTATCGATGAACGTTTGTACATGACTTTTACCGTGTGCATAGATTTGAATGTCATGTACAACACGAGATTTTATTGGAAATATTGATTTTCAATTAAGGGCAATAACTCCATCATGGATGACTGCCACAGGAAAAGAATTGGGGTTTTACAAACTTAGACGTTTGGGAAAAACAGGCACAGGAATATTTTATTACAGCCAGCAATACCAGATCCGGTATTCCAAATAAAAAAACTGTATACTTTTTATTGCCTCTGAGTATAGTACATTTTTTTCACATCTCAAAAAATAGCTTCTTTTCTGATAAAAATTCCATGACATTTTCTTATTTTTACTGCAAACACAGGTTGTTGATGCTCATTAGAACTGCCTCAATGAGGCAGTTCTAACAAGTACCCATAACCTATGTCTTGGAGCAGAAATAATAAAACTTATGTAAACCCTATAAACCCCAGTTTTCTCTTTATATAGTGGGGTTTTGGGGGGTATACTCATTGCAAGGACTTGTTAACATCATGTTTGCAACCAAAAAGGTGCAGATCAGCCTATACATCACAAAAACACACCTATCTACGTGTAATTTTGATCTCCTTGCATCATGAACCGCACATTTATATAGTTAAACTGGGGTTTATAGGGGTAAACCTTATTTTTCTTATTTCTGCTCTAAAATATAGAGTGTGGGTACTCATCAGAATCGCCTCGAAGAGGCGGCTCTAACGAGTACCCACAATCTATATTTGGAGCAGAAATCATAACAAGAGGCCCATGGGCCACAATGCTCACCAGAGCTCAGGGGGCCACTGCCCACTGGCAGCAATGTATTTTAATTAACCATGGAAGCCCTGTGCCCTAGGATGCTACAGATAAAATTTGGACCCAATAAGCCTCGTGGCTTTAGATTTGATGTCGCTTGAATGTGTTGTTGCAGGACAACAGAATGACAATTGACAATTTCCCATCTGTGGCAACAAATAGGCCAAAAAGAACATTATTAAAGGAACATTTCTATGAAAGTGTGACAAAATATCTTGAAAGGCATTAATGTCATTTTTCAATTTTCCCCTTTATAGGACAATGGAAACTCATAACTTGGCATAGCAAACAAACCAAAGAGCCAAAGTTCATAAACCTGAGCTCAGGTGGACACTGCCCAATGGCAGCCATGTATTATAACATGATATGATTTAATTATACCAATTATAAAGTCTCCCAAACAAACCCCATACCCAAATGAGCACCCATGTGGACTGTATCTGAAATATTAGATGTTTTATAAAAGTAGAGAGATCGGGGGATGGACCCAATGGAGCCCTGGTTGGTGTCACTAAATGCGTCTTATCAAAAGGAACAAAGACATATATGGTTTATCTGTGGGAATATGTATGTATGGTTCCTGAGATGTAAGGCCTTTTAAGCAATGGAGGGAATCGGGCATGGCAGATCCCAGACAAGCCCAAGATTGTTGTCAATGAATAAGTCTTATCATAAGGACCAAGAGTATATACGGTTAAATGGTGGGGATCTGAATGGTTTCTGAGATATGAGGCACTTTTATGAAGTGGCAGGGAGAGAAATGGCCCCTGCGGACCCCCAAGGACGGGGGTGACTGAATGTGTCTAATAACAATGAACAAGAATATATGTGATTATAGGATGGGGATTTAAATGGTTTCTGAGATACATGGCCTATTATGAAGTTGAGTCTTATCATAAGGAACAAGAATAAATATGGTTAAGGGGTGGGGATCTGAACGGTTTCTGAGATACATGTGTAGATGGATTTTAATGGAGTAAAGGGGTGGGGCATGGCCTGTGGCACCCCGGGGGGACCTGCATGCTGGTGTCACTGATTGCGTGTTATCATAAGGAACAAGAATATATATGGTTTAGGGGTGGGGCTCTGAACAGTTTCTCAGATATATGGTCGTTTGTGAAGTCAAGGGGTGGAGCATGAATGTATATGGTTTAGGGGTGGGTATCTGTAAGGTTTCTGGAATATTTGGCCTGTTACGAAGAGGAGGGGGTTGGGTTGGGCATGGTCCCGGCATATCCCAGGGGACCCCAAAATTGGTGTCACTGGATGCAACTTATCGTAAGGAATGAGAATATATATGGTTAAGGGGTGGGGATCTCAATGGTTTCAGAGATAAATGGCATTTTATGAAGTGGAAGGAGTGGGGCATGCCCCCGGCACATCCCGGGGGACCCACAGGTTGGTGTCACTTAATGCATCTTATCATAAGGAACAATAATATATATGGTTTAAGGGTAGGGATCTGAATGGTTTCTGAGATAAATGGCCTTTTATGAAGTGGAGGGGTCGGGGCATATCCCGGGGGACCCCTAGGTTGGTGTCACTTAATGCATCTTAACATAAGGAACAAGAATATAAATTGTTTAGGGGTGGGGATCTGTATGGTTTCTGAGATATATGGATTTTAATGAAGTAAAGGGGTGGGGCATGGCCCATGGCACCCTGGGAGGACCTGCATGCTGGTGTCACTGATCCCATCTTATCATAAGGAACAAGAATATATATGGTTTAGGGGTGGGGCTCTGAACAGTTTCTCTGCTATATGGTCTTTTGTGAAGTCAAGAGGTGAAGCAGGGCCCGGGAGCACCCTTGGTGACCCCTAGGTTTGTGCCACTGAATGTGTCTTATCATAAGGAACAAGAATATATATGGTTTAGGGCAGGGGATCTGCAAGGTTTCTAAAATATTTGGCCTTTTATGAAGTAGAGGGGGTTGGGCATTGTCCCGGCACACCCCGGGAGACCCCCAGGTTGGTGTCACTTAATGCATCTTAGCATAAGGAACAAGAATACATATAGTTTAGGGGTGGGGATCTGTATGGTTTCTGAGATATATGGCATTTTATGAAGTGGAAGGGGTGGGGCATGTCCCCGGCACATCCCGGGGGACCCCCAGGTTGGTGTCACTTCATGCATCTTAGCATAAGGAACAAGAATATAATATAGTTTAGGGGTGGGGATCTGAATGGTTTCTGAGATAAACGGCATTTTATGAAATAGAGGGGGCAGGGCATGTCCCCGGCACATCCCGGGGGACCCCCAGGTTGGTGTCACTTAATGCAACTTATCGTAAGGAATGAGAATATATATGGTTAAGGGGTGGGGATCTCAATGGTTTCAGAGATAAATGGCATTTTATGAAGTGGAAGGAGTGGGGCATGCCCCCGGCACATCCCGGGGGACCCACAGGTTGGTGTCACTTAATGCATCTTATCATAAGGAACAATAATATATATGGTTTAAGGGTAGGGATCTGAATGGTTTCTGAGATAAATGGCCTTTTATGAAGTGGAGGGGTCGGGGCATATCCCGGGGGACCCCTAGGTTGGTGTCACTTAATGCATCTTAACATAAGGAACAAGAATATAAATTGTTTAGGGGTGGGGATCTGTATGGTTTCTGAGATATATGGATTTTAATGAAGTAAAGGGGTGGGGCATGGCCCATGGCACCCTGGGAGGACCTGCATGCTGGTGTCACTGATCGCATCTTATCATAAGGAACAAGAATATATATGGTTTAGGGGTGGGGCTCTGAACAGTTTCTCTGCTATATGGTCTTTTGTGAAGTCAAGAGGTGAAGCAGGGCCCGGGAGCACCCTTGGTAACCCCTAGGTTTGTGCCACTGAATGTGTCTTATCATAAGGAACAAGAATATATATGGTTTAGGGCAGGGGATCTGCAAGGTTTCTAAAATATTTGGCCTTTTATGAAGTGGAGGGGGTTGGGCATTGTCCCGGCACACCCCGGGAGACCCCCAGGTTGGTGTCACTTAATGCATCTTAGCATAAGGAACAAGAATACATATAGTTTAGGGGTGGGGATCTGTATGGTTTCTGAGATATATGGCATTTTATGAAGTGGAAGGGGTGGGGCATGTCCCCGGCACATCCCGGGGGACCCCCAGGTTGGTGTCACTTCATGCATCTTAGCATAAGGAACAAGAATATAATATAGTTTAGGGGTGGGGATCTGAATGGTTTCTGAGATAAACGGCATTTTATGAAATAGAGGGGGCAGGGCATGTCCCCGGCACATCCCGGGGGACCCCCAGGTTGGTGTCACTTAATGCATCTTATCATAAGGAACAAGAATATATATGGTTTAGGGGTTGGGATCTGTAAGGTTTCTGAGATATAAGGCATATTATGAAGTGGAGGGGGCGGGGCATGGCCCGGCACAACCTAGGGGACCCCCAGGTTGACATAAAAGCATATGGCTGAGAGAAGTTTACTCAAGGAACATGTTTATGTAAGTTTTGTCAAAATATCTGCAATGACTTGGCAGTAAATGCCATTTTTCAGTTTTCCCCATTATAAGTCAATGGAAACTCTAAGTTGCCATAGCAACAAAACTAAAAGGCCAAATTTCATAAAAAACACAAAACCTGTAAAGGCAAATATGGTGAATATTTTCATATAGTCTCAGCCTCCTAGAGCATATGGTTTCTGAGGAGATGATTTTTTAAGTATTTTTTGTCTATTTTTTGCATTTTGGTTTCCATGGCAACCAACAAAAATGAGCAGAAGGCCTAAAATCATACGGCAGATAGTAGATCGCCTATGGAACATTTCTTTGAAAGTTTTGTCAAAATATCTGCAGAGGCTTGGCAGTAAATGCCATTTTTCTATTTTCCCCATTATAAGTCTATGGGCACTCTAAGTTGCCATAGCAACCAAACTAATGAGCCGATTTTCATTAAAAACACAAACTTTCAATCCCCCTGCCTAAGGAAGCTACAGATGAAATTTGGGCTGAATCGGCCCAGTGGCTTCAGAGGAGATGTCGTTTGAAAATGTTGACGAAGACGACGCAGACGCAGAAGCAGACACAGACGCAGACGACGACGGACAACTGCCTATCCTATAAGCTCCCCCGGAGCCTTCGGCTCTGGTGAGCTAAAAATATCACAATTTTTCATCTTAACCCTTGTTCTGCTGAATATTCATATATACCACACCCACTACCGATTATCAACCAATCAGATTACTTGATGCAAATTATTGCAACACATTCACAATCTGAATGGCAAACAATGTAGATCCTGATCAGATGGCTTCGTCAGAAGCCATCTGATCTGGATCTTCATTGTTTGGAAAATAAGGCATATCTGGGCTCAGCAGGACAAGGGTTAAAATTTTCTTCTTTTTTTCTGCGATAAAGGTTACAATGTATTTGTATAGGCGTGTTTTCGTAAAGGTATAAACACAGACCGAACTGCACCTTAAGTGTATGCTGCTTGGCTAGAACAGTGTCTCTAGTTTGTACAGTCAACCCTCTTTATACCAACATTAGTTATAACGGCAAAATGCGTTATAACGGCAATTTCATTGGAATGACTCCTTTGCTAAAGGCTATGCCTAGGTTTCGAGCTGCATGGGCTTCTCTCAGGTTGGAAATGCACAAAGTCATAAAAGATACTTGTTATCTAATACTCCAAGAAACAAATGTTATATGTCTGTAACATATGTTTCTTGGAGTAATGATGGGGATAACGCCTTTATATTACCTATCATACTCCTAACTGGGATTCTTTATAATGGCAAATTCTTTATAACGGCACAATAATAGGGAGCAAATACTGTTGTTATGACAACAGTTCTCTGTATATCTAAAATTTCAAATCTCTAGCTAGTCTGTGCAGTTGAGCAAGCTGGTCTGTGTTTTACCTTGTTGGAAACCATGAAGACCATCACGAAAAACACTCCATTATAATTTTGACCCTCTTGAACCCCACTTTTATATAGTAAAACTGGGGTTTACAGGGGTAAACCTTATTTTTCTTATTTCTGCTCCAGGGCCTGACAAATCCAAGTTTCAGCCACTTGCCCGGCATTCCAAAGTATCTGGAATTATAATATTCCCTATATACTCTATACATTTTTCTGGGCAAGTGAAATAAAAAATCACTTGCCCAGCCAAAATTTGGACTTGTTCTGGGCAGCTGGGCAATGGATTTGTCATGCCCTGCTGCTCTTAGATATAGATTATGGGTATTCGTTAGAACCGCTTCAATGAGGCGGTTCTAACGAGTACCCAAAATCTATATTTTGAGCAGAAATAAGAAAGTTATCACACTTTTTCAGATGAAAACTGTCCTTTTTACGGCGGTTAAGGTTACAATGTATTTGTATAGGCGTGTTTTCGTAATGAGAATTTCCACGACATATAAACTATCTGTATTGGTTGTTTGGATTGGAGTCTAATGGCCCAGTCAACACTATTTCAGATCATTTTTGAACCAGTCAGTTAACCTATCGACACTTTTCCTGGGCAGGTTTATACTTAAGTGGTTAACCAGTACAGTGCACATTCTTTCACCAGAAACAATGTCAAAAATCAAAATTTCCAGAACATCGCCGTGTAACATATCAAAGCGAACAGCATGATGGGTAGATTATGTAGTGGTGTGGGGATATGTGATGGCGTGCCACGGACTGCGCAATTCTAGTTGCTCTTTATTATAAGATGCATTTCTTGCTATCTGGCGACATTCTAGAAAATTAAATAAACAACGCCATTCCATCGCAGTGGAAACACGGCAAAGTGTGACAGGGCCTTTATATTGTTAATTCTTTTATCACTAAAACATTTTGTTTCCTCTATTTTTATGCAGAAGTGTAGAAAGCGTTTTTCAAAATGGCACCCATTCAATCCAGTTTTTCTTGCAGTCATCTTATGTATCACTACCCATAATAAACCATAAATATGAGCTTTAACAAGAGGGCCATGATGGCCCTTGATCGCTCACCTGATCCATAGTGTAATAAGTGGGTCCCAGGGAGGGCCATTATTGGCCCCAGGGCTTTAATGTGCACACTGTTGAGGGAGGTCTTAAAGGTGAAGCTTCATACCAAACATCAACAAATGCTATAATCTGAACAATCTTGGCAAAGGTCCACTAGATGAAGCTACACACCAAATATCAAAGACCTTGGCCTTGCGGTTTCAGAGAAGAAGATATTTTTAAAGATATTCCTTACATAAGCCTATGCAAAACCAAATGGCTCCGGGGTTATATAAGTCAATGTAAAACCAAAGGGCCCCGAGGTGAGGGCATTTGTGGCCCCAGGGCTATAATCTGAACAATCTTGGTAGAGGTCCACTAGATGAAGCTCCATACCAAATATCAAAGACCTGGACCTTGCAGTTTCAGAGAAGAAGATTTTTAAAGATTTCTCTTTAGTATTCTATGTACAGACCAGCTACCGGTAATAACCCATATTTTATTTTTCTCCGCGGTAATACGTTTTTTTTTACTCGGAGAACAAGCGAGAAATGTCTCCGAGAAGAAAAAATATTTCGCGTTTCAAAGCGGTTAATTTCACCGCGAAATGCAGTGAAATTTCTCCGCAAACATAAAGCCAATTAGTACAGGTGAAGTCGTTCACTGTTTTTCTCCGCGAAATCTGCATATACCTGTAGGTATTTGTTCATGTGCATGTATTTTTTTTTTCATAGGTTACTGAGGTAGGTATTTGTTCATGTGCATATATTTTTTTTCATGCATTAAAATTCGGTACACAAAGTTTGAAGCATATGACGAAATGCATCGTAAAGTATGATTTTGATCTGGTTGGAATCATAATGATTTGCATCTTATGCACTTTACAACGCAGTATGAACATGATGAATGTTTTCTGTGTTACTTTTTTTTTACTGTTGTGTAAACGCTTCATAAATTGAAAACTGTTGATTTTTTATCGGTTCACCATATTGGGAGTACTTTATTTTTTTTCTCAAGTAAATACTTTAGAAAAATCAAACTCACATGTATATAACAACGGGGATCCTGCTTGTACATGTATGTGTGGGCGCTGATCTCACTCTACAATTTGGTTGATCTTTTTCTTACACTGCGAGTAATTAAACATCACTGATGCTTACACTTAAGCTCACATGTAGCCAGAGTGAGAGATCTAATGTTTAAGAGTAGGCCACGGAGGCCTGCTTGTGTTTCTTGCCTTTACAATTCAGTTTTGCTATTATATGTACATTAACCCATTTCAGACTGGAAACCCCTAAACGGGTACATTGGCAAACAGTGCAGGCCCAGATCAGATGCCACAGAACGCGGCGTCTGATCAGGGCCTACACTGTTTGCAAAAAGTTTGGCCATTTTCCTAATTTTGAAGAAAACACAACCTGAAACCCCTAAATTTTGAAATGGACCCATGCTAAATATAATGAGGAAGATTCCATTTGGTACAAAAAGGGTTAATATGGGGAAACTGCGCGGCAAGCATTCCAAGGCTGCATATAAGTCTGATCTCTAACTTGGAGCAGAACTACAAAATTCTCCAAGATAATCAGCGATGTTTGTACAGACATGCAAACTGGGTATCTTGTTAAGTCTACTGTTCACCCTGAAGGTAACTGGCCCTCGTGTCCTAATGGGTAAGAGTGCTGACTCTTAACCCATTCAGTACCAGAAACCCCTAAAGGGGTACCTTGGCAAACAGTGTAGGCCCAGATCAGACACTGCAAAATGCGACGTCTGATCAGGGCCTACACTGTTTGCAAAATGTTAAGCCATTTCCCGAACTAAATTTTTAAGAAAAAACAACCTGACACCCCTAAGTTTCAAAATGGACTCCTGTATATATAAGGAGGAAGATTCCATTTGGTACAAAAAGGGTTAATCATCGGGTCATTAGGTCTCTCCGCTGTGGTTTGCGCCTCGCTCGGGACACATACATGTAGTTGGTAACGAGTACCCACATCCTACATTGGACGTCTAGGAACAGATTAAGGAAAATGTATACCTTGTAAACTCCAGTTCTCTCTATACATGTATATGTGCATGTAAAATGGTGAATAATGGTTCATTCATTACATGGGCTTTATTAACATGTTGATGCACCACATGTCTGCTCCAACTGGGAGTATTTATTAGTTAGGGGTGGGTGAAGGGTCGGGGAAGTAGACTTGGTAGCGTAAATAATGCATGCCAATACAAAGTAGCATGTCCTTTTTCACGCGCCTGCATGAAGCATGGCCCGATATAGGTGTCTGGTTTTTCGTCCGTTCGTTCGCGACATAGACCTAGCCTGCGGTGGAATTCATGTGTTCATCGTTTTCTTGTCACTAACTTTGCATTCAAAGCACTGCTTGATGTACCAATTTGACAGCTTGTAATCATAAATAAATGAGGCGAATCTGAGCTTTTGGTTTTGTTTGTTTGAGGTTTTACGTCCCCGTCAACACTGTAAACGTCATTTTGGAGACGTCGCTTCCAATTTTGTGGGACTTTTACCCGACATTGAGATGAAATGACATCTCAAGCCCTGCCACCCCCATGAAACCAACAGTGTTTATAAGCATTGACGGTCCGACTCGCACCACTTTGCCTGGGCAGGCTTAGATCCTGTAAGCGGTTTACCAGTACTCGCATGTGGGTCTGTTTCAGCTCTGCGTGGAAGCATCATGCAGCCCATATATTTCATCAAGCTGAGCTTTTGGTAAATGTCACACATCATTATGGTGTTAATAACCTACATGTACAACTCATTATGAGAACTCGCCTAGTTAAATATATTGTTAAATTTTACCACTAAACACGGAAAATTTTCGGATAAAAATTCTGCCATTTTTTCATATTTCTGCTCAAGATTTTGGGTACACTTTAAAACTACTTGACGAGGTGGTTCTAATGAGTACCCACAATCTATGTCAGAGCAGAAATTAGATAAATAATGGATACCCATGTAAACCCCAGTTAAAATTGGGGTTTAAGCGGGTAACAAATAAATAGGCGTATTTTCGTGATGTGAATAAAAGTTGTCATGAGACTTTTAACAAGAGGGCCCAATGGCCCTATATCGCTCACCTGTGTACCAGAAAATCATTAGTGTAGGAGACCACTTGACATTGCTATATACTAAATATCTAAGCTCAGGCAAAGCGGTGTTCATGCTTATAAACCCTACTGGTTTCATTGGGCAACAGGGCTTGAGATGTAATTTCATCTCAATGTCGGGTAAAAGTCCCACAAAATTGGAAGATACATCTCCAAAATGACCTATACAGTGTTGATGGGGATGTAAAACCTCAAATCAAACAAAATCTGTGCCTTATGGTTTTGGAGAAAAAGATTTTTTTTTTAAGTTTGTTCCAGTATAAGTCTATAGGAGCTAATGAGCCCTGGGCTTGGCTTATTTTGACCCAAAGGGCACGGTTGGTAGGATTTATGTAGGCGACAATTTTGTGTTGCTATATACTAAATATCTAAGGTCTTTACTTCATGGTTTCAAAGAATTTTGAAGCTTTTTCCATTATAAGTTTGTTGGAGTTAAGGGGCCACAGGATTTGGACCCCAGGGGCATGATTGGCAGGATTCATGTAGGCGACCACTCGACATTGCTACATGCTAAATACCTAAGCTCTGGGACTTATGGTTTCAGAGAAGAAGATTTTTGAAGATTTTTTTCCCCCATTTTAAGTTTTTTTGTTGTTTTTTTTTCATTATAAGGGCCCTGTGGTTTCAGAGGAGAAGATTTTTGAAGTTTCTCCAATTGTAAGTCTATGGAAGCTAAAGATCCCTGGGGTGTGGCCAATTTGGATCCCAGGGGGCATAACTGGCAGGATTTATGTAGGTGGCCACTTAACTTGCTACATACTAAAAATCTAAGCTCTGGGCCTTATGGTTTCATAGAAGAAGATTTTTTAAGTTTTTTTCCATTATAAGTCTATTGGAGGTGATGAGCTCAGGCGTGGCCAATTTTGACTGGCTATTTTATGTTGCTAGACACTAAATATCTAAGTTCTGTGCTTCACAGTTTCTAAGAAGAAGATTTTTGAAGCTTTTTTCCATTATGAGTCTATGGGAGCTAAGGGGCCCCTGGGCATGGCCCATTTGGACCCCAGGGGCAGGATTAGCAGGAAATATGTAGGAGATCACTTGCAGTTGCTACATGCTAAACAGCTAAGCTCTGGGCTCTGTGTTTTCAGAGAAGAAGATTTTTGAAGTTTTTTTTTTTCATTATGCGTCTATGGGAGCTATGGGGTTCCAGGGTGTGGCCCATTTGGACCCCAGGGGCATGATTGGCAGGATTTATGTAGGTGACCACTTCTCATTTCTACATGCTAAATATCTAAGCTCTGAGCCCTGTGGTTTCAGAGAAGAAGATTTTTGAAGCTTTTTTTCATTATGAGTCTATAGGAGCTAAAGGGCCCCGGGGCGTGGCCCGTTTGGACCCTAGGGGCATGATTGGCAGGAACTATGTATGTGACCACTTGCCGTTGCTACATGCTAAATATCTAAGCTCTGGGCCTTGTGGTTTCAGAGAAGAAGATTTTTGAAGCTTTTTTTCCATTATGAGTCTATAGGAGCTAATTGGCCCCGGGGCGTGGCCCTTTTGGACCCTAGGGGCATAATTGCCAGGAATTATGTAGGTGACCACTTGCCGTTGATACGTGCTAAATATCTAAGCTCTGGGCCCTGAGTTTTCAGAGAAGAAGATTTTTGAAGCTTTTTTCCATTATGAGTCTATGGGAGTGAAGGGGCCCCGGGGCGTGGCCCATTTGGAACCCAGGGGCATGATTGGCAGGAATCATGTAGGTGACCAATTGTTGTTCCTACATGCTAAATATCTAAACTCTGTTCCTACATGCTAAATATCTAAACTCTGTAGTTTCAGAGAAGAAGATTTTTGAAGCTTTTTTTACCACTCTGAGTCTATGGGAGCTAAGGGGCCCCGGGGCGTGGCCCATTTGGAACCTAGGGGCATGATTGGCAGGATTTATGTAGGTGACCACTTGCCCTTGCTACATGCCAAATATCTCAGCTCTGGGCCCTGTGGTTTCAGAGAAGAAGATTTTTGAAGCTTTTTTCCATTATGAGTCTATAGGAGCTAAAGGGCCCCGGGGCGTGGCCCGTTTGGACCCCAGGGGCATGATTGGCAGGAATTATGTATGTGACCACTTGCCGTTGCTACATGCTAAATATCTAAGCTCTGGGCCCTGTGGTTTCCGAGAAGAAGATTTTTTAAGCTTTTTGTTCCAATATGAGTCTATGGGAGCGAAGGGGACCCAGGGCGTTGCCCATTTGGAACCCAGGGGCATGATTGGCAGGAATTATGTAGGTGGCCACTGGCCGTTGCTACATGCTAAATATCTAAGCTCTGGGCCCTATGGTTTCAGAGAAGAAGATTTTTGAAGCTTTTTTTTTCCATTATGAGTCTATGGGAGCTAAGGGGCCCCGGGGTATGGCCAATTTGGACCCCAGGGGCATGATTGGCATGAATTATGTAGGTGACCACTTGTCGTTGCTACATGCCAAATAACGCAGCTCTGGGCCCTGTGGTTTCAGAGAAGAAGATTTTTGAAGCTTTTTTCCATTATGAGTCTATAGGAGCTAAAGGGCCCCGGGCATGGCCCGTTTGGAACCCAGGGGCATGATTGGCAGGAATTATGTAGGTGACCACTTGCTCTTGCTATATGCTAAATATCTATGGTTTCCGAGAAGAAGATTTTTGAAGCTTTTTGTTCCATTGTGAGTCTATGGGAACGAAGGGGCCCTGGGGCGTGGCCAATGTGGACCCCAGGGGCATGATTGGCAGGAATTATGTAGGTGACCACTTGTAGCTTTTTTACCATTATGAGTCTATTGGAGCGAGGGGGCCCCGGGGTGTGGCCAATTTGGAACCCAGGGGCATGATTGGCAGGAATTATGTAGGTGACCATTTGCCGCTGCTACATGCCAAATATCTCAGCTCTGGGCCCTGTGGTTTCAGAGAAGAAGATTTTTGAAGCTTTTTTCCATTATGATTCTATAGGAGCTAAAGGGCCCAGGGGCGTGGCCCGTTTGGACCCCAGGGGCATGATTGGCAGGAATTATGTAGGTGACCACTTGCCATTGCTACATGCTAAATATCTAAGCTCTGGGCCCTGTGGTTTCTGAGAAGAAGATTTTTGAAGCTTTTTGTTCCATTATGAGTCTATGGGAGCGAAGGGGCCCCGGGGCGTGGCCAATTTGGACCCTAGGGGCATGATTGGCAGGAATTATGTAGGTGACCACTGGCGGTTGCTACATGCTAAATATCTAAGCTCTGGGCCCTGTGGTTTCAGAGAAGAAGATTTTTGAAGCTTTTTTTCCATTATGAGTCTATGGGAGCTAAGGGGCCCCTGGGTGTGGCCAATTTGGACCCCAGGGGCATGATTGGCAGGAATTATGTAGGTTACCACTTGCCGTTGCTACATGCCAAATATCTCAGCTCAGGGCCCTGTGGTTTCAGAGGAGAAGATTTTTGAAGCTTTTTTTTCCATTATGAGTCTATAGGAGCTAAAGGGCCCCGGGGCGTGGCCCGTTTGGACACCAGTGTCATGATTGGCAGGAATTATGTAGGTGACCACTTGCCGTTGCTACATGCCAAATATCTCAGCTCTGGGCCCTGTGGTTTCAGAGAAGAAGATATTTTAATTTTTTCCCATTGTAAGTCTATGGGAGCTGTATGTTGCCATAGCAACCAGAATTCCAATCTGATCAGCCAAAAACCTTATGCAGCCTTTCCCACTACCTGGTGATGCTTCTCATGAAATTTGATCAAGATTGACCATGGGGTATTAGAGATATACTTATCTTATACGTAGCTTGTCTGTAAAACCAAAGGGTCTTGGAGCGGTGACATTTTTGGCCCCAGGGCTAAAATTTGAAGAATCTTGATAGAGGTCCACTAGATGGAATTTCACAACAAATATCAAAGACCTAAGCCTTGTGGTTTCACAGAAGAAGATTTTTTTAAGATTTTCCCTATATAAGTCTATGTTAAACCAAAGGGCCCTGGAGCGGGGACATTTTTGGTCTCAGGGCTATAATTTGAACAATCTTGATAGAGGTCCAGTAGATGAAGCTTCATACCAAATATCGAAGACCTAGGCCTTGTGGTTTCAGAGAAGAAGATTTTTAAAGATTTTCCCTATATTAGTCTATGTAAAACCAAAGGGCCCGGGGGTGGGGGCATTTTTGGCCCCAGCATTATAAATTGAATAATCTTGGTAGGGGTCCTTTAGATGAAGCTTCATACCAAATATCAAAGACCTAGGCCTTGTGGTTTCAGAGAAGAAGATTTTTAAAGATTTTCCCTATATAAGTCTATGTAAAACCAAAGGGCCCTGGAGCAGGGGCATTTTTGGCCCCAGGGCTATAATTTGCACAACTTGGTAAAGGTCCATTAGATGAAGCTTCATACCAAATATCAAAGTCCTCGGCCTTGCGGTTTCACAGAAGATTTTTAAAGAATTTCCCTGTATAAGCAGGCTATTCTAACAAATGTCTATAACATTTGTTTCTTGGAGTAATAATGGGGAAAAGGCCTTTCATTACAAGGTTGGTCGGTAAATACAGGTGGCGGGAATTCCCACTGGTATTTACCGGTAATTACCGTCTTGGGAAATACTCCAAATTTCAGCAAAAGTGGGAATTACTGGGAAATAGTGGGAAATATGATTTTTGTTTAGATATTTCATAGAAAAACACTACTAATATTTGTGTAATTTAATTGAAATAATGGGCAGTTAGCTACTTTGCAATATGCCTCCCCATACATTTATGTCATATGTCTGCTTTAACTCAACCAAACACAAGCATAAATATAAAGTGATCTGTTGCTATGTAGGGTGCAGAGAGATATTTAAAATCACAGATATGCTTAAGAAGATAAAATACCATAATTATCCCAATATTTGTGACAGACATGCCTGGGCAAACAATGCAGACCCAGATCAGAATCACTTAGCTTCTGTCAGAGAGTTTGCAATTGGATCAAACTACAGGTTTTTGTATGCTTTAGTATAACACTAAACCACATGGTTATTTTTTTTAGATTTACAGCAACTCTTTGGATTTTTTAACTTTAAGGATGTTTACACTAGAAAAGGTTTGTTTGCAAGTTTGTCAAGTAATCATACTTCCAATGCTAAAAGGTGTGATAATTTAATTGTTTATTTGAGACAGGTATTAAAAGAACACAGTTAATTTAAACATGAAAGATGTCTTAATTTATCGACAGATATTCACCTAAGAATTAAAATTACATGTACTTACAAGTTAAGGGAAATAGCTGCAAGGTAAAAATTATATTCTAGAGTCACGTTTGAAAAGAAACTAATACTATGTACATTCTATATGAAGGCAAGGGACTTTAGATCTTTCAAGTTATTCAATATAAAAAGGGCTGGAAAATTAACCAAAATTTCACTTGTCCTACATGACTAAGTGCAAGTAATCTTTGGTAATTGTTGTAAAGACTAGACAAATTTTTACTTGTCCTTCAAATTTTTTTTTGTCATTGCAAGCAGACAAGTGGAATTTTCAAGCCCTGCATGAAGTTTAAATACTTTTGCTTTCAAATAGCTAGGCAGTTGGGGAATATTAAGCAGTCTCAATTGGTACCACCTATGTAAATAAATATTCCCCAGTATTTCCCGGGAATTCCCTGTATTTCCCGCCGTCCAGGGAAATATGAGTATTTCCTGCTTTTTTGCCAACCTTGTTTCATTACCTATCATACCCCAGGCATGAGACTGGAGGACTGCTGGAAAAATCTGAAGCCCCAATCACTCCTTCTAAAAATGTCATTTTTGTAACTTTCATACAAAAACAAGTAACTAAGCAAAACATATTTTAAGGCAAAAAATCTGAAATCTGCCTGAAGCAGATTGATTTAGCTCCCTAGGTTTATTAGTCCCATACTTTAAGATAGGACAATGAATAAACTGTATATAACATGTGTCATGACATGTGTGGGTGTTCTCACATCACGTGAACAAGTCCTTGAAAGGAACACCCCTAAACCCCACTTCATACAGAGAAAACTGGGGTTTACAGGGGTATACATTATTTTTTCTTATTTCAGCTGCAAGACATAGGCTGTGGGTACTTGTTAGAACTGCCTCAATGAGGAGGTTCTAACGAGTACCTACAACCTATGTTTGCAGTATAAAAAAGAAAAAGATAAAGATTTTATCTGAAAAGTAGCCATTTCATGGTTTGATTTGGAGATGTGAAAAAAATGCACTAAGTCGCACGGGTGTGTTATCGTAATGATAATGGTATTTAAACATGTTAACACAAAAGTACAACAAACCTGCAAAAGATTTTCCTCTGCCCCATTGAATAAAAAGACCAAATTATGTTGAAGAGTTTCGTTGGAAATTGAGAAAACTCGCAGCATTTCTAGCATAACAGAACAGCTGATGGCATTATCACCCGCACCTATAAATAAAAGGAAAAGCAAGTATTACTTCCCTTGCCTTTCTTTACTGCAATCTAAGAAAACTTCAGTCAAATTTCAAAAGTTTAACAAGAGGGCCCTAGGCCACTATGCTCACCAGAGCTCAGGTGGACACTGCCCACTGGCAGCCGCATATTTTAACTATGATATGATTTTAATCTAATGATTAAACGTCTGAAATACTAGACCTTCTTTAATAGGAGGGGATGTACATGGACAGGACACAACAGAACCCTGGTTGGTATTACTGAATGCATCTTATCATAAGGAACAAGAATAAACATGGTTTAAGGGTGGGGATCGGTATGGTTCCTGACATATAAGGCCTTTTAAGCAGTGGAGGGGATGGGGAACCCCAGCGAACCCCAGGAAAACCCAAGATTCTTGTCACTGAATGTGTCTAATCATAAGGTTTGGAACAAGAATATATATATGATAATGGGGTGGGGATCTGAATGGTTTCTGAGATATATGGATTCTTTTTTAAGTGGAGGGTTGAAGTACTGTCCAAGCACATTGTCCCAGCACAAAGAGACCCCAGATTGGTGTGACTGAATGAGTCTTATCATAAGGAACAAGAATATATATGGTTTAGGGGTGGGGATCTGAACAACTTGTAAGTAAGCTTTTTATGAAGTGGAAGGGTGGGTCATGGCCTGGAATATGACCCAGAACACCCCGGTGGACCCCAGGTTGGTGTCACTGAAGGCATCTTATCATAAGGAGCATGAATATATATATTTAGGGTGGGGCTCTGAACAGTTTCTCATATACATGTATATTGCCTTTTGAGAAGTGGAGGGTTGGGGAATGGCCAACACACTGAACACAGGTTGGTGTCACTAAATTTATCTATTCATAATAAACAGGAGTATATATATGGTTTGCCTGCCCATCGGGGCTTGAAGAAATAGATGGGCTGCATGATGCTTCCACACAGAGCTGAAACCGACTGCATGGAGTACCCTACTGGTAAACCGCTTAGAGGATCTAAGCCTGCCCAGGCAAAGCGGTGTGAGTCGGTCCGTCCATGCTGATAAACCCTATTGGTTTCACTGTGCGACAGGGCTTGAGATGTCATTTCATCTCAATGTCGGGTAAAAGTCCCACAAAATTGGAAGCAATGTCTCCAAAATGACCTATACAGTGTTGACTGGGACGTTAAACCTTAAATCAAACAAAACAAGGAGTGTGATAGCTCAGTGGTTAGTGCACTTGCCTCTGATGCTAGAGGCCCCCCTGTTCGATCCCTGAAGGTGGTGATTATATCGGTGTCTGAACACGCTCCATTGGCATCATTTGCAGGGATGAATGCCAAAAAGTGCACCGTCCATAAGATCGGGACGTTAAATGGAGGCCCCCTGTGCAGGAAGAGTCATCTGCTGTGCAGGTTAAAGACCCCTACCGAAATTAATTACTGTGTAGGCTTTCAACCCTGCAAACTGGAGTGTATATAATGTACACCTGCGAGTAATGGTCAAATGTGACCGATCGCAGTATAAGTAGAAAGAAAGATAAACAATATATATGGTTTAGTGGTGTGGATCTGAATGGTTTCTGAGATATATGGCCTTTTATGAAGTTGAGGGGGTGCACTGTGCACACCATGGTGAACCACCAGGTTGGCATAAAAGCATATGATTGAGGGAAGTTTATTCAAGGAACATTTCTATAAACATTTTATCCAAATATCTGCTGGTATTACAGAGCTTTCGGAAACGCAGGATTCTGCGTATTTTACGCCAACTTTTTGTTGTTGTACGCGTAAAATTCACTAGCGCCGATTCTTATGTACGCATGCTTTTATTGCGACACGCGTCCAAAATTAAAGAAGCGATAAAATCAGAAGCTAATTTAGGCCGCTTACGCAATACCAGTAAAAGATCAAATGCGGTGCCGCTTTTTGTGTTGAAAGCACACGTGCCACATATTGACAGGTATTCATATTGACAGGAATTTTATCAAGTGGTTGGTTTGCGGCATGTGTTAAAAATGATTGTACCTCTTTAATCTCGCCGCGCTAATGCCTGTGTTATTACGGATTACAATTAATTAGTTTACTGATTGATGTAAGCATGAACCATCAACGGATTAACATTAGTCGGTAAAATATCACATTTAGTTAAACCAGGGTTACGGCGAAGATGATATAATTGACGAATTACATGTACCAATGTCATGTATTTTCGTGACTACACGATCATACTTTTTATCGCTCGGTCAAAGATGTTTACTGGTGACATAAATATCTGTAATTTTTTAAAATGCAATCATTTTAACAATTACAGGAAGTCAGACTTAGTTAGGATGCTTCCCCTAAGTATTTGTTCACAAAATTATGAGCTAGTGTGTCCGAATTTGAAAGCACAAACATGGCTGTATAGAATGCTTCTTTTCTGATCTGGGTTTACATTATATCTGTTGTTGTCCTAACACAACAGGATTCTTATGATGTGGCATTATTTGTGGCTAGAAGTGTGAGAATAAATCAGAGCAACTGCATGTTTTTTTTTTTTTTTGGGGGGGGGGGGGGAGAGTGAGTTGTACTGGGGCTACATTATTTTCCTAATATTTCTACAAAACATCAGATTGTGGCTGCTTCTTAGACACATCAGTGAAATCGTTCTAACTAGTACCCACAATCTACATGTCAGTTATTCATATGGATGTGTAGCCTGATAATACCAAATTATTGTCTATGTTCATGCGCAATCAAGATCAGAACCCCAACTTTTTATGTGGGAATCCAACTTTTTACCTGTGAATCCAACTTTTTACAAGGAAGGATTCCTGGAATCCTGTTTTCAAAATCCTAGTGAGAGCTCTGTATTAAAGGCTTGGCAGTATTATATAATGCCATACTTCTGTTTTCCCCATTGCAAGTCTATGGAAACTCTAAATTGCCATAGCAACCAGACTGTTGAGCTGATTTTCATTAGAAACACAAACTTTCAATCCTCCAGGCAAAGGATGTTACAGAGGAAATTTGGGCTGAATCATAGAGTAGATGTTGTTTGAAAGTGCTGACACCAGACAACTGACAATGATGGACAACTGCCTATCCTATTTAAAAGCCTTCAGCTCTGGTGAGCTAAAAACCTTTAGGACCATGAAAATTGTTCGAGACAGATGTAGTTTGACCTACTGAGGGTTTATCATTGTGCCTCATTGAGGAGCAGTCTGATTTCGGTCCATACCGTATTTAAAACATTTGCGAAAAATTCAACAGACGAAATTTTCATACATGTATGTACATGTACATGTAGTTTTTCTCAGGGTCTTACCCGAGTTTCAGTGTAAAGGTATGTTTTTTTGCTGTCTGTCAGTCAACTCAGTTGAATACATGTATACAGAGTTATTTTAATCATTGTGAGTTGCACATCAATTTCCTTTCTTTAAGCAAAATGAAGACCTTCAGATTATATGAGGCACTTATGGTTCAATAAGAATAAAGAAGCTGAAGAGTATGTTCTAGACTAGCCACAAGTCTGATACTAAAGTCTGATCATTTTGTTTTATTATTATTTAAAGGTTTTCAGCTTGTCAGTAATGGCAAGTCTATTTGGTGGAGTCTTAAATACACATTTGGCTAAATAGTATCGTGAAAATTGAAACAGAGAGACTAGACTAGCTAAACTATCATAGTGCTCATTTTAATGCATATAGATTAGTTGTTTCCATATTATTTATTTTAACGCCTAGTGGCTAGGCTAAGTATGTTCCATTATTGAACAGTTCAACCCTTGTCCTACTGAATAAATTAATTTAGCCACACCCATTACTGACTATTAACCAATCAGATTACTTGGTATAATGTATTTATTTGATTCACAAACCGCATGGCAAACAGTGTAGATCCTCATCAGATCATCTGAATTGACTTCTGATGAAGTCATCTGATCTGTTTGTATTTGAGTTTAACAGCCCAGTCAATACTATTCAGGTCAATTTTGAGCCAGTCAGTTTGCCTATCCACACTTTTCCTGGGTAAACTTATACGTAAGCGGTAAACCAGTACAGAGGGGATCTATTTCTTAAAAAATAATAATAAAACGGGTCCATAGAAATACCAAAACGCACCTGTATTTACCAAAACGCACTGCCAATATTGGATTTGTCTATGTAGGGTAGGGTGAATTCAGCATTTGTTAAGAGGATTAGACACCTAGAAACTAATAAATATATCTATATATAATACATAAATATATATAAATATAAAGATAGATAAATTGATATAATATTAACATTTGAGCCAGGGCACAGCAGTTCCTACCAAAACGCTATCAAAACACACTGTCCATATTGGATTTTTCTATGTATGCTAGAGGGAAATTCAGCAGTTTTTCAAAAGAGGATTAGAAATATATATATAATAATAATATATTGATAAATTAATATACATGTTAACATTTTAGCCAGGGCGGTTTACCAGTACTAGTGTGCGGGCCGGATTAAGCTCTGCGTGGAAGCATCATGCAGCCCATATATTTCTTCAAGCCCCTATGGGCGGGGGCCGAATTATTATATATATAAGGGTTATTGGTATCTTTTAATAACGTGAGCCTTCTATTTTGAACTTTGATACTCAGATGTTCATTTTGGGCTGTAGATAATGTATCTATAATGCACATAAACTGATATTTCTAGTGCGTTTTGGTAATTGTTTCTTGTCGAGTTGCGTTCTCTTACTTGAATGGTCTAAAGATGTCAGTGGAATAGCATCTGTATTTACCAAAACGCACTGCCAATATTGGGATTTGCTGTGCATTGGTAAGCTTACTTTTTATCTTGAACTTTAATACTCAGATGCTCCTTATGGGCTGTAGATATCCCAGCCAGCAAAGCATGTCCAGTCAACGTCGGGCCAACAGTGTCGTATCGCAGTCTGCCCGACGTTGGCCCGCTATTTTGTGCTAGCTGGGATAATGTATCTATAATGCACATCATTGTTTAGACCGAGTTGTGTTCCGTGTAGCGCAATGTAACTAAGCAACATCAGGCCTTCATTTTGTTTGTATTGGATTTTAACGGCCTAGTCAAAACTATTTTAGGTCATTGTTGAACTGGTCAGTTTACATAGCCACGCTTTTACTCGCCAGATCGTCCTCATGATTATCAGTCAGACGCGCATCAGAATGAGCCTTGAATTTTTGAACATGTTTTTTTCTTATTTATTCTCCAAATATAGATTGTGGGTGTTCGTTAAAACCGCCCGTTGAGTTGATTCTAACGAGTACCCACAACCTATGTCTTGGAGCACGGAAATAAGAAAAAAAAGTGTCTACCCCTGTAAACTGCAGTTATCAGCGTATAACGTGGTTATTAGAGGGGTGCTTATTACACAGACTTGTTAACATGATGGATCAGACTGCATTCCAGGGACTTTGACCCTGATCCTGTACACTTGTCGGGGCACACTGAGACCAATAAAAACTGCGGCATACGGAAATACTTTTTCAACATCAGAGTGGCGTTCTTAGAAAAATCCAATATTGACAGTGCGTTTTGGTAGGAACTGCTGAGCCCTGGCTCAAATGTATAATATGTATAAACGCCTATATTTATTTATATCCTAAATATATATTATATATAGTTATATATATTTGTTTCTAAGTGTCTAATCCTCTAAATTACCCTACCCTACATAGAAAAATCCAATATTGGCAGTGCGTTTTGGTAAATACAGGTGCGTTTTGGTATTTCTATGGACCGTAATAAAACAAATGTACCAGGGCTTTCCACAGCACTGTCGAAATGACAACTCATCAGTAGACTATGTTCAGATCTTCCTCCAGTTTCCAGTAAAACTACAATATTCTTGATGTTTCTGTAGTAACTCACAAAGTCTGAAAGGAATGCTATATCAAAAGAACCAGTCACCAATTGTTCATCAATCTGCATATGTTTTGTAGAAAGGGCATTTTCTTGTATCAGTTTCAGCTCATTTAAAATATAGTTGTATGCAAATTTTTCATTTTCTTCACTGCCCACTACTCTAGGTCCATGCTCTGTTAACTTGTGGAGGTGTCTCTCGGCATTGCTTTCATAAAATTCGTCTGGAGACGAGTCAGGAAGAAATATCTTTGGCTCGGGAAGCACAGAAACCCGGTATCTCACAACTGCATATAGCAAAAAATGGAAGATGAAGATTGCAATCCAGACAACAGTGCCATCAAGAGCAAGCTTTTCTTTTTTCGATTTGCCCTCACTGTTGAAAATTGCATCTTGATGACTGTCAGAAATGTTAGTTTCAATATTTCTTTTCCTAGCTTGAATTTTACGTAAGGGCGCAGCCATGTTGGAGGGACTATCTGCACATCATTCGTGTCTTGTCATGGGTGCGGTGCGTTAAATTTACCGGAACGGACCTAACTGGTGAACTCGTACCTAAGTCAATTCGTACCTGTGTTAACTCGTATATGTTTTTGGTCAACTAATACCTGTTCTTTGGTCAACTCCTCCCCCCCCCAAAGTCAGCTCGTACCTATTTTGGTCAACTCGTACCTATTTTGGTTAACTTGTACCTTGTGAAAATGATAGATACATGTAGATAGATAGATAGATAGATAGATAGATAGATAGATAGATAGATAGATAGATAGATAGATAGATAGATAGATAGATAGATAGATAGATAGATAGATAGATAGATAGATAGATAGATAGATAGATAGATAGATAGATAGATACTCGCTCACATCTGAGCATTACGTGCAGAATTTCCTGGGTGGTAAGCAGTACTTTTTTTAGCAAGGTGGATGAAGTGTCTTGCCCAAGGGCACAACACTTTGGTCTGCGTGAGGCTCGAACCCACAACCTATCGATCACGAATCGATATCAGCCTAATCGGAAAAGGACCATCGCACATCCCCGCGCTGTGAAAATCATGTCACAATAAAAGGACCACACCAACATTAACCGGTACATGATTACCTAATGTGTTAATTAAGGGTGAATAATAATAATAATAACTACAGCAAGTCAATGGCGCGCCGTCTCATATCCCCGCGCCTTGAAAATCATGTCACAATAAAAGGACCCAAACTACTTCTTATTTACCTCTGGTGATCCTAAGACATGCCTCTCAGGCTAAAATTTTGCACCACTGCATTTTACTAGTCATTGCCTTTGATTTGATATGCCGGATGAATATGTTTGTACAAATAGATTTTTGACCCTTCGGGCTTGGGAGGGGCACATCAAAATTCCAAATACGTTCCTTCCGTCCTCATCCATAGGGCGCTATTCGAAGTGACAGTATCAAGTTTCTAACTTGGGTCCTCCTTTTATTGTGACATGATTTTCAAGGCGCGGGGATATGAGACGGCGCGCCATCGACTTGCTGTAGTTATTATTATTATTAGTAGTAGTAGTATTCACCCTTATTTAACACATTAGTTAGTCATGTACCGGTTAATGTTGGTCTGAAAAACGATTATTGATACGAGTTTAATTTTGTCCATTATTAATTAAAGACGGTTTTTAATTGTCAAAACGGTTCGAACGAACATAAAACATATATGTTACCCAACGTTTATGTTTTGAGCAAATATGAGAAAAATATAATTGTAGAACTTACATCTTATTTGCAAATGAACTTAAATTGTAAGTTCTGCAATTATATTTTTCTCATTTTCTCATTTGCATATGAAATTACGGAATGTTCGTCTTATATACATTGCACATGGTATTATGCACCAATCACAGCCCCAGAAGGGTTCACACCACAGTTCTGATATCTACACGAATTTCCGATGATAAGACATACAGTACCCATCAGGTTAACAAAGCAGAAGTAAAACAAAGATCAGGAATTGATACAATTAACTTACTCCACCCATAAAAGACACCAAATGGAAAGAAATACAAACATTAAGTGACCAGACCATAATGGAAACCTAAACAAAGGAAGGCCATAAGGACAGTTACTTTCCCACAAAATGGCCAAATGGACATAAGGACAGTTACTTTCCCACAAAATGGCCATATGGCCATCCAAAATTAAAAGACACAAGTGATACACACAGTAAGTAACAAACAACAACATAAATAAATCGCCACAGAAGAGCCGCCTTGGAACGGTCAGTGGAAGATTTCCACTGGGGGGCTTAAATCGATTTTACGCGGCCACAATCCTCGCCCTTACTTCCGTCGCGATTTAGACAAATAATTCGTTCAGTCCGCATGAAGGCCTCCTAACTCATCAGTGCAACATCTCCGTGAACACAAAAATCAAAGAACCACAGAGGTGAGACAACGGTGAGGACTCGACAGCAAGAAACCACTGAAATGCTGGAGCAAAAGAAAACCAACAGTTAGACTCCGATGAGCCCGACCACAAGTCCGTATAATGAACACCCATGTAAACTCCTCTTTATATAGAGAAAACTTGGGTTAACAAAATTATCATCCAGGCTAGACGCCCATAGAAAGCCCCATTGGTACATGTTTAGAACAGGGCAATGAGACGGTTCTAACGAGCATCCATAAACTGTGTTTGGATATAATATAGAAAAAGTCATCTGGCTGCAGGGATATGGGGTCCAAACATATGAAAGGCGCCATTTGAGCGCACGGGTGTGTTATCGTAATGCACACACTATATATAGTCTTCGTCTTCCGGAAAAGGGTCAGGAGTCTTCAAAGACTGAAAAGTTGACCTGTATATGTGTGTACAATAGTTCAACTTATTCCAAAATAAATTTGTTTGACTAATGTACGAGTTGACTAAGGTACTAGTTGACCAAAAACAGGTACGAGTTGACTAAGTAACAATTGACTTAGGTACTAGTTGACCAGAAACCTTGCCGGAAGGGACCATTTGTTTTTTTCTCTTTTTTTCTCCTGCATATACCATTTTTGAAAGTCCCTTGATTACCTTGTGCCGTAGGCTATTATGAAACTTTTATGAACTTTTACCCAAGATAAACAATTCTGAATAAGTTTAAACACTGGTATGAGTTTTCATGACTGAGTTTTGCTTAAAGTGGATGTGAGCCATGAATGGAAATCTTTCGAGAAAAATGTAAATTTGTTATATTTTTTTTTTCACATAAAAAATTAATGAGCTGATATTTATGCCGTATCTTAACAGTTAGGCTTCTGAATGAATACTGCATACTGTAGACAAAAACATAAAAAAATGCAGAAATGACAAAGATCCTTGAAAAAGTGTTTTTATCGATGTTCGACAATTGAGATTTTTAAAAAAAATAGGGATGCAGTTCAATTTTCGACGACGCCCCTTTCAAAACCCAACCAACTGATGTTTTACAAGCAAAGGTAAAAGGAATATGTAACAATGAAACCTTTTTGGACAAATTTGAATGTCTAAATGTTGTTCGTTTCTTTCACTTCCGGTTTTTGTGCATTGAAAAGGAAAAATGGTACTGAATTTAAAGAAAGCATTCAGCATGAACAGTGATAAACCTCTTCTATAAAGTTTATTGAAATCTGGCCAGACGAAAATGCTGTTGATTGAAAACCACGCTTGAGTCATGTCTGGATTAATACAGATTTATCTCCCTTTGGGGCTATTCTGAAGCCATTTTTGCGTAGTTTTTGGTTTATTCAAATTTCAATAGGGAACACAGGTGCAAAAATCGGATTACGAAATCACGCCTATACGAATACATTGTAAATTTACCGCGGAAAAAAAAATGAAAATTTTGAGTTGAAAAATTGTGATAATAATTCTTATTTCTTCTCAAAATATAGATTGTGGGTACTCATCGAGGCGATTCAACGAGTACACACAATCTATATTTTAGAGCAGAAATAAGAAAAATAATGTTTACCCCTGTAGACCCCAGTTATATAGGCGTGTTTTCGTGACGTGCTTCAGAATAGTCCCAAAGTGGGATAAATCTGCATCAATCCAAATATGATTCAAATGTGATTAACAAAATGCTGCATCGTCGTGACTGCTGTCCAAATTTCGTTGGAATTTTAAGCAGAGATAAAGCACTGTTCATGCTTCGTGTTTTCTTTTAATCCAACACCTTTTACCTTTCCAATGTCATTTTACGAAGATTCTTACTTTTTGTACATAAACCGGAAGTGCAGGTAACGGACATCATTTAAACATTCAAATGTGCTTGAAAAGGGTGCTACATTTACACATTAATTGGTCAGGTTTTATAAGAGGGGTCTCGTACCCCAATTTTCTGAAAAAAAAATGTCAATTTTTAAAAAAAAAAAATCGCTGAAAACACTTTTTTCATTACGATAACACACCCGTGTGACATAGTGAATTTTTTCACATCTCCAAAATATCCATTTTTCTGATGAAAATCCGTGATATTTTTCTTATAAATACTGCAAACATAGGTTGTGGGTGCTCGTTAGAACCGCCTCATTGAGGCGGTTCTAACGAGTACCCACAACCTATGTCTTGGAGCAAAAATAAGAAAAATAATGTATACCCCCGTAAACCCCAGTTTTCTCCAAATAAAGTGGGGTATGGGGGGTCTTCATTTCACGGACTTGTTCACGTGATGCAAGACTTTTGTCGTTTTTGTACTGTTCTGTACAGTATGCAGTATTCATTCAGCAGCATAAACGTTAAATTCCGACATAACCCGTTTAAACTTTATACGAAAAAATAACAAATTAGCATTTTTCTCAAAATTTTCATGCATGACTGCACATTCGCTGTAAGCATTTTCAGACATCAAGAGCTCAACCATGAAAAATCTGACGTGTGTTCTATCTTTTTCAATATTTCTTACTTAGGTACAATTACATGATATACAGCATTGCGTTTTTAAAGTCCCCCAAATTATACATAGTTCGTCTGTCATTACTGACAATGGTCAATCTTAATCACGTCTGAGAAATATTACTGTTTGTGTGTTCTAAGATGGCTGATGAGACCAATTCTAGCTCTGAGCTGTCTGTTGCAGATAGAGCAATAAAAGCTAGAGGGAGACAGCTCTGCTGGTGAAGCCTTAGCACTGACTTTGCGCTGTGCACGTTTCTGCTCAGCTTCGCTGATTCTTTTTGCCTCGTATTCACAAGCACCCCTTCTGATGAGGCCTCGCCACTTTGCTCTGTCCTGTGCACTTTGTTCCCACGACTCTGTCAGAATGTTGAAGTCCTTGAGGGAGGCTTTTAGGTTGTCATTGTAGCGCTTCTTATGACCGCCTTGGAAGCTTTGTCCATTTTTGTTCTCCTTAGAGAATTTTCTTGGCAAATGTTCATCAGGCATTCTGGTAATATGGTCTGTCCATCTTAACTGTGCTAGTTTCAGCAGAGTCTGTACACTTTGCATCCATGCCCTGTTCAGGACTTCCGTGTCTGGAATCCTGTCTTGCCACTTAAACTTTAACAGTTTTCTAAGACAGCTTGTATGGAAGTGAGTCTTTTGGCGTACCGTTGGTAAACTGTCCATGTTTCACACGCATACAAAAGTGTTGGCAGCACCACAGCTCTATAGACTTTCAGTTTTGTGTCAAGCCTGATTCCACTTCAGTCCCAGACACTACCACGTAGTCGGCTAAATGTTGCACTAGCTTTGGCAATCCTGGCATTGACTTCATCATCATCATTGGGTCATTGTCAGTATTGACAGACGAACTAGCTATTATTTGCTTGTGTCCTTTATATGAATTATTCATAAGTTCTTCGGATGCCGCTTATTTGCAAGATTACCTGGATGGAAACGAGTCAACTCGGCCTGTAACCAACTTGGCCCCTGAGTAAACGCGGCCGGGTCAACTTGGCCTGCCTTTGTCAAGCATTATATGATAAAACATTAGTAAATGGAGAATGCTTTTTGTCGTTGACCAAAGTTATATTTTCTGAAAATTATTGGTTGGGAATCGGACTTAACTGCACAGTTTCAAGCGGCATTGATCAAATAAGTAATTATTTCACGTCAAATGTATGCATTCACATCAAACGTTAACACTAATTTCGAGTCCGTTCGTTTCTAACGTTGAGTAGTTTTCCAGTTTAGTATATACACCACATCACATATTAAGTATGTGTTAGGTGTTATTCTAAATGATATTAACCTACTGTCCACAAAATGATTAGCAAAATGATTAGAAATGTCAATGTTGTTTGACAATCCAACCATGCCGTCAAGGTCTGCTGGAAAACATGCATGGAATATGAACTGACAGACAAAAAAAAACAACAAACAACAACAACAAAAAAAAAAAACGGAAAGGCACAAAGATAAACTAGTATAAAGGGGTGTATCATTCCATTAAGGACACCTCTATCAGGCTGACCTTATATTGGGGTTCGACTTGACAAGGCCAAACTGACCCGGCCGAGTTGGCCCAGGCCGACTTGACCCAGGGCCGAGTCGGTCCGGATATCACCTGGATACCCTGGTACGTCTAATAGCAGTCAAGTTCACCCAAGTTCTATTATGATTTGGACTCTATGATTTCTGCTACACCCCGGGGAGACAAACTCATCATCCTGAGTGACTTCAACGCTAGAGTGGGCACAGGCCACAAAACCTGGGAAGGAGTGATTGGGAATGAAGGAGTGGAATAGTGCAATAACAATGGCCTCCTCCTTTTGAGGAAGTGTGCAGAGCATGAACTGCTGATCACCAACACAGTCTTCCGTCTGCCAACTTGCAACAAGACATCATGGATGCATCCTCGCTTCAAACATTATGCCATAGATAGAAGGAAGGATAGACAGGATGTCAGAGTGACAAAGACTGTGTGTGGTGCGGACTGCTGGACAGATCACAGGCTTGTTGTCAGCAAACCCAACCTGCGTATCCAGCCTACACGGCGACCACAAGGTAAGAATGTGCCAAAGAGACTGGGTGTCTCTAAGCTGAAACAAGACAGTAAGAGGCAAGCCTTCAATCATGCTATCTACAGTAAATTTCTATCAGTAACACAACCTAATACCCTACATTGCGAAATGGGCTCCTACTATATGAGCCCCACCAAGCGAATTTGTGTCTTCGAGCATTCCGTCATGATAAATTTTAACTGCGCATACCCAGCCATTCAGAGGGGCCTGGGATAAGGCTTTCTGTCTGAAGGTTCCTCTTGATTCACTGCTTGTATGAGCGAGCAGCGAAGGTTCTGGATGCGCAGGCTCGACTGAACCTTCGCTGCTCGCATAGGCGATAAGTACCAAAATCGCTTGACGGGGCCCATATAAAATAAAATTCTATTGTTAGCAGGTCGTAAAATGGACAACCTTGTAAACCCCAGTTTTTATAGAGAAAAGTGGGATTTACAAAGGTTTACATAGAGGATCTTACATGAGAGTTCATGTGTTATTGAATTTATTAAACGAGTTGAGGAAAAGGGATAAAAAGCGAGGCTTCGCCGAGCATTTTATCCATTTTCCTCAACGAGTTTAATAAATTCAATATTGCATGAGCACGAACGCAAGATTCTATTTATCATATGGCATTTAAAGGATTTTTTCTTCAAAAATGTCACTATTCCGCCATTAGTAAACTAGGCGTCGTTAAGGACGTCGTGCATGTAACGTTACTGGGCGTATCTGACTAATGTGCATATTTAATCCACTAGTAGATAATCGAATTTATTACATGGCGTTATTACATTCTCACACGCGACGTCATATGATATATTAATTTATTATTTCTGCTCAAAGATATAGGTTGTGGATACTCTTTAGAACCGGGTTGTTATGAGTACCCACAAAATATGTTTTGAGAGTAAATAAAACAAATATCACAAAGTCACACTCATCAGAAATTCTAAAGTCAAAATGGGTTAACATCAAGAAAACACGCCTATATAATTCTGACCCCCTCGAACCCCATTATTATATGGTAAAAGTGGGGCTTACAGGGGTAAACCTTATTTTTCTTATTTCTGTTCTAAAATATTGATTGTGAGTACTTGTTAGAACCGCCTCGATGAGGCGGTTCTAACGAGTACCCACAATCTATATTTGGAGCAAAAATATCACAATTTTTCATCTTAAAATTTCGATTTTTAGACAGTAAATTTTACGATGCATTTGTATAGGCGTGTTTCCGTAATGAATTGCCAAAAGAAAGTTATTTAGAAATTCTACCCGTATGGTATTATTGTAAACAAATACCATTAGAAACAATGTCGTGAGGTAGACTATAATACCAATTGTATTCTGTCATGAATCAATTAACTCATTGTCACCGGATTTTTATCAGATCAATACATGGCTTTTTATTAACATGGCACATGACTCAGACAGGTTAAAACACAAGCTCTAACAGACATACAACAAAAATACTGAACTTTTCCTTCTGTCGCCTGGCAAAGCCAATAAAGAAAGGGATTTCCTTTATAAATAAAAATTCTGGTATTTCTCATATTTCTGCTCAAAACATATATTGTGGGTACTTGTTAGAACCGCCTCATGGTGTATATAGTTTTACTGTATTAAAGCGGGGTTTAAGGGGTTAAAATTATAGAGGTGTGTTTTCGTGATGACAAGCATGGCGGTGTAATGAACACCCCTGTCAAGTCAACTTACCCTTTAACAGAGCATAACTGAATGGGGAAAAAAGCAAGGCTTACATGCACAACATTATACATTATTTTTCAAATTTTTGCTCAAAACATAGGTTCTGGGTATTCGTTAGTGCCCCCGCCACTAGGGGCTTGAAGAAATATATGGGCTGCATGATGCTTCCACGCAGAGCTGAATCCGGCCCGCACACTAGTACTGGTAAACAGCTGAGAGGACCTAAGCCTGTCCAGGAACCGCGGTGCGAGGCGGACCGTCCATGCTAATAAACCCTATTGGTTTCATTGGGCGAGAGGGCTTGAGATGTCATTTCATCTCAATGTCGGGTAAAAGTCCCACAAAATTGGAAGCAACGTCTCCAAAATGACCTTTACAGTGTTGACGGGCACGTTAAACCTCAAATCAAACAAACAAACAAACAAAATTCGTTAGTGAGGCAGTTCTAACACGTGCCCACATAAAAAACAAAACAAAAACACACACACACACACACACACACACACACACACACACACACACACACACACACACAAACGAGTTTCTTTCTGCCAGTCGACCCAAAATTACTCAGTACGGAAGCTTTTCAATGCTAATGCTCACGTGATTATCACGGAATTGTGGGAAGTACAAGTAACGGCTATTTATAGAAAATGGCCTCGCTATTCTTATCGCTGTGGGACCAGAGTGTTGCGTAAGAGGGTATATATAGAATCTGGACAGGAGTCATGCGTTGGGTTTTACAAACAGTGATCAGGCTCTAAACTGTTTGCGCACAGTAAAGGAATTTAAGATTTATTGTAAATGATGCAGTTTAAGGGGAATGGGAACACCTTCAGGGGAGGCAACTCCTGCAAAAGTATTTTTGTCTCCAATGTCAATAGGGATCAACTCTTAAAGGAAAGAATATGCTCCTGATATTATTTCTTTTATTTCGAGCTGATCGTTTTTTTATTCTATGATTTTTTTGCTTTTTTGATTTGTTCCTTTTTTAATATTAGTATGTAATTCGTTATTTTCAAATTTCAGCGATTCACATTAACTTGAATTTCATAATTTCAGAATTTCATATTTCGAAATTGCATTACAAAAACAGTTTTGATTCTTCGGCAGTGTCGGTAGATTCATCACCCTCAGAATCAGCCTCTGTACCTTCGTCGCTATCATCTCTTTGTGTCAGAGTCCATGTGGTTAATGATTCGCTCCATTTATGCCTCACCTCAACAGCGATGTCACTTTTACAATAGTCCTGTTCAGGCTCCCGCCCATTTGGCCTTAAAGAAATAGATGGACTGCACGATGCTTCCACGCAGAGCTGAAACCGACCGCACACCAGTACTGGTAAACCGCTTAGAGGAATTAAGCCTGCCCAGGCAAAGCGGTGCGAGTCGGCCCGTTACTGCTTATAAACCCTATTGGTTTAATTGGGCGACAGGGCTTGAGATGTCATTTCATCTCAATGTCGGGTAAAAGTCCCACAAAATTGGAAGCAACGTCTCCAAAATGATCAATAAAGTGTTGAAGGGGACGTTAAACCTCAAATCAAACAGAACAATAGTCCTATTCAGCCTTTTCGACATGCGTTAAGCAAGCAGACCATTCTTTTTCAACAATGCTTCCAATGCCTTCTTCGATCAGAGCCTTGATATCTGTCATGCGAAGCTGAAAATTTCATTGGCCCAACATAACCTTTCAAATTTCCCCAGATCATCTTTTTGGCATTCAGATCAGGATGGTATGGTGTAAGCCACAGAACTGTGTGCCCGTGTCTCTTCAAAAGCTGGTCATCTCGATAAGGAGGAGCTGGTTTATTTCGTTTGCAAAGTTCCAAAAGATCAGGTTTGAACTTTTTTTGCCACAGGCTGCATAAAACTGTGTATTAAAGGAAAAAAAAAAAAAGAACGAAAAACAAAAAGTTATTCAAAGTTTGATAGTCGAACCTACCACATTTGGATAAGTAGGTCGTTAAAGTTTATGTATCTAAGCAATACCGCCACATCGTATTCCTGCAACGATGCCATATCCGAATAATATACAGCAAAGATTTTGCGAATAAAGCGAGGGAAAAGTTGGTAACCCCTACATAACGGTTTCCGATGGAATGGTTCGTATGACGCAGTGTTCAGTAAATCATCGAACTATATCAGCCCAGTTATTTATCTGATTTCCACGTGACTAACAAACTTTGACCAGTGACCCTAAACTGCGCGCAGAGCGCAATGAAAATAGTGTTCCCAACAAGTGCCAGGAAGTGTTTTGGGGTCGATTGTTTATCAGCAGACCCAAAGTTACCATGGTTACTGCGCATAGAAACTCTTCAGTGCTAAAGTTCACGTGACTATAAGTGATTTGTTAGAAAACCCAGCAACTTATGTATATAAAATAGCAGCGTTAATTTTATCGCAGTCAGGTCACCGTGTTGCATAATAAGGTTGTCTATATAATCTGGGTTGGGTTTGGCATACAGTATAAGACCCTGATCAGACGCTACAGAACGCAGGGTCCACAGTGTTGGCTTTAAGTACAGGAATTGAAGCGTCAGACGCCACACAAAGCAGACTCTGATCAGGGTCTACACCTTTCTTTAAAAGGGGGGGGGGTCCAAATCTGCCCATGCACATATTTTCTTGAAACTTCAGTTGTTGTTTACTTGAGGACTATCAACTATATACATAACTTTGTTCCATATGATAAATTACTATAGGTCTCAAAAGAGCTCCCTTGGGTAGTCCCCTGTGGAGGGCATACACACCTGTGAACTTTTCCGTCTTAAATCAATAGGTATGATTATTTTCAAATTTTGTTGCTTTGATTGGCAACAGAACTCTATAAGGATTAATCTAATACAAAAAATGTAAATATGTCTATGTTTTTTTTTTCTGATAAATTTATTTTCAAAATTTCTTCTACTTTTCATGAAAATTTATAAACAATGAGATTTTCATCATAAGTGTTAGATGTGTTACTGATCTTGTCACCCCAAGATATTGCATATAAAATAGGCCACATATATCCTCTATATAGCAAACAAATTTCAGAAGAGTCACAAACCGGTAACATTGTTTTTGATTGCTAGATATGGGTTCAGGTCTATTTTTGTGCTAAAATCAGTTGCAATATAAGGGGACAAGATTTCCTTAAAGTGTATTTTATTGTGTTTTTAATGACCATTTGGTGCCACGTTATCATACAAAGCTTAGCATAGGCATTTATGTAATAAAAACTCTCTCCACTCTCCCCACACCACCCCTACCCCTCCCAACACACACACACACACACACACACACACACACACACACACACACACACACACACACACACAAAAGATACTGTTTACAGTCAGCCGTTTTAGTTTGACTTTTCAAAAGTAAATGAGAACATACATTAGGAAAGTATACCAGTTCAATCCAAACATTTGAAAGAGAAAAAATAAAATGCATTCATGCCTGTTCATGATGAATTTTAGTTTTGACAGTTTCACAAAAATGATAATCCTAAAAACATTACATTATGGCAGAATAGAATAAGACAAGGTTGGTCGTTTTACCCTGTTTTATTTGGTCTTACTGTATATTTTTAAACCCCGAAATAAAAAGACACTTGATGTTAGTAATACGCAATGGCGTATTGAATCTGCTTAATAAATTACTCGCATAGTCCTATTTTTTTCTTTAATTATGTTTGCTGTTGTCATTCTCTTCTTTAAAATAAAACAACAGCCAATAAATTGCTAACTGTGAAGGGACAGACTGATTTTTCCATTTGTTCTAATGATTGCTTGGTCCTTGTGTCGGTATTTTTTTCTTACATCACTTGGTCAAAGAGACTCACACTCCACTCCCCCACCAAAGGTTTTGTGAGATCATGAAAACTATTTTCTGCATTGTTTCTAGGTTCATTATAACATCTACAAAAGTGTAAGCTACAATGTCTTAGTCTTCAAAATAAATGTAGAGCTAGTAACACTGTAACTAGTTGTAAAATTGGCATTTGGTATACACTTCCCCAAATGAAATAGATGGAAGTTAAGTTGCTGTAACTAATGCATTTGATAGCTGATATTATATTTAGATGTTGTAATACCTTTCGCATTTTATTCATCTGTATGCAGTATTTGTCATCTGTGTTTTCTAGCTCTGTATTCATCTGTTTTTGCAAATGGCGTAAATTAGCTGTTAGTTGTATTATTAGCATATTTCTGAACCAAAATCTGCAGTTGGCTTTATACTTTTCCATAATACTGATAGCAAATATACCGTTTGCTCTTTTCTTCATATGAAATAGTTCGAAAGCTGAACTGATTGATCTTCTCTATAATACTACTTCATGTGTTACTCAAAAAATTACTGGTTGCTTTCTGGATCATATGTAAGAATAGAAACAGATCATATTTAAGAATATAACTTTCTGACACTGATTTGCACAGCAGGCGACATTTGTTTGTGTTTTAGTCCAGATTTTGTGTGTGTGTGTGGGGGGGGGGGGGGGGGGGGCATTGTTATGGTGACAAAAGAGCCAACACAATTGTGTTTCCATTTTGTTCATAGTAATCCGTGTATACAGTGAGCCAAAAGATCAGAAAATATTGTCTGTGGTATCATGACATACCTGTCTCAACCATAATAAAACATCATTACTCTTGGCCACTCAAGCAAGCTGTGCCATTCAGGTATGACAATCAGACTTTTCAAACTTTTTAAGTAGACTGCATCAGTTCAGAGAGTCAAGCGATAGAACCATCCATTTTACTTGCCATTTCAACAATCTTTGTCATAATAAGCTTCAGCAGGCTTTAGGATAATATTAAATGCAAAAAACGCCTGTTAAAAATAAAATATATTTTCAATAAAATCTGATTGAATTCTTAATGAGCGCTCAAAATGAAGTGTGTTTTTGGTGTTCCCCAGGGTACCACAACTGATACAAATGCTGATTAAATGAGCTCATAATACACAATCAAGGTTTAAACATACATATGTTCATGGGCAATTTCTCGATTGAAAATTTTATACCATATCTACAACTGGTTTGAAAAAAAAAAATAAAAAATCTGACCACTACTATTCAATGTACAAATGCAGTATGTTACCGGTCTCAGATTTTCAAGAAAGTTTGACAAAATTTTCTACATATACATGGGCAATTTTCATATTAAAATGATGGGGTGACAAGAACTTCAAAAATGTTTAATCGAAAGTCAAACATACTCCAAAATATTTTATGGTTGTGAAATCTGGGGTCTGCTCCATATGAAATTGATCATGGTCTATGGAACTTCAACTGAACAATAGCAAATGTGATACAAACATAATCACAAATGACTACAATGATGGCTGAGAACAAAATAACTCCAAAACATAAGAAGCTGTTATGTATATATATACACTTGTTTGAGGGTACCCCTATTTTCGGAAGTGGAAATAAACAAAACATTGTAGATTTATAATGAAAACAGATATGAGAGTGAAATAGCTAAGTAATGAACAGTCATTTACCAGGCATTAATTATGCACAATATCATGGAAATCTGTGCGTGGGCAGAACCCTATGGAAATTTACTACAGGCTGGAACTCCCCCTTTGGAATTTAACGGTTAAACGAAACAGTTTGTGTCTCCAGGACTATTTTCCGAGCCTACACTCAGAGACAATCAATCCACCAGTACTTTCAATGCTTTGATTCATTATTGAATTGGTTAGACCATATACAATAAAGTTCCTATATTAACACCACCTTTGGGACTGTTCAAGACCACTTTTGAACAGCCCCAAAGGTGGTTTTGTAATATGAGTCTCTGGGTGAAGAGAACACAAAGAAAGAATAACTGAAACTTTCAAAATAAGCTTTTCGTGCAAAATAAACGCGATGACTTTGATTTTGAGATTGTAAATTTTCCTTTTTTGGATGGTGATGTTCCTCGTGCGCCATCCTATGGCGTTTATATTTCGCAATTAATTCGATTTGCTAGAGTGTGTAGTCATGTAACTGACTTCAACACTCGTAATAAATTATTAACGGCTAAACTCCTTAATCAGGGTTATCGGTACCATAAACTACGCAAAGCCTTTTCAAAATTTTATAGACGCCATTCTGATTTAATTTCAAAATTCAATATTGGACTTAAATCTCTTCTGCAACAAGGTCTATCGGAACCCGAATTTTATGGTGACTTAGTATATAAATTCAGAAAAATATATAACCGCAATGACTTCAGCACCCAATTTCGTAAAATCATTCTTCGATATAAAAAGATTGGGTACAACATGGATATTATACGACAGACTGCATGCATGGTAGTTAACCCAATCACGGTTGGCAACTTTGCTTCCCTCTTTAATTGCACGCCGGTGGGTCAGGCCTCAGATTCTATGACGGCTCCAACGTAAAGGATTATTGAGAATTAGAGAGATCTAATTCAAGGTAATGTTGGTTGGTGCCTGATGCTCTGTCTCTGGTCGGGCCCGTCGGAGTCTAACTGTTGGTTTTCTTTTGCTCCAGCATTTCAGTGGTTTCTTGCTGTCGAGTCCTCACCGTTGTCTCACCTCTGTGGTTCTTTGATTTTTGTGTTCACGGAGATGTTGCACTGATGAGTTAGGAGGCCTTCATGCGGACTGAACAAATTATTTGCCTATATCGCGACGGAAGTAAGGGCGAGGATTGTGGCCACGTAAAATCGATTTAAGCCCCCCAGTGGAAATCTTCCACTGACCGTTCCAAGGCGGCTCTTCTGTGGCGATTTATTTATGTTGTTATTTGTTACTTACTGTGTGTATCACTTGTGTCTTTTAATTTTGGATGGCCATATGGCCATTTTGTGGGAAAGTAACTGTCCTTATGGCCTTCCTTTGTTTAGGTTTCCATTATGGTCTGGTCGCTTAATGTTTGTATTTCTTTCCCTTTGGTATCTTTTATGGGTGGAGTAAGTTAATTGTATCAATTCCTGATCTTTGTTTTACTTCTACTTTAAAAGCAAATTTACACTTAATTTTAGGTGGTCTTAATAGCGGAATTTTATTGTATGTGTAAGGTCCCTTAAAGGAATGGCTATATATCGGACTTTCCCGCTAACCTAGGTGGGCTATTGTAAGAGACTTGTGAGGAAATTACGAAGGGTAATGGCGAACCTCTGACCTATTTAACAATGCAGTATTTGATTTAAAACATTTCTATTGATTTTATTTATACCGATTTACATTATTTTTCAAACATTGCGGAGTTTAAGGCGATAAGACTAATACCATTAATGTACGCTACAAGAGTTTACGTTTTGTCTACACTCTAGACAAGCTATTTGATGAAGTATTGAACGCTGATCAAGAAGTTTTAATATCTTGATACACCTTTAAACGTGTTTCCTATACATAAAACAGTGACACAAGCACGTTAAGGAAATAAAATCATTCAAAATCTTAATCGAAAATTGGATATTACTTGTTTTTCACTAAAGGTAAGTGACGTTATGTTTTTTTATACAGGCCATTTTGATAGAATATACTAACATTGTTTTGACTGGGAAAGCGCATCACGTCCGTCTAATAACTACGCATAATATCCCCAACTTTACAAAGGAAAAGTGGTGTTTACAAGGGTATTTATTTTTACCTTAAAGGGAATGGATACACCTTCAGGGGAGGCAACTCCTTAAAAAGTAATTTTGTCTCCCAAGTCAATAGGGGTAAATTGTTAAAGGAAAGAATTTGCTCCTCAGGAGCAAATTCTTTCCTTTAAGAGTAGACCCCATTTTCAGTGGAATTAAGGTGTAAATATACCAAATTTAGTGACACAGAGGCCTTTCTGATATTTAATCTTCATCAGTGCGTCTAACTGAGCCTAAAGAAAAGCGAACAGGAGTCCCGAAAGTTGTCTCCCTTTGAAAAAATGGCGGAAAATGTGCAAGGTGTTCCCATTCCCCTTAATTTCTCAACTACGGTTGGCGCTCGTTGATAAAGAAGTAATGCAACCATGTATATGTATCACGATCGTTAAGAACAAGTTTTTGAGGTGAAGACAGCTTTAACCTGAAAACTATGATAATTCAGACACAACTCAAATACTACACGCGTAACGTTTACTATTCACTTTCGCACTGCCCGAACACTGCCCACATACTTAATATACAGCCGAAACGCTACAGGCGTAAGTACAACCCGAACCCTAACACGTATGCACTTCCGAACATTAACACGTAATCACAACCCGAACACTAACACGTAATCACAACCCGAACACTAACACGTAATCACAACCTGAACACTAACACATAAGCACAACCTGAACACTAACACGTAATCACAACCTGAACACTAACACGTAATCACAACCCGAACACTAACACGTAATCACAACCCGAACACTAACACGTAATCACAACTTGAACACTAATACGTAAGCACTTCCCGAACATTAACACGTAATCACAAGCCGAACACTAACACGTAATCACAACCTGAACCCTAACACGTAATCACAACCCGAACACTAACACGTAATCACAACCCGAACACTAACGCGTATACATGTACAACCTGAAAAGTAACACGTAAGCACAACCGGAACAGTTACACGTACGCACAACTAAAACAATAACACTGAAACACAACCCGTATACATTCCGAACACCAAGGTAAGTGAAACCCGAACACTAACACGTAAGCACAGCAAAACTCGAACACCAACACGTAAGCACAACTCGAACACCAACATGTAAGCACAACTCGAACACCAACACGTAAGCACAACTCGAACACCAACATGTAAGCACAACTCGAACACCAACATGTAAGCACAACTCGAACACCAACATGTAAGCACAACTCGAACACTAACACGTTAGCACAACTCGAACACCAACATGTAAGCACAACTCGAACACCAACATGTAAGCACAACTCGAACACCAACATGTAAGCACAACTCGAACACTAACATGTAAGCACAACTCAAACACCAACATGTAAGCACAACTCGAACACCAACATGTAAGCACAACTCGAACACTAACACAGAAGCACAACTCGAACACCAACATGTAAGCACAACTCGAACACCAACATGTAAGCACAACCCGAACACCAACATGCAAGCACAACTCGAACACCAACATGTAAACACAACTCGAACAACAACATGTAAGCACAACTCGAACACCAACGTGTAAGCACAACTCGAACATCAACATGTAAGCACAACTCGAACACCAACACGTAAGCACAACTCGAACACCAACACGTAAGCAAAACACGAATACTAACACGTAAGCACAACTCGAACACCAACACGTAAGCACAAATTGAACACCAACATGTAAGCACAACTCGAACACCAACATGTAAGCACAACTCGAACACCAACATGTAAGCACAACTCGAACACCAACATGTAAGCACAACTCGAACACCAACATGTAAGCACAACTCGAACACTAACACAGTAGCACAACTCGAACACCAACATGTAAGCACAACTCGAATACAAACATGTAAGCACAACTCGAACACCAACACGTAAGCACAACTCGAACACCAACATGTAAGCACAACTCGAACACCAACATGTAAGCACAACTCGAACACCAACATGTAAGCACAACTCGAACATCAACATGTAAGCACAACTCGAACACCAACATGTAAGCACAACTCGAACACTAACACAGAAGCACAACTCGAACACCAACACGTAAGCACAACTCGAACAACAACATGTAAGCACAACTCGAACACCAACATGTAAGCACAACTGGAACACCAACATGTAAGCACAACTCGAACACTAACACAGAAGCACAACTCGAACACCAACACGTAAGCACAACTCGAACAACAACATGTAAGCACAACTCGAACACCAACATGTAAGCACAACTCGAACACCATCATGTAAGCACAACTCGAACACCGACACGTAAGCACAACTCGAACACCAACATGTAAGCACAACTCGAACACCAACACGTAAGCACAGTTCGAACACCAACATGTAAGCACAACTCGAACACCAACATGTAAGCACAACTCGAACACCAACATGTAAGCACAACTCGAACACCAACATGTTAGCACAACTCGAACACCAACACGTAAGCACAACTCGAACACCAACATGTAAGCACAACTCGAACACCAACATGTAAGCACAACTCGAACACCAACATGTAAGCACAACTCGAACACCAACACGTAAGCACAACTCGAACACCAACACGTAAGCACAACTCGAACACTAACATGTAAGCACAACTCTAACACTAACATGTAAGCACAACTCGAACACCAACACGTAAGCACAACTCGAACACCAACACGTAAGCACAACTCGAACACCAACACGTAAGCACAACTCTAACACTAACATGTATGCACAACTCGAACACTAACACAGAAGCACAACTCGAACACCAACATGTAAGCACAACTCGAACACTAACAAAGTTGTCATTTTGGAGAAATGAAAGAACGCACTTCGTCACACGTGTGCGTAATCGTGAACTCCATTGTCTCTTTATAAACTGGGGTTTACAGGTCTATTCATGGCAGGGTTGGTTACTTTGACAAGTTCTTAAAAGGTTCTAGGGACAACTTGTAGCAAAGACAAAATATGAACGAGATAACAACTATTGAACCGCTTGATATGTAAAACAGATTAGTCTAGTCTTAAACCCATATATGGGCCCACAAACGGGGAATTGGCAAACATTGCCGACCCGAATGCGGTGTCTGATCCGAGCAGAGACGTTTTGCTTACAGAGCATGGACCGATGTTAAATTTATGATAAATGGAATAAGACTCTTATACAGTGGTAATTGGATTTGTTCAAAGCTATTGGTTGGAATGTTCTGCATGTGTGGTTTAACCCATTTTGTACCAGAAATCCCTAAACGGGTACCCTGGCAAACAGTGCAGGCCCAGATCAGACGCCGCAGAACGCGGCGTCTGAACAGGGCCTCCACTGTTTGCTAAAAGTTCATTCATTTTCCAGATAAGTTTTGATGAAAACACAACCTGACACCCCTAAATTTTGAAATGGGCTCCGGCTATATATAAGGAGGAAGATTCCATTTGGTACAAAAAGGGTAAGTCTGCTCTTGCCAAAATGTCTGATAAAAGGCTGTTATAGAGTAATTCTACTTCCTGAAAAAATGGCGTTTGGATTACAATACGGTGACCTAACGAGGCACGAAAGATCGAATTATATTGCACTGGTATAATAATAATTATACCGGTGCAATATGATTCGATCTTTCGTGCCTCGTTGAAAGATAAGGCATATCCGGGCTCAGCAGGACAAGGGTAAGTAACTCAGTCTTATGTATACTGGAAACCCGTACCCGTAAAAAGTACATAGACAAACTGTGTAGACCAGGATCAGAAAACACATAATGAACATAAATGTGAAAATAGACCTGATACCCCTTAAATGACAAATGGACTGATCCAACAAATAACGATGGAACAGTCCATAAGTTTACAATGGGTGAATGCTCACAATTGTTTCTTCAAGTGAATGTTTTTGTTTGATTTTCGAACCCTTTCTAGAACATATTAAACGGCCTAGTCAAGTATATTAAGGTGATGTCGAGCTGCTCAGTTTACCTATGCACACTTTTCCTGGGCAGGCTAGTGCAGTGCAAATTATTTCGCCAGAAACTGACAACTGCTCTTCTTGAATCAGCGGAAGGGAGAGAATGACATTAGAAAAGATTTCATGATCAATCTGTACGAAAGAATGACAGGTATCGAACCCGAATCTTCCTGATCATGAGTCAGATGCGCATCCACTTGAGCTCAAGTGAATAGACTCGCACTTAAACACAGTTATCACTTCTGAACAATAAAAATAGCAAAAAGAACCTATGTCTTCCGCTTCTTAGCTTTGGATGGACCCAATTACGATTTTAATTTTAGGGGTTTATGGCAGTTTGTTTTAAGTTTTCCTAACGAAATCCCCAAGTTAAGCACACAATAAAGCTCCAGATGTGGGTCTAGCTGTTCAAAGCCTCGTTAGCTTAATGACCTCGTTAGAGGCTATATTGTTAACTGTTATAGCAAGTATAAGATCTAATATTTTGGTATTTTTTCTGAAAAAAAATGAGAGTAGCTTTTGCATTTGCAAAAGCTACTCACATTTTTTCAGCAAAAATAGCAGCATATTTGCCATGTTAAATGATCAAAGTTTTAACGATATGTAAATTAACGACGTTGTTAGTTTTGAACAACAGGCCCCAGAACGTCATGTTGTGCGGCGCCTGGTCTGGGGCTTCATTGTTTGCCCATGCTTCTATTGCAGGACTCCAGGCATATATGGAACTATTGTTAATTGTAATTGTAATTCATGTCATTACAGTAAAATTCCTCTATGAAGACCACCTAAAATTAAGACTAATTCTAATTTAAAAAACTTATTTAGTCAGTTGCAGTTATTCTTTCTTTCTGTTTTTCTATATACAGTGTCCTCTGATCAGAGACCGCCTTTGGGACTGTTCAAAAGTGGTCTTAAAGACCACTTTTGAACAGTCCCAAAGGTGGTCTTGATAGAGGAATTTTACTGTATTTTCGAATTTTCAGTTATTGGATATGCCAAAAATATCTCAGTCAGTTCAATAATGACTATTTCTGCTAGTTTTGTATATAAATCCACTCAATACTTAGTCTACTAAGGTCAGGTAACTTAACCCACTGTTAACCGCCCCTAAATGGGTATCTTGGCAAACAGTGCAGGCCCAGATCAGACGCCGCAGAACGCGGCGTCTGATCAAGGCCTGTACTATTTGCGAACAGAATTTTCCGTCAAGAATAGTATAAGAACGAAAAAATAGGCCTGACACCCCTTATATAACAAATGGATCTGTCCAACATATAGCAATGGAAGAGTCCACTGAGTATACAATGGGTTAAGGTCAGGTAACCCTTAGCCCTTATAACTGGTTAACATTATAACAATGCCGGCCTCGGTAGCTCAGTCGGATGCGTGACTGGCTGGTGATCAGGAGGACGCGGGCTCGATACATGCCGGGGTCGGCAACATTCTTTCGTGGAGATTGATCATGAAATCTTTTCTAGGGTCATTCTCTCCCTTCCGCTGATTCAAGAAGGGCAGTTGTCAATTTCTGGCGAAAGAATGTGCACTCTACTGGTTAACCGCTTCCATAAGCTTGATAGATTATGGTAACACATCTGTGTGAATCCAAAAGATGAACATGTTAGATATTTTTTCTTATATATATTGCCGGTGCTCGTTAGAATCGCTTCATTTACGCTACTCGCCTTGTAAACAAGGGATCGCAGGATCAATCCCGGGTGGATCGCAGGATCGATCCCGGGCTTCTCCAGACTTTCGGATGAGTCTTCAAACCGAGGTCCCGTCTTCGTATGACCTTAGCTGCTGGCGGGACGTAAAACTCAAACACTCACTCACTCACTCAGAACCGCTTCATATACCAGTACCCATAATCTATGTTTTTGAGCAAAGTGTGACTTACAGCGGTACGCATTACACGGACTTATTAAACGTGGCGAATACTTCAAATTTCGACCCACTATACTGAACAGAAAATTCATAGGCATGTTAACTAAACATTGTCATCTAGGTCGAAGAAGGTATCATCTGCTTTAATAAGATATTATCTGACTGGATGAAAGAAAGGCAATTATCATTGTATTTAAGATTAAGAAGCATTGCTTTCTGTTTTATGTTCATTGTATGGCTGTGAACCCACTTGGTATACATAATTAATGGGGTGGCAGTATAAAATACAGCGAAAACGTCACGAAAACAGGCCTGTATATTTCTGACCCCCTTTAACCCCAATTTTATATAGTAAAACTAGGATTCACAGGGGTAAACCTTATTTTTCATATTTAGTTTGTGGGTACGTGTACCCACAATCAGCCTCGATAGCGCAGTGGTTCACGCGTTCGGCTTATGATCAAGAGGTTGTGCGTTAGAATCCGGCCACCGGTATAGAGGTGTGTCCTTGACACGTAATGACACTGCCCCACTCCACCCAGGTGTAAATGGGTAGCAGTGGTATAAAAGTCACTGCCTTTCTCTCGCGCGCGTGTGAAAACACCCCGAATGAGTTCGAGAGCGATTCAATATTAGCTTAAAGCTTTCATCGCAATCGAATTAAAATAAATTAGTATAAACTAATCTATATTGTGAGTTGAAACAAGAAAAAATATCCCAATTGTCATCTGTTTTTTAGTCGGTGAATTCACGAAGTGACATCGCCAGACTTTAGTTGTGGCTCGATGACCGTTCTCATCCACCATCTATTGAATGGTTTTTAGATGTATATTAGTTGTCGCTTTTTGGATATGCCTTCGGATTCATGTAAACCTCCTCTCAAAATGCAGATCCTGCCTAATTAAGATCCGTTGATAAATATTGTATTCTACTATCAACACAGCTGCGTTATGTCTGCTGAAAGAGAAAGTACAATCCTCTTCAATCTTCATCAGAATGAATGACCCGATAATCTGAATAAATGTGGCAGATCATAATTGCTTTATAAAGGTGTAATCCAGCATCATTCTTGTGGTTTACAAGATCCCAATTTAAAGAGCAAACATTTTAAGACCCATAAGGTCAACAAGCCTATGTAATTAAACCCCATATACCCACTTTTTCAGAAAAAAAATAAGGTCTGCAGGGCATACATTATTCTTCTTATTTCTCCTCTAAAGCAAGGACTGTGGGTACTCATCAGAACCTCTTCATTTGCGCAGTTCTAATGAACACCTACAATCGATGTTTGAAGCAGATATAAAAACATATCCTGGAAAACCTCAGTGTTTGAGCTGTAAAAGAATGCGTCTACTATGTACATGTATGTTAGAAGCAGAAATGCATGAGCTGTAAAAGAATGCGTCTACTATGTACATGTATGTTAGAAGCAGAAATGCATGTAACAGTCCCGAATCATTCCTGCAACTGTTTTGTCAAAGAGGCATCTTAGACGAACATCAGATTAAAATTTCAAATGTTATATGTTAACAGCTATAATAGTGTTTCTTCCATACAAATGTTGGACGGATCAAATACCCTGTAATTCACCGACTTTGAGGCTTCTCAAGCCTTTGATTTTTTTCTGCGGTAAAATTTGCAATGTATTTGAATAGGCGTGTTTTAGTAATGCGTTTTAAAGACGGTTCAGACTTTAGTTCTTAATACGTCCCCCTTGGGGATTTAGAATGCAGATAACTCGACGCCATCCTTTCCTCACATTAACACGTTCATGAAATGAATAGCTGTCTAAACCAATTCAATTACGATAGCACCTCTGTGTGACATAGCTGTCTAAACCAATTAAATTACGATAGCACCTCTGTGGGAGATAGAGCATTCTTTCATACCTCCAAAATGGTAACTTTCCTGACGAACATTTGTGATATTTTTTCTTAATTATTCTCCAAAACGTATGTTGTTGATGCCCAGCAGGCACATGACGTAATTGCGCCGTCATTTTAACATGGCGTTTTTGCAACGTCTACTGGTCAGGCTTTGGCCTTCTAAGCGGTTTCCCAGTACTCAAGTAAGGTCGGTTTTAGCTCTGTGTGGGAGCACTATGCAGCCCAGTCTATTTATCCAAGCCTCGATGGGCGGGAGCCATCGGTGTACAGGTACGAGAAAATACCAGGGTCTAGCTGTTCAAAACTAAAGTCGTTAGTTAACGGATCGTTTCTTCGGGTTGACAACTGCGTGTAACGAATGCCCCTGTAAAACCAACAATATTTCGAAATATGGATATCCATAATTCAGTCTGATTTATAGATATCCATAATTCGAATTATGGATGTCTATAAATAGGGATTAAAAAGTCAAACGGCACCCCATAGCTTTGAACAGCTGGGCCCAGGACTGATATGAAACAACAGAGACAATACGCAAACGCGCCTCTACAAATGCATTATAACTTTTACCGCCGAAAAAGAACAACAAATATTTTAAGATGAAAATTTGTGATATTTGTCTTATTTCTGCTCAGTGATAATATAGATTGTGGGTACTCGTTAGAACCGCCTCATCGAGGCGGTTCTAACGAGTACCCACAATCTATATTTTAGAGCAGAAATAAAAAAAAAACAAAGTTAACCCCTGTAACCCCGGTTTTTCAATATAAAAGTGGTGTTGAAGGGGGTCAAAATTATATAGGCTTGTTTTCGTGATGTATGGCATATTTGTGCTGATAAACGCCGTAAACACCAATCCTACCGAGTAAGCACAATCTGTGTAGGAAATAAAACACGCCTATATAATCTTGACACCCTTAGAGGACTACCAAAAATCCATATAGTAAAACTGGGGTTTACTGGGGTATGCAATATTTCTGTTCTTAACAGACTGTATGTACTCGCCGAGGCGGTTCTAATGAATGAATTTCCATAATCTATGTTTTGTGCAGACATATTAAACAAATATCAGATTTTTTTATCACAAAGTTTTCATTTTTTGGTGGTAGAATTTTCAACATATTTGAATAGACGTGTTTTCGTAATGATCCATGTAAACCATACATGTATACTTGCGGTGCGAGTCGGACCGTCCATGCTTAAAAATCTTATTGGTTTCATTGGGCGACAGGGCTTGAGATGTCATTTCATCTCAGCGTCGGGTAAAAGTCCCGCAAAATTCGAAGCAACGTCTCAAAAATGGCCTTTACAGTGTTGTCGGGGACGTTAAACCTCAAATCAAACAAACATACATGTACTTTTCTCTGTATTAAGTATGTTCCTACATGTTTTGTTATCGAGACAGGAGCGTACTTTGGTATGAATGGTTTAGTGACACTGGGCTTCCATATTTACTTAAACCCAAACGGAGAACCAAATAACACTAGACCTGAAATGCTTGCTATTTTCTGAAAAATATTGCAAAATACTAACATTTTTTTTTGTGGCTGGTGCAGTTGACTTTGCAGTAGTATACAGTTGTGTACATTTTTTGTCGTATGGTATAGGGGAATTCTGGGACTGTTCCAAATGTCAGCCAGTCAGAATGTCGGGACAACGTCGGGCCGATAGCGATACGACGTGGTAACGTCGTATCGCTATCGGCCCGACGTCGGTCCGCTGTTTTCTGCTGACAGGGTAAATTGTTGCAGAAAAAAGAAGGAATGAATAACTGAGTCTTCAAGAGCACTTTTGAACAGTATCAAAGGTGGTCTTTTTCTAGAAGACACTGGGTGTAGACAAATGAAAGAAAGTATAACTGAGTACTTTTTAAGTATGATTCCTAACTCTTTTGTACCAAATGGAATCTTCCTCCTAATATAAAGTAGGAGTCCATTTAAAAATTTAGGGGTGTCGCGTTCTGCGGCTTCTGATCTGAGCCTGCACTGTTTGCCTATAGGTACCCCTTTAGGAGTTTTCCGCATGCAATGGGTTAATTAAAGTAAAAGTTGACACCCGCATGTACGCAAAAGTTGTCTTTCATGTGCTCATACTAATAAATATGGGTGTATAATTTACCTATTGTCTGAGCTTTTGAATTAGGTTTTATATTGAAAGATAATAAAGTCAGATCTTATGCAACAACAATCGCCATTCATTGTGAACTTGCGCAAATGACAAGGTACATCGTGGCATTTCAAGGCCAGCGAAGACTATAATCAGGCTTTACTGCCACACACGTGCCTTCATTTTCCAGTCTGTGCATCAGGAGCCACTTATGTCGGTTGCAACTTGCGACGAGTCTGATCATACTGCGTGGGTGGTCGAATATGTCAGCTTGCAGCTTTGGGTATGCGCAGTCCTATTGTAAAAACAAAGCTTTTCAACAAACAGGTTAATGAATCTATGCTTCATAGACAGAACAATGCTAATTATGTTTTGTTTATTTTATTATTGAATGTTCCTTGTAACTGTGTTCGGGTTTAACGACACGTCAACTAGGGCTGGCTAATCGGAGCTGAAAAGTTAATCGATTATCAGCCCTGTCGTTGCGATTGATAATCGATTAGTAATCGCTAAGGTTTTTGTCATAACTTTACCTGCCTGGCTTTCTGTTCGAGCATGACCCTTACCATATGTTGCACTTTACCATATGTATATTTGAACAGACAGGCCTGAGCAAACAGTGTTCACGGGAGATGCCAACAGTGTTAGCTAACTGATTCACATTCTGCGGCGTCTCATCAGGGTCTGCACTGTTTGCCACTCATACAGCTATATTAGACATAACTGTGGGTAGTAAATTGTACCAATCAAGTAATCGATTAAAAGCAAATCAGAAATGCTAATCATTTTTGTGGAATTTATCGATCGATTAATCGATTATACGATTAATCGTGTCAGCCTTAAGTCGTCAACATTTCACGGTCATCTCACAGGAAAAGTGATGTGGGTGAGCCCGTCCCTTAAACCCTAGCGGTAGGCTTGAGATATCTCAGAGAAAAGTCCCACAAAATCGGAAGCAATGTCTCCAAATGACCAAAATAAAGTTGAAGTGGACGTAAAACCTTAAAACAAACAAAGAGAAAGAGTCCAGTTACTCCATTATTGCGCTGCTTTTGCATAGCATAACTTTTGAACCGTGCTCGTTAGGTTTCTGAAATTTTTGAAATTGCACGAACCGCAGAAAAAGCGACCGACTGAAGTCGGTTGATTTCTAAGAGTGCCCTAAAATCACCGTGTCATTCTGTCATTCGGTCATTCTGTCAGTCTGTCAGTCTGTCTGTCCGTCCGTAACCCGTTTATGAAAATTGGTGATAGTGACTTAACCGCTTGGAATATTTAAACAATTTTTGGCATACTGATAGATATCAATGAGATCTAACCAATGAACTTGCGAAATATTACATTCCATTTAGTATAGCCTCGCCCAGGCGAAAAAAGTGAAAATTTTCGAACTGCTTCTCCTCGGAAACCGTTGGGCCGATTGAAGTCAAATTTCATATGGAGCCTCTATGGGATGGGGGAAACCAAAATTTGCTCATGGGGTCCAGGTCACATGACCAAAATGGCCGCCAAGCCATATATGGTCTGTCTGTACGTCCGTAACCCGTTTGTGAAAATTGGTGATAATGACTTAACCGCTTGGAATATTTAAACAATTTTTGGCATACTGATAGATATCAATGAGATCTAACCAATGAACTTGCGAAATATTACATTCCATTTAGTATAGCCTCGCCCAGGCGAAAAAAGTGAAACTTTTCTAACTGCTTCTCCTCGGAAACCGTTGGGCCGATTGAAGTCAAATTTCATATGGAGCCTCTATGGGACTGGGGAAACCACAATTTGCTCATGGGGTTCAGGTCACATGACCAAAATGGCCGCCAAGCCATATATGGTAAAAACCCTTCAAAAATAGTCTTCTCCAGAACCACTGGGCAGATTTCCACGAAACTTGATAAATAGCATCTGGGACGTAGGCCCATCATAAATTGCTAAAATGGTGACCCTGGGTTGACCTTGACCTTCTTTGTGCCTAGGTCAAACTTTGACACATATGCTTTTGTATTGGAAAAGTGAGAATGCATTTTATCCTGCAAACGATTCAGAATACAGTATTACAGTATAAGATATATTTTTGCTCCTTACGATAAGGCGCATTTATTCGGGAAACCGTTTTAGGTCCAGGTCACATGACCAAAATGGCCGCCATACCCATATATGGTAACACTCATCAAGCTAAAAGCATCCGGCGGGTCGTGCACTTCAGCTGAAGCACTGGTTCCATTTATGAATTCCTTATGAAAAAAATAGTTCACGCGTATTTTTTCTCATTAGGGTTATGTCCCGTTCTTGAGTGATGCTCCTTTGCAAAACATGGCAATGAAGTCGTGTAACCAAGATATCTAAAAATTATTTGAGGCATTATATTAAAGCTTAATCTGATGACAGAGGATGACGAAAAGATGAACGGATTAACTTTCGATGGTGAACTTTGGGTTGACTATTGATTGATTGATTTGAGGTTTAACGTCCCCGTCAACACTGTAAAGGTCATTTTGGAGACGTTGCTTCCACCGACATTGAGATGAAATGATATCTCAAGCCCTGTCGCCCAATGAAACCAATAGGGTTTATAAGCATGGACGGCCCGACTCGTGCGCAGCGCTTTGCCTGGGCAGGCTTAGATCCTCTAAGCGGTTTACCAGTACTCGTGTGCGGGTCGGATTCAGCTTTGCGTGGAAGCCTCATGCAGCCCATATATTTCTTCAAGCCCCGATGGGCGGGGCGGTTGGGTTGACTATTACTACTTATTGAAAGTGACTAAATACTTTGGAGGTTCATTTTAAAGTTGTCTATTTTGAATGGAACAAATGAAGTATGTCATGTTTTGAGGCAACCTGATATAACAAAAGTTGAATAGTTTGAAGAAAAAATGCCTTACGTTTTCCAAGACCACCCAACAGTTCTTCACGTTCTGCGTTCTGCGCTACATGACTGTTTGCGCCATGTTTCGAAGTTTGTGCCATGAAGTTATCCATGCAAATGAACATAGATTATTTGCGTGGGTGCACATGTTGACCGGTGTCTCGACTGTCATACAAGACTATTGACACATTTCTTGTGATATGGATTAGTTAATGCATGAGACGCGAGAAGAAAAATGGCCTGAAAGCTTGTTTAAAACACACTAGAACTCTCACTGATAGGCCAGAGTGACGGTTCTAGTGCGTTTCCAACGTTTCGAATCGAAGGTACATGTACCTTATGCGGAAACAGCGGACACCCAGAAACGTAAGAAACCCCGATCTTGTGTTCACAGATGAGATAAGGGCTCTTCACGAATGCCTTGTCTCATATAATAAGACCAGGACATAATGCCGGATTTGGTAAATTATTTTAGGATTATTATAATTTGGGTATGTATCGCCGGTAAATTAGATATTTAAAGAATGTCCTGTTTGCTTTAAATAAAAATTCCTCTTTTTCCAGAGACATTTGTTTGTAAATATGCTGAGAGTGATGTTTTATAAATTTATATCAAACTGTTTTAGGTTTTATCATTTTTTCCTATTCAGTTTGTTTAACTATGGACAATTTATAAAGTCTACCTGCAAGAAGATTCCATTTTATTCATAGCATGACAAATCCCTTTTTAGAGAGAGAGAGAGAGAGAGAGACAGAGAGACAGAGAGAGAGGAGAGACAGAGAGACAGAGAGAGAGAGAGAGAGAGTTCTTCGGGTGGTATATACAGTAGTTGTCACTTTTTGCAAAAAGGGTGTGTTTCATATCTGCAAATCTAGTATTCTCGGGTGAAAAAAAAAACAAAAAAAAAAAAAAAAAAAAAAAAACAATATTTAATCTCTTCCAAACATAGCCTGTTGGTGCTTGTTATCATTAGTACCACCATTTACGAGTACCCATGCTCAAGCATAACATAGCAAGGCCCCCGCCCATCGGGGCTTGAAGAAATAGATGGGCTGCATGATGCTTCCACGCAGAGCTGAAACCGACAGCACACGAGAACTGGTAAACCACATAGAGGATCTAAGCATACACAGGCAAAGCAGTGCTAGTTGAACCGTCCTTGCTTATAAACCCTATTGGTTTCATTGGGCGACAGGGCTTGAGATGTCATTTCATCTCAATGTCGGGTAACCCACAAAATTGGAAGCAAAGTCTCCAAAATGACCTATATAGTGTTGACGGGGACATAAGACCCCCAAACAAACAATTATCTGATTTGAAGTTTAACGTCGCCATCAACACTGTAAAAGACATTCTGGAGATGTTGCTTCCAATTTTGTGGGACTTTTACACGACATTGAGGTGAAATGACATCTCAAGCCATGCCACCCAATGAAACCAATGGGATTTATTAGCATGGGCGGGCCGACTCACACCGCATTGCCTGGGCAGGCTTAGATCATCTAAACGGTTTACCAGTACTCGTGTGCGGGTCGGTTTCAGCTCTGCGTGGAAGCATCATACAGCCCATCGATTTCTTCAAGCCCCGATGGGGCCCTAACAAACAAACAAACATAACAACAGATAAGGCATTTTGTGATAATTGAAGCATAGTTTTCCTTATTTTTTCCACATAAACCTATGTTGTGAGTATTCATTAGAACCGCCTCGACGAGGTGGTTCTAATGAATACTCATAACATGTTTTTATGAAAAATTAACAAAAACTATCATTCAGTTATCACAAAATACCAACCTTATACGTTGCTATGGCATGAGAAAAAAAAGTGCATTGCATAAGCCCCTGTAGGCTCACCATATAAAGTGGTATTTACAGGGGACTAGTTATCGTGCTCGTATGATTGGAATTTCGTAATCATCACGTTACAACACGTTACGCGGCCCCCGCCCATAGGGGCTTGAAGAAATATATGGGCTGCATGCTGCTTCCATCCAGAGCTGAAACCGACCCGCACACGAGTACTGGTAAACCGCTTAGAGGATCTTAGCCTGCCCTGGCAAAGCGGTGCGAGTCGGCCCGTCCATGTTTAAAAACCCTATTGGTTTCATTGGGCGGCAGGACTTGAGATGTCATTTCATCTCAATGTCGGTAAAAGTCTCACAAAATTGGAAGCAACGTCTCCAAAATGACCTTTACAGTGTTAGCGGGGACGTTAAACCTCAAATCAAACAAACAAATAAACAACACGTCATGCACTAGTCATTTGTAACCACTGCCCCCCACCTACGGGGATAGGCGGGGGGATAGCGGAGCTAATGTGCGGGGTAGTTACCCTCTGAGTTCCCCCGCAGTGCCGGGTTAATGCGGGGGTTTTGATATTGTGCAAATATACCCCCAGTGGAATGAAATATTATAAACAGCGGGGCTGTGACCTTCTGGAGGTCCCCCGCAGTGCAGGGCTTCTAGCAGGGCTGTGAAAAGTCATTGTCCCCGCTATCCCCGTAGGTGTGGGTGGGGGGGGGGCAGTAGTTACAAATGACTGGTGCATTACAACTACGTGTCCACAAATTAGAATATACATTACGTTAACAATTCCATGTGTTAAACAACCTTAGACACCCATCTTTATTAAGGGAAAGGTGGATTTACAAGGAATAGATATATTTCTTATTTCTGTTCAAAAATACAGATTGCATGAATTCGTTTCAATTTCTCAATTTCTAACGAGCATCCACAATCTCTATTTGGAACATACATGATAAAAAGTACAAACTTGTAGCGACAAAATGCTTATGCTTGACTAGAGCCAGTGACAAAAGGGTGTGTTATCGAGATGAACTATAGCATTGTTCTTTATTGGTATGTTACTCTAATGCATGTAGCCGACAGGTAAAACTGGAATTTCCCTGTAAGGCCTGCGTAATAAAATTAGTTCTTGAATAGGAACTTTTCAAAATGTCATCGCAACAGATACACGCATGCCTAGGTGGTTCGAATAAGTACCCACAACATAGGTTTATATGGAGAAATAAAGAAACCCATCCTTCAGTTATCACAAAATAGGCCTACCTACCTTATCTATTGCTATGAACGTATGTCATCGAAATGCTGTGTGCATACAATAAAATATGTTATTCCCACCACCCTTACATATCAAGTTATTTTGATATAGAATCTTAACAAAGAAAATGTCATTCTGACTTATTTAATTATCCAACAATAGATAAACAACGATGTCCTTGTAATCATGCGGTAATTTATTGCACTGATACAAGTGGATAAGAGCGCTGACTTTTAATCATTAGGTCCCTCGCCACTATGGTTCAAACCTCGCAGGGTCACATGTGAGAAGCCAAGTTCTGCGACGGAAGGTTATGTGGTTTTTCTCCGGGTACTCCGGTTTGCGTCACCTCTGATGATTAACGATCGGCTCCTATCTTAAGACCACCTTGGAGACTGTTCAAAAGTGGTATTTAATAAGACCACTTTTTGGTCTTTAATAAGACCACTTTTGAACAGTCCGAAAGGTGGTCCCAGACTAGAGGATACTGTGTGCAGAAAACACAAAGCTCGGAAAGAATAACTGCACCCTTCTAAATAGTAAATAAGCTTTTTGAATCAGAATTGGTCTTAATCGAAGATGGTCTTAATAGTGGATTTTTTCTGTAGGCTAATTTACCCTTAACCTGCTGAAAATATATTTAGGGCCTATACATTTATACCTGTTGCAGACTATCAACCAATCAAATTACTTGATATAATAGACTGTGATATTACGGGAAGAATTTGGGATCTGATTGTATCAGTTCCTGGTCGTTTCTCTTTTACAAACTTCCTGACAAACAGTGTGGATCATGATCAGATGACTTTGATTTCAAAGCCATCTGATCTGGATCCACACTGTTTGCAAGAGTAGGGATTGTCGTCTTCAACAGGATAAGGGTTAATGCTTTGGGTTGCAGTAGAATGTCCTTGAGTACTTCCATTATATTCGTACATTTAATACATATAGTCAAAAGATTGAAATGTCAATTTATGACTGACATTCTATTGCACTTGCGGATGTAACGCGGCGTTTGATTGGATAACGTCAAATACGTCACCATGTTACGTCGCTTCTCATTATGTAGCATTAGGTTTGCAGGTACATAGTACTTTATCATGCATCAACGGTTGGGTTCTTTATCCTGCATGTGAGATGACTCTTCATGCACCGGGGATTCCAGTAAGTGAGTGCCCCGTTCCGAAAGACGGCCACTTTATGCCATTCATCGATGCAAAGCATGCCAGTGGTGCATGTTTGGACACCGAAATCTCGTCGGTGCATGTGAGGAAACCATGGTCGGTTTTCATCTGGTTTCAGTCAGATTTCTAACACCTGTACCCGATATATCTCACGGACTACAGTTCCTTGTGTTTATCGCGTCGATAGGCCGAACAGGATCTAGTGGACTGAGTATTGCGATAAGTAGTTGCCACAGTGATGAGTAGAATAGAATAGAATGTTTTGGCCGAAATTTGTACCAATAGCCGACCGGTTAAAGACAGGAGTAATAAAAACTTGAAAATGGTGAATATACAAGTTGGCTTCTTTAAAAAGAATCCAAAGGAAAGGTCTGCTGCTTTCTAGTCAGCAAAATGAAAACAGCATTATCACAATAATGATGATGATGATAATAATAATAATAATAATAATAATAATAATAATAATAATAATAAACATAATAATAATAATAATAATAATAATAATAATAATAATAATAATAAACGGGCATAATGTTTGTCTTTTGCAAACATGACCAAACCTTAACAATTCGCTTTAGAACCGATCAAATACTACTGTCATTTGGTGAATCGCTCAGTCCGCATGAAGGCCTCCTAACTCATCAGTGCAACGTCTCCGTGAACACAAAAATCAAACAACCACAGAGATGAAACAACGGTGAGGACTCAAAACACAAAAATCAAACAACCACAGAGATGAAACAACGGTGAGGACTCGACAGCAAGAAACAACAAAAATGCTGGAGCAAAAGAAAACCAACACTTGGACTCGAAGTCGGCATGACTTCAGGAAAGCCACAAGTGGCTCTGGAAGTACTCTTTCATAAATCCAGACATGCTGTGATATCGCTCTGGACTGCTCAGGAGCTGAACAGAGAATAATGATGATGATGAAGCTGCTACGGTCGTTCGTTCGTTCAAATTAAGGCATTTTACGTCTGCCAGGGTCGAGCGGACAGAACTCCATAGCTCTACAGCGAGACAGTAAGTTATGTGCGAATCACGGCAGTCTGTCCAGCAAGAGTTAATCGCGTTCTACTGCCTGTGCCCTGCCGAGTAAAGTGAAGCACTGCCAGTTTAAGAAATTTTGAATGCCAATCTCATTTGAGCCAAAAATTTAGAGTAATCAGTGACAAAGCGGCTGCAGATCGCAATTTCTCTACTGTGCTCGAGAGCAGAAAGAAGGTCAACGGTGCTCTCTCTTGGGGCCGCGCGATTTTGACCATCGGACTTAGGTTGAAAATGCAGCATGCTATACAAGTTTCCATACAGAAACGCGCGGCTGCTGGCCCAGGAAGAAGACTGGTCGCAAATCTTATTCCCAACCAGCAGGCAGGATGAGTGCGTAATGATCCAGACGCTGGTACAAGCCCTCAGCATCTCCTACCGGCTTGGCCATGCAGAAGTCGCTGCTTGTAGAACCGCCAAGCTCCTGGGGTTAACACATCGACCCATGCATCCGATGACCTCGACCCGTGCAGAATGTCGTTCTTCAAATGTTGGAAAGCGTAGCACTCTGCCGCGTACTGGTAGGTTCGACCCGTAGGCTTCCTGCTAAGCAGGTATAGGAGAGGTCGTGGTCACCTTAGTGGCGGGCAGCTTGACAGTCGTAGTGTTCTTGTACCCGAAAATGCTGGTCGATCGTTACGAAGTCCATGACTGGCGCGAGCGGTTGGTAGGCTGACTTAGGCGGCGAAGTCTCGCATCGTTGTTTCTTTGGTGGCTCCGGCGGTGTAAGTTGAGAAGGCTCTGGCTCTGGCGAGGACGGCGCTGGTGCAGGCGAAGGTCGCTGCAGTGTCGGCGCGGGCGCAGGTTCAGCGCTGGCTGTCGGAGGTGGTCTTGTGATTGTCGGAGATAACAGAACCTCGATTGTCACCGTCTTCTGTGCTGTTTCTTGTAGTGGTTTTTCCGTCGCAGAAGGCTGCTGTTTCTTCACTGTCTTCTTGGGTCTGGCTGGAATAGGAGTGCTCAGATCGCAGCGAAGAGTGACAGTGAAACACTGGTGCTGAATGCCTGAGGTCACTTCAGGCCCCCATCATGTCGGCATGACTTTAAGAAAGCCACAGATGGCTCTGGAAGCAGTAATCTTTCATCTGGTCTAAGAAAGATGTTTTATTTAAAGACTGTCTATAAATTTAAAGACAGTGTGCTTTAAAGACTTTTTTGTCTTAGGATTTAAAGACTAACACCAGGAAAATCATGAAAAGGATGAAACACGAAAAAAATCGCATTCTCATACGGAGCCCCAGTCTTCATCTCATTAAAACAAATGTGTTGCTAAATAGAAGTGGAACACATTTCTTTTACTGATATGAAGACTGGGGCTCCGTGTGAGAATGTGATTTTTTCGTTGCATGCATGTATTTTATTTTTTGTAAATTCATGTATTGTTTTAATGCTAGAAAATAATTAAGAAATAAAACAACTCAGTTCCTTCCCTTAGACAACAAATGCGGTGAAACTCCACAGAAGGGACTCCGAGGAAATATATGACAAGGGCCGAACACAAGATGAGTTTCGAACTGACGTCATTTCGCTTTCGGACATTTTACTGTTGTAGGCAGTCTGAAACTTTCATCAATTGTAGTTGTCAGAAAACTGCCTGTCGAATAGAGTGATCAGTATGTTGACAAAATGAGGTAAATATTATAAACTTTTCATTTTACATATGAATTTTACCCCAAACTTGTTTTTCTGAGAAATCTTCAATAATGGTTGAATTGTTTGTTTGATTTGAGGTTTAACGTCCCCGTCAACACTGTAAAGGTCATTTTGGAGACGTTGCTTCCAATTTTGTGGGACTCAAAGTTTTACCCGACATTGAGATGAAATGACATCTCAAGCCCTGTCGCCCAATGAAACCAATACGGTTTATTAGCATGGACCGCACCTCGCACCGCGGTTCCTGGACAGCCTTAGATCCTCTAAGCGGTTTACCAGTACAAGTGTGCGGGCCGGATTCAGCTCTGCGTGGAAGCATCATGCAGCCCATATATTTCTCCAAGCCCCTATGGGCGGGGGCCGTAATTATGGTTGAAGGAATTTAATTAAGTAAAGCTTACTATTTGATTTGCAGTTACACATGATAAAATATTCCACCGATAACGACTAAATTACTATATATAGCAAAGTGCGATTTTTTCGTTTTACGCCATTTTCATGCTTTTATTTGTGTCCTTCTTTAAATTTACAGAATTTACAGACAGTCTTTAAATTTATAGACTGTCTTTAAATAAAACAAACTTCTTGGACAGACATGCTGAGAAGACGGCCTGGATTGTTCGAGAGCTGAGCAGAGAATGATGACACTGCTGAACAGCTCAGCACAGTCATGGGTTGTAAGGAAGCACAGACGTGCTACCCGCAGGTCGCCATCTGGAATTATTTAATGAAACTGTTCTTTTCCCCTGGCTTTTCTTTTCTTTTAGTCGTTGGGGAAAGAATAGACAATGTGGAGAGCAGAACTGAACTGGGTTTTTAAGATAGCACATAGGGGCTACCCAAGAATGTGGAGAGAAATTTTCACATAACATAACAGCTAAGTCAATTTTAACTCAAAACGGTGTTATAAACTATATGACTTCATACTCCACGTTTCAACACAAATGATTCCTTACGCTACAATATTTTCGCCCCCGCCTATAGGGGCTTGAAGAAATATATGGGCTGCATGATGCTTCCACGGAGAGCTGAATCCGGCCCGCACACTAGTACTGGTAAACCACTTAGAGGATCTAAGCCTGTCCAGGAATCCCGGTGCGAGGCGGACCGTCCATGCTAATAAACCCTATTAATTTCATTTGGCGACAGGGCTTGAGATGTCAGTTCATCTCAATGTCAGGTAAAAGTCCCACAAAATTGGAAGCAACGTCTCCAAAATGACCTTTACAGTGTTGACGGGGACGTTAAACCTCAATTCAAACAAATACGCTACAATATCACAAAGCTTGTTTCTTTTGAAAGAAATTATGTGAGATAGATGAGAAGGCAATGATTTGGTAAGTCTTATTTATTAGCATTATGTCACCGAGTCATAAAGTGCACAACTGGAAGAGCGGTAATGATTAAAACATTGCAGGAAAGCGCATTCTAAAAAAAAACTACTACACAAATATAGTGGAAAATTTTACCATCCAAAAAAAAAAAAAAACGAAGAGAATCCACAACCTATATCTTTGAAATACTGGTAACGTCAGGTCCCAAGCTCGGACCCAATCTGGCCCCAAAAATAGATAGAAGTGGCTGCTCCCTCCTGGGAAAATAAGGAGAAGTTTGCTGAGTTCAGGGAGAAGTGAGTGCGGCTGGCTAACTATCCCTTGTGCTTACAGCAAAGACTCTGATCAGGATGCACTGAAGCGCAGGCTGATTAGTCTTTGTATACGTTTTAGGACGTTTTACTACGTGCTTTTGCTAGGTATACGCTCCGTATATTGCAATGACATGTATATTTTTTGAAATTTCAAAGCAAACGCAGCTGTAGCCATATATTACCGTATGTACTACGATTATTGCCGTTCTGCTACGTTTAAAATACGCAGTAAAACCTAGCCCTCAGTACGTGACGGTGAAACTGTGACCTATGTTGCCATGTCATAGATTTTCACTACGTTTATTGCCGTTCTGCTACGTTTGTTTTTAATGTGCAAAAACCTGACAGTGTGACTGTGGCCTAACTCGTACACGTATGGGCAACACACTATGCCATACCTAGGCGTCCTCATTAACTTAGATTCGAGCATTTAACAACAACTTTAGTCTGCCTGAGCAATCAAATTTATTTCCGCGCAGAGTACTATTAATTTCAAGTAGTGGTTTTCAGTTATTGGATATCAGTATCTTACATGTAACTGAAATGAAGTTGGGATAACAGGGAATACATTAGTTTTCTTATTTTTGTTATAAAACGTAGGTCGTGTTACATGTTTGAACGACACTAACAATGAACAATATACAGTAAAATTCCTATATTAAGACCACCTTAAAGACCACTTTTGAACAGTGCCGCGGTGGTCTGTCACTAGGAGAGACTGGGTGTAGAAACACAAAGAAAGAATAACTGAAACCGTCTCAATAAGCTTGTAAAGTAGAAGTAAAACAAAGATCAGGAATTGATACAATTAACTTACTCCACCCATAAAAGACACCAAAGGGAAAGAAATACAAACATTAAGCGACCAGACCATAATGGAAACCTAAACAAAGGAAGGCCATAAGGACAGTTACTTTCCCACAAAATGGCCATATGGCCATCCAAAACCAAAAGACACAAGTGATACACACAGTAAGTAACAAACAATAAAATAAATAAATCGCCACAGAAGAGCCGCCTTGGAACGGTCAGTGGAAGATTTCCACTGGGGGGCTTAAATCGATTTTACGTGGCCACAATCCTCGCCCTTACTTCCGTCGCGATTTAGACAAATAATTTGTTCAGTCCGCATGAAGGCCTCCTAACTCATCAGTGCAACATCTCCGTGAACACAAAAATCAAAGAACCACAGAGGTGAGACAACGGTGAGGACTCGACAGCAAGAAACCACTGAAATGCTGGAGCAAAAGAAAACCAACAGTTAGACTCCGATGAGCCCGGCCAGAGACAGAGCATCAGGCACCAACTGACATTAGCTCTCTAATTTTCAATAAGCCTTTACGTTGGAGCCGTCATATAATCTGAGGCCTGACCCACCGGCGCGCAATTAAAGAGGGAAGCAAAGTTGCCAACCGTGATTGGGTTAACTACCATGCATGCAGTCTGTCGTATAATATCCATGTTGTACCCAATCTTTTTATATCGAAGAATGATTTTACGAAATTGGGTGCTGAAGTCATTGCGGTTATATATTTTTCTGAATTTATATACTAAGTCACCATAAAATTCGGGTTCCGATAGACCTTGTTGCAGAAGAGATTTAAGTCCAATATTGAATTTTGAAATTAAACCAGAATGGCGTCTATAAAATTTTGAAAAGGCTTTGCGTAGTTTATGGTACCGATAACCCTGATTAAGGAGTTTAGCCGTTAATAATTTATTACGAGTGTTGAAGTCAGTTACATGACTACACACTCTAGCAAATCGAATTAATTGCGAAATATAAACGCCATAGGATGGCGCACGAGGTACATCACCATCCAAAAAAGGATTTAGTCTTAATTTTAGGTGGTCTTAATAGCGGAATTTTACTGTATATGTAGATTGGATCCGTGCCACCCATAAGAAAGATTAGTTATTTCCAGCGGGCACATGACGTCTTGGCAACGTCGTACCAACGTCAATGCAACGCCATGTCAGTAAACCTGATTATACTGACACAGAAACTGTAGTGACTTTCAGCCTGAGCAATTGATTCGCTAAGGCTAATAAAACCCCTTTTTCTCGTTGGAGAGGAGGCAGCTGATTACTTTCCTTTTCCGTTGCATTCTTACTGTATATCAAATATTTGGTTTGCTCTTCCTGTTGGTGCCATTGGTATTATGTTTTCTGTGATGTCGCCCTTTCTAGCCATCTTCATTAGTATTTCGCTTTTTCTCAGTTCAAATATATTGCAAATCAGCGTCATGCATACGAAAAAGGCGTTACAAGACGGTTCAACAATTTGCGGAAGCTGGAATAAGGATACATTCAACTACAGATATGTTGTGCCGCTTGCTAGCGTAAGGCAAGCTTTTTGTGAAACCTCATACTTGTAAATGGTGTAACTTTCATTTATGATCATTTCGCCAAATAGACACACTACATAGAAAAATGAAGTATCCCTGCATATTTTTGACTGGTTCACATTGTTTCTTCACGGCGACTATGATTGCATTTAGCAAATTGTAGCGAGAAGTCTGCACTGGAGCGAAAATGCCTCAAATTTCACATAAACACTGTGGAAAGGTCCTGAGGGACCTTTCCAATAACAAGGACAAACTAGAAACATCGAGAGCAAAATTGTTAATCATCAGTATCTACACGTCACAAGGCTTTGGAAGTAATGAAACGTGAAAACCCGTCACTGGTTAAGTTGGTAAATCAATGCGCAGACGAAACGCACGGATGATCGTGCATGATCGTGTCTCTCCATTGGCTGATTCTCTACAATTACGGCAACAATAAATATGTATATAGAGTGCATGATTAATGAATTAATCTATATCTAAACCCTGTTGATTGCTGTTTTCCTCAAGTTGGGTGAAAGAGGGAGGGGAAAACAATTAAAAAGTAACCAACTTATTAATTCACTATACTATGAGTTAGTACGTAGACATTACTTGTGAAAGATTTTACTTGTGAGTTATCTCGGCCAGTAGAAGGCTTTGAAATGAAATGAAATTCTCGTAAGTCAAGCACCTATGGTTCTGACCAGATAGATTTAGCTATGTCAGTTCATTTTGTCACGTGACAGGAGGTAAAACTGACTACGCCAACCAGGACCTGTGATTGTGAAGTTAGTCCCTTGCTCTCACAAAAGATGTTCACTTAGCCACAAAATCCTCAGCGCTTTCAGCTGGCGAAATAATCGAATCGGGAATGACATTCAATCTCTAATTGTTCGGGGCAAGAATATCAGTTCGTGCAGTAAGGGTCTGAAACGCCACTGAATGATGATCACTACAGCGCCTAGCTGGGGGAATAAGGCCATCTCTTTGAGTGCTGGCAGAACCCTTTAGACACACAAGGCGATAATTACGGACAACAGCGTTTTTTTTTATAAGAGTGAGGGGCCATTCTTTGGGGATTTCACCCGAATCAAGAGACTGTTGAAAAAGGTGTGGAAAAACTGAACCTAACTCATTTGCTAGTTTCTTCGAGACTCTAGGATGAAGCTCATCAGGTCCTAAAGCTTTAGTGGAGTTATGTTTTATTTTTAGTTTCATGACTCAACCAACACTATTTAGGTTATGTGGAGCATGTCAATGAACTATCCATGCTTTTCCTGGACAGGCTAATTTATTGCACTTTTTGGCCAAAAATTGACAACTACCCTGGTTGAATCAGCAGAAGGGAGAGAATGTTTTTAAAGTAATTTCATGATCAATCTCCACGAAAAGTTATGCTGACACTCACAGGTCTCGAATCTTGGTCCTCTGTACACAAGTCGAATGCGCGCCTGACTGAACTGCAGAGGCCGGTCGGTTACTTGTTGCAGTAATGATTAAAATACACCCGGGTATCACCCCACTTTGGGTTCAACACACACTTGTCGCCAGGGATGACAGAAGAAGATAAGTCCAATGTTTTGCTGTTACATTGTAGGTTATCTGTGGCATTTTTGGTGTGTAAATATCTATATAGAGACTATAATAACAAAAGCAAGCCAATAATTTCACACTTCAACAAGGGGTGGGGTGCAAATTTTTCCACTTTTCATAAACAATGAATGAGCAGGAATTATCTTGGCTTTCTGGCTCATTCTATTGAAAGTATTTGGCCCTATTGCGGGTTGTAAAGATGACAAAACAGTTGTCAGCCCCCACTGTCTCAACCAGTGCCCCCCCCCCCCCCGATTTTTTTATTTACTTCCTCCTTTCCTTACGTTATTTTCGGCTATCAAAATACGAAACGGAACCTTACTAATATTGGGCTAATCAGTAGTAAAGTGGACGAACTTATTTTTTTCCTCGTCATGCATTTTTTTTGTTTATTATTCTCGCTAACTTACCAGTCTGTGTTGCCGAGCCTATCGCTCAGCTGGCCCTCAAAATCTGACTCGCTAGATGTGTCCGATTCGGAATCTTCCGAGTAATCGGCGCAGATTCTCTTCTTGGTTCAAACTGATACGGCTGTACCGGCCTGATTGACCCAGCTAAAACAGAATCACCGTCATTCTCCTCTAACTCTCTAAGATTTGCACTGTCCGCCATAGCTGTCACTTCGAAATGTGTCTACAAATGACGTCACGCGCAAGTGCGCATGCGTGAAAATCTAAATTTGGACAGGTGCGAAAGAACGGTAAATCACGTAACTTTATTGGCTTATAACTTCCCCTATATAACCTTTTGAATTCTCGCGACTTTTTGTAATTGCTTATTTTTATCTGTGCTACATGGATAATTAATAAAGATATGGTGGTAAAATTACCGTTTCCGTTGAACTTTAAGTAAATTGATCAACCCTGCCGATGACACAGCAATATTATCCATGAATGGGACCGATCTACCAGTCAATGGAACTGACTCAGTTTTATTAAACGCATCATTGAAGACCGACTAGTTCCTCTGCCCTTTCAGAGTCTGATTAACCAACCCCGTTCCGTCCTCTTTTATTAAGGGGCTGGTTACCTTGCCTGTCTTTCTTCTGGCTATTGATATATCTGTAGAAGCCTCTGGTATTTGCCTTTACATCACAAATCATGCTGCTTGTTTTAAATCAGTCTTGATCTCACGTATCAAAATTGTCAAATTTTGTCCGGAATTTACAACTTCCCGCCTGTTTGCTTTTGCCTTATCCCTTCTGCGATTTTTTTCTTCTTATCTCGTGTGTGATCCAGGGAATCGAAGATACAGACCTATTGGTTTTTGAGGGGATATGATCTTCGGTCGAAGTATGGATGAAAGAAGTTATCAAATCAAAGTTCTCCTGGATAGACCGAGCATCTGAATGACCATTAAAGTGTTACTCCTTTGCGAATCTGAGCGCATCCTTCCTCATAGTTTCATAGTCACCTTTTTGATACAGTACACCTTCCTCCGAGTTTTTTTATTAGTGGAATGTATATTATATTATGTTGATTTAGTTTATATGAATTTCTTCAAACTGTCCTGGCAAAGTCGTAAGAATCAGATCCAATGTGTTCTTATCATGAGTGGGGATAACGTTTATCATGAACCTTCTTCTCGTCCGAGTCTTCCACTGGATATGTGGAAGATTCGAAAACGCCTCCAACAGTGGTGGTTGTGCAGAAGTCACAAGAGAGAAAACTTCTGATTACAGAATGTGTAAAACAAACGGATAGAAGAACTTCCAGCCTTTCTCCGGCCGTTCGATGCTCGCAGCCACCATTTTTGGAAGCTCTTCTGGATCTTCAAAATATCCAGTGGAAGACGTCACGTGGTTGTATACGGAAACAGCAATATTGAATTTAGCAAAGAGCAACTTGTACAGACGATGCTTGTGAGAGAGCCATATTGGAGTTGATTCCAAAAAGTCAATTTGATGTTTTAAAATATATACAATAGACGATTATTTTATTTGCACTAATACGTTCACATAATGACCATTGAACTTAATCGTTGAGTGGATATTTTCTTCTTAAATTTGCATTATAAATATAAAGCTGTTTAATTTTGTTAAGTTTAAGTGTTTCATATTGCTCTAATTTGTATATTATTCTGTGATGGTCTATTGATTGAGCTAGTTACCTTCAGGTGGACAAACTATTTTGTGTGTTGTAAATAATATTAGGACCTAGAGTGTAAGGCTGCCACGATTAATCATATAATCGATTAATCGATCAATAAATTCCAAAAAAAATGATTATAATTTCTGATTTGCTTTGAAATGATTACTTGAAAGGTACAATTTACTACCCAAAGTTATGCCTAAAATTGCTGGATGTTTGGCAAACAGTGTAGACCCTGATGAGACGCCGCATTATGCGGCGTCTTATCTGGGTCTACACTGTTTGCTCAGGCCTGTCTGTTCAAATATACATATGGTAAAGTGCAACATATGGTAAGAGTCATGCTCAGACAGAAAGCCAGACAGGTAAAATAATGACAAAAAATATTAGGGATTACTTATTGAATATCGATCGCAATGACAGGACTGATAATCGATAATCTATTCAGGTCCGATTAGCCAGCCCTACTAGAGTGAAGGTCGGGCCCACTGAATCGATTTAAACTCTCCGTGGTTCTCGCTATTGACCGTCCTAAGGTGGTAGCTCTAATGTTGCTTATTTTAAATGTAGCCTTGTCGGATTTTCAGAAAGGGATCTTCATATTGAATGTGCTTATGGTTGTGTATTATTATTAATATTTATTTAATTTTCATAGATTGTGTCTGTTGAACCTTAATCGATTCTTGTGGGTATGAGGGAGCTGTGTGTGTGTGTGTGTGTGTGTGTGTGTGTGTGTGTGTGTGTGTGTGTGTGTGTGTGTGTGTGTGTGTGAATTTGGGTTTATCGTCGCTTTCAACAATTTTTCAGTCATAGCACGACGGTGTCTGGTTGCGACAGGTAGCTCAGTGCTCACTTTTATAGTGCTGCCTCACTGAAGTATCATGTCCCAGACACATTACATGATACCACATCCAGTCACATTATCCTGACACTGGGTCGACCAGTCCTAGCTCTACCCCGTAAATCTGAGTGCCAAGCGAGGAGCAACTAGTACTATTTTTAACGACTTTGGTATGTCGCGGCCCAGGATCGAACCCGTGACCTCCCGTTCCCCGGAGCGGACACTCTACCAACTGAGCTATCGGGGCCGGTCCAAATGTTGCTTATTTATAATGTAGCTTTGTCGGATTTTCAGAAGGGCCTCCTCATGTTGTATGTGTTTATGGTAATGTATTATTATTAATATTTATTTAATTTTCATTGATTGTGCCTGTTGAACCTTAATCGCCTCTTGTGGGGACGAGGGAGCTAGTTGTTGTGCTGTTTGTGATTCGTTTCCCATCCCCACGTTTTTGTTTTCCCCCTTGTTAGTTACTCTTCCTGTTGGTGCTATTGGTAGGCTTTAATCTTTGATTGTGGCTTTCCTGGACATCTATTTCTATATTTTTATACAGTAGAACTTCGATGGCTCGAACACCGATGGCTCGTTTACCATGGATGTGTCGAACCCATTCTTGAGCTCCTAGCGAAATCCTCTACATAAGAAATAGTGGGGGATAATTAAGAGGATTTTAGTCTTTTATCTTGCAAATGTATGCTGTGTGTACTCATTAGAATCGCCTCGATGAGGCGATTCTAATGAGTACACACAGCATACATAATGAGTACACACAGCATACATTTTCATTATAGAACACCGAAAAGATATCTAAAAGTATCTCGTTACGTCTCCTGACAGTAACCTCAGTGGCTCGAACTATCCCTTCCTCGAACAGATTTTCGAGGTCCCAAAGGTGTTCGAGCCATTGAAGTTCGACTGTATAATTAAATATTTCTTTAGTCATATTTCTTATATTTTTCTGCAATAATGGGTACAAGAGCACACGTTTTGTTTTTTGTTTTTTTTTTTATCTGGGCTACAGTACGCTCAGTTTGCAAGCCAATCTTCAATCTCCCGTTTAATTTCTGTCACATGACATGACAGATACGCTTCCGCGTCCAGAAAAAGTCCTCTGACTGTTCATTTCTCGCAGCCGTCACTTTTGGATGCTCTTCCAAATCTTCCAAATATCAAGTGGAAGAGGTCACATGATTGGATACGGCATCAACAAGGCATAATTTAGCAAGGCGTAGTTTGTCCAGACCATGTTTGTGACAAAGCCATGTTGGAAGCGATTTTAAAATAAAATTTGATTTTCTAAAATGACAGTTCACTGTCTGTCGTGCAAAGTGGATATTTTTATTTTCAAAATTTGAAATGTTCAAAGGTTTTTAAATGGAGTTTATCGGGAAAATTCTGCTTTTTTTTTTTTTTGTTTGTTTATTTTTGTTTTATTTTTTTTTTAATCAACTTTCATTTATTTGTCTGTAATAATTTGGAGACAAAAGTAAGTTGTTTATTTTTTTGTATATTTTGTATATTTGGGCTTCACTATGCTTGATTTGCAAGCCAATCTTCCATCTTCTGTTTACTTTCCGTCACGTGTCAAACAATCACCTGCCTCTGAAATTCCGCTCCCAAAACAGCTAAATCGAACCGGGCAGGGACAGTCCTGACTTTAACCAGCACATTAAACTCAAGATTTCGCCTCTGTAGAGTTACAGCTGCGTTACGATGTGTAAGCCTTATTTGCTTTGTGTTGTTGGTCCGTACACGGTTATGTTTCACTTTTGTTCCTTCGCGTGACTAAGTTTATCATTTCTTTCGTTTTTTTTTTCAATACAAGACCTAATTTTCTTTCTATATGGAGAAAAGGTCGGGTTGAACCAGCTTTTGTCGTTTATTTTTCTTCATTTTTTTCCTCGTTATAACGATTGCGTGTAACCCTATTATAAGTATCATCCCACTGAGGTGAGTCCGTATTCATACTCCGAACATAGGTTGTGGGAGCTCGTTTGAACCGCCTCAACGAGTTTGTTTGTTTGTTTGTTTGTTTGTTTGATTTGAGGTTTAACGTCCCCGTCAAACACTGTAAAGGTCATTTTACATACGTTGTCATTGATATGAAATGAAACCAATAGGGTTTATAAGCCTGGACGGTCCGACTCGCACCGCTTTGCCTGGGCAGGCTTAGATCCTCTAAGCGGTTTATCAGTACTCGTGTGCGGGTCGGATTCAGCTCTGCGTGGATGCATCATGCAGCCACAGCCTATTTCTTGGATCAGAAATAAGCAAAATTATATATAAACCTAAGTTTTTCCTCTATATTAAATGGGGTTTAGAGGGGGTATTCTTTTCACGGACCTGTTCACATGATGATTTCGATCAGACGCTGTTTGCCCCATTGTCCTATATTTGCGACGCTAGACATGTATGATTGACACTAATTCCTGTAGCTTTACAAGATTACAGTTGAATGTAATACGGTGTTTTTATTAAGCTGATTTAATGTCTTCTTTGACACCAAAATGGGTTTAAAGGGTTTTCAAAATTATCGGTAGTATTGATTCATGAAATAGATATGTTTACTATGGTATTGGTATATATTTTGTAATTAATTAAAACAAAATACAGAAGGTCGTAGCATAGGAACGACTGCGTTTATTACTGATATGCATTGTGTGAGGAAAATTATATAATTTATTTAATGCAAGTTGTACATTGTAGTACATATAGTTCACTTGTAGAAATCTGATCTAATACAATAGATTTCAGTCCCTTAAGGGGAATGGGAACACCTGGCAGATGCTTACGTCATTTTCAAAGGAATACAATTTTTGGAAATTTCTGTTCGCTTTTCTATAAGCCCTGCCCCACGGAAAAAGGGGTCAACTCTTAGTGGAAAGAATTTCCTCCTCACCTTTAGGAGTTGGTCCCTATTGAAATGGGAAACAAAAACACTTTTGCCGGAGCGCAACACTTTTTACTAACACTTTTGAATTAATAGATTCCTGAAGAAGGCCAAGGGCCGAAAATTTGAAAAAGAATGATTTTTAATTCATAGACTATTTGTTATTTGATTTTTAATTCATAGACTATTTGTTATTTTCCCTGCGGAAATATAATTTAGAAGAACTTATGATATATGTAGCTTCATCTAGTGAACTGCCAAGATTGTTCAAATTATGGCCGTGGGGCCAAAAATGGCCCCGCCCTGGGGCCCACTTGTTTTACATAGACTAATGTAGGCTCAAACAGTAATAGTCTTCTTGTTTGAAACCAGAAGGCCCATGCCTTTGATATTTGGTACACAGCTTCGACTTGTGGACCTCTGCCAACTTGCCAAGATTGTTCAAATTATAGCATTAGGGCAAAAAATGGCCCCACCCAGTGACCCACATATTTCACATGGACTTAAAAAGGGAAAGCGTTTAAGTCAAATCATCTTGTCTGAAACCAGATGGCCCAAACCTTTGATATCTGGTACACAGCTTCGTCTGATGGACCTCTACTAAGATTGTAAAAAATAATATCCCTGGGGCCAAAAATGGTCCCGCCCATGGGCCCACATGTTTAACATGGACATATATAGAGGAAACCTTTGAAAATCTTCTTGTTTGAAAGCAGAAGGCCCAGTCATTTGCAATTGCCTTTGATATTTGGTACATAGCTTCGTTTAGTGGACCTCTAATTATAGCTCTCGGTTCAAAAATGGCCCCGACAGGGGCCCTCGTCTTTTACATAGACCTACGTGAGGAAAACCTTCAAAAATCTTCTTGACTAAAACCAGAACGCCCAGGTCTTTGATACTTGATAAATAGCTTCATCTAGTTGACCTTTACCAAGATTGTCCAAATTATAGCCATTGGTCCGAAAATGGCCCCTCCCAGGGACCCACTTACATAGACTTATACGGGTGAATCTTACCAAAATATTCTTGTTTGAAACCAGGAGGCCCAGGCCTTTTTATTTACCTCTGTCAAAATTGTTCAAATTATAGCCCCGCGGCCAAAAATGGCCTCGCCCTGGGACCCACGTGTTTTACATGGACTTATCTAGGGGAAAACTTTAAAAGTTTTCTTGTCTAAAACAGAAAGCCCATATTTTTAATATTTGGTACACAGCTTCGTCTGGTGGACTTCTACCAAGTATGTTCAAAATATAGCACTTGGGCGGACAATAACCCCGCCCAGAATCCTATAGAATGTACTAGAGATAGTGGCATTCAGTGAGCGAATTATGGGCCTGTGGGCGCTCTTTTTGTTATAGTTTTCTTATTTCTAGTCAAAACAGAGATTGTTGGAGTTTGTCAGAACGACACCCCACAATCTACGATTTTTAGCACAAATAAGAACGATGACTTATGTATTCTCATGTAAATCCCAATCTCAATGTAAAGTAGGGTTTAAAGGCGCATTCGCAACATAAACTTCTTAATGTGCTTAATTTTTAGCTCACCTGTTATAGTATTGCAAGGCTCCGTTGTCTGTCTGTTGTCTGTCTGTCTGTTGTCTGTCTGTCAACATTTTCAAGTATCTTCTCTTTCGAAACCACTTAGCCGATTGAAGTCAAATTTCATGTGGTGCATCCATGGGATGGAGGAACGAAAGTTTGTTCACGTGGACCATGTTATATAACCAAGATGGCCGCCATGTCCCTATATGGTAAAAATCTCCTTCGAAACCAGTGGAAACTTGGTATGTAGCATTGGGGACCCGGGTCGATCATAAATGGTTAAACGATGACCCTGGGATGACCTTGGCCTATTTTACGCTAAGGTCAAATTTGGTCACACAGACTTTCGTATGGGGAAAAGTCAAAACTGTGTATTTTTCGGAAACTATTGCAGCCAGTGATCTGAAAATTGGCAGATGCAATTAGCTAAAGGATTGGATGAAACTACATGGGTATTCAAGGTCAAGGTCATTATTTGACCTTGGCCAAGGTCATTCAGATATCAAAATTTAAACTTATTTTCCTCAGAAACCGCTAAGCCATTTGTAATCCGAATTTCATGTAAACGCCTTTAGGGACAAGAAAAATGAAAATTAATTATAATGAGTTTGGTCACATCACCAAGATGGCCACCCTGCCCATATAAGGTAAAAACCCTTCAAAAATCTTTTCCTCTGGAACCAGAGGGCTGATTGCAATGAAACTTGGTATGTAGCATTGAGGACTCGGACCCATCCTCGTTTGTTCAAATGATGACCTTGGATGATCATGTCTTATTTTAGCATTGGGGACCCGGGCCCAACATAGTTTATTCACACGATGGACCTCTGATGACCTTGGCCTATTTTATGCTAAGGTCAAATTCGTCACATAGACTTTTGTATGGGCAAAAGTCTAAACGGTGTATTTTTCGGAAACTATTGGAGCCCGTGATCTGAATATTCGTAGTTGCAAGTAGCTAAATGCGTGGATGAAACTACATCAGAATTCAAAGTCAAGCTCATTATTTGACCTTGGCCCCTGGTCATTCAAATATGAAAATTTAAACTTATTTTCCTCAGAAACCACTAATCCATTTGTAATCAACTTTCATGTAAATGCCTTTAGGGACAAGGAAATGAAAATTAATTATAATGAGTTTGGTCACTTGAACAAGATGGCCATTATGCCCTTATAAGGTAAAAACCCTTCAAATTTTTCTTCTCCGGAACCAATGGGTCGATTGCCATGAAACTTCATGTGTAGCATTGGGGACTCAGGCCCATCATAATTTGTTCAAATAATGACCATAGGATGACCTTGACTTATTTTACGCCAAGGTCAAATCTGGTCACGTGGACGTTTGTATGGAAAAAAATAAAATTGTGTATTTTGAAACTTTTGCAGCCTGAGATCTGAAAATTGGTAAATGCGGGTCTCTACATGAGTGGGTGAAATTACATGAGTATTCAACGTCAAGGCCATTATTTGACCTTGGCCTAAGGTCAGTCAGATATTAAATAATAAAATATATTTTCCTCTTAAAGCACCAAGCCATTTGTAACCAAATTTCATATAAACGCCTTTTGGAACAAGAAAATGTAAATTAATTAAAATGAGTCTGGTCACAAGACCAAGATGGCCACCATGCCCATATTAGGTAAAACCCCTTCAATCGTCTCCCGAACCAGAGAACCCATTGTCATGAAACTTGGTATTTAGCATTGGGGAATCGGGCTCATCATAGTTTGTTCAAATGGTGATCCTCGGATGATCTTGACTTATTTTACTCTAAGGTCAAATTTAGTCACATAGACTTCTGTACAGGAAAACGTCAAAATTATGTATTATTCGGAAACTATTACAATATATGATCTGAAAATTTGTACTTTCAGTTGGCTAAATGAGTGACGGAAACTACACGAGTATTCAAGGTCAAGGTTATTCCTTGACCTGGGCATGAGACCTTTCAGATACGAAGATTAAAACGTATTTCCACTGGAAACTCTGGGTCGTTTGTGAACAAATTTTATATTTATAAAAGCTTGTAGAAACAAGAAATTGATTTTTTCTACTGATATGAGTTTGGTCAGATGACCAATATGGTCACCATGCCTATAAAGGATAAACACTTCAGAAAAATCTTCTTCTCTGCAACCAATGGGCCAATTTTCAGAAAAACTTGGTATGTTGTATTGGGGATTGTGGCCCATTATAGTTTCCCCTTGATGGCCTTGACCTATTTTACGCCAAGGTCAAATTAAGTCGCATAGACATTCGTGTGGGAAAAAGTAAATAAAAACGGGTATTTTTCGGAAACTATTGCAGCCTGTGATCTGAAAATTGGTAGATGCAATAAACCAGTTTAGTGCGTGAAACGATTTGAGTATTAAAGGTCAAGGCCATTCTCTGACCTTGGCCCAAGGTCATTCAGATATGAAAATTAACACTTATTTTTACACAGAAACCACTGCTCCATTTGTAACCAAATTTCATGTGAAAGGTTTTAGGAACAAACAAATGAAAATTTATTAATATGGATTTGGTCGCATGGCCAATATGGCAGCCATGCCCATTTAAGGTAAAAACACTTCAGAAACTCTCAGCACTCAGGTGAGCGGCTCAGGTTACGTTATGTTAGCTGCCGATTTCATAAGCTTTGAATAACTGGTTTGACAATAATGCACTGATTGTTATATAGAAAGCATTATGGATTTGCATCTGTGACATTTTCAGACACTACGCAGCCATTCGTTTCTCTCCAAAAGCAAATAAGTCGATGCATTTTATTCGATTTTCATGGCCTGTATTATTACAAAGTTTTTATGACGCAAAATGTGAAAGAGTTGACAAAAGATACGAGTAAGCAATGTATGCAAGTTTGTCACATATTGCAGCCGCTGTCCGCAAACTTGGGACTTACGTTCTGCAAAAAGTTGCACACTATGATAAAAAATCCGTGGGACTTATGACATCTTTAATCAAAAACGGCTATAGTTCCGAAGAGAAATTGTGATAATTTGCTTACTTATGCCCTAAACATAGGCTGCTGGTACACGTTAAAACCGCCTCATTGAGGCGGTTCTAACAAGTACCCACAACCTATGTCCAGGAGCAGAAATAAGAAAAATAATATATACCCATGTTAACCCCAGTTTTCTTTACATAATGTGAGGCTTATAATTACGTGGACTTGTTAACAAAATGAGATTAAAAGGGTTATGGTTTTGTGATATGAGTGGAAGCCAGTTTTATATTTCCCTTTTTCTGCTATAAATAAAGATTGTGTATGCGGTTGTTGAAGCCGCCCTTTGCTATGCAACTGCATCATCGTTGCGTCCACACTTTGTGTTTTCCGAGAATAAAACAATGTGTGCTTATAGGCCCTTTCCTGATGAAGCGTATGAACTTGTTAAAGTGATGTTGACAAGAATTCCGTGCTCTGAATACTTGAACTATGTTCTTTTGGAAGCAAGGAATACACCACAGAACTGGAAAATATGGAGTGTGCATGTTTTCTGGACCAGACTAGTTAGTTTCGGCCATTTAGGCCTCATTAGTGACCCTAAAATATTTTCAAATTTCCTCAATGGAATCAGTGACCCCAAAGGACAAGAAAATATAAACTACACTATGATGTAGGGCAGGGAGACTTTTTACAGCCGCCACACATTCCCAGACACCAGCTGTAGTGACGTCAAATATGTTCTTTTGGAAGCAAGGAATACACCACAGAACTGAAAAAATATGGAGTGTATATGTTTTCTGGGCCAGACTAGCTAGTTTCGGCCATTTAGGCCTTTTATATGAAAGAAAATACGGTTTACAAAGGTATACATATAGTAAGAATACCCTTGTAAACCCTGCTTTATATGAAGAAAAAGGTTTTACAAGCCTCTGTGGTATACATTATGTTTCTTATTTGCCCCCTTAAACATAGAGTGTGGGTATTCGTTAGAACCGCCTCGATGAGGCGGTTCTAACGAGCACCAACAATCTTCATGTATGCATATGATTGCAACAGAGGTTAAAAAACATATAACACGCTTTCTTTAAAAAAAATATGAAAGAATCTTTCACACGGGCGTGTAAGCCTAATGTTTAAAACTTGAAGAAATAGATGGGCTGCACGATGCTTCCACGCAGAGCTGAAACCGACCGCACACGAGTATTTTATAAACTGCTTAGAGGATCTAAGCCTTCCCAGGCAAAGCAGTGCGAGTCAGACCGTCCATGCTTATAAACCATATTGGTTTCATTGCGGGACAGGGCTTGAAATGTCATTTCATTCCAATGTCGGGTAAAATTGGAAGCAACGTCTCCAAAATGACCTATGCAGTGTTGACGGGGACGTTAAACCTCAAGTCAAACAAAAACAAATACGTGCTCTGCTTTGTGACGTTTCAGAATGAATTAGGCAACAGAAGATGACAACATAAAGAAAATGGGATCAAGTGCGTCAACGAACAACAACAAGCAATCCCGGAACCGTCCAAAATCTTCCCCACCCCCACGCAAAACAGTCGCTAATGGCGAGGCCGGAGGAAGTCAGGCGAGGGATCCACCAAAATCAGCGGTAAGTCGATTTCATTTCACTAAACATGTATTTTTAGACAATAAAATTCTTATAATAAGACCACCTTTGGGACTGTTCAAAAGTGGTCTTCAAGACCACTTTTGAACAGCCCCAAAGATGGTCTCTTATAAGGAGACACTGGGTGTAGAAACTACAAAGAAACAATAACTGAAATATCTCAATAAACTTTTAAAAAGCAGATTTTGTCATAATTTTAGGTCATCTGAATAGCGGAATTTTCAATACGAAAACACGCCTATTCAAGTATATTGACAATTTTACCCCAAGAACATGAACATTTTCAAATAAAAAGTCTGATGTTTTTTCATATTCTGCTCAAAACATAGATTGTGGGGATTCGTTAGGATCGCCTGGGCGTAGCGGTTCTAACGAGTACCCACAATCTATGTTTTTGAGCAGAAATAATAAGAATATTACAAACCACTGTAAACCCCAGTTCTACCATATAAAAGTGGGGTTTAAAGAGTTAAAATTATATAGGCGTGCTTTCGTGATGTACTGTATATTTTCGGCCTTTTTCTCAGTCCCATAGGCGGTCTCTTGCCAGAGGACACAAAGACAGAATGAAATTAAATTAAAACTCTCCCAGTGGTTCTCTGAAACGTTGACGGGACTGCAATTTAAATGATCTGGGGCCAGGGACGCTTAAAGACCTTGTCTGTTGGAATTCATAGATATCCATATAGTATTTTCATGTCATTGAGCACAAGTTCTTTTCGAAAAATGCATTGTTTGACCTGTAACCCTTTGACTTGTTATGCCTAAGGAAAGAAATTTGACCTTGCCATAAACCAGATCAGGCTGAAGCTAAGGTCATCATTTGAATGAACCTGATAGTAGTCAGACACCTAATTCTATATACCAAGTTTCAAGGCAATTGGCCCAATCATTCCGGTTTTAACCCGTGTCCTGCTGAGCCCGAATATGCCTTATTTTCCAACAATGCAGATCCAGATCACATGGCTTCTGACGAATCCATCTGATCAGGATCTACATTGTTTGCCATTCAGATTTTGAATTTGTTGCAATAATTTGCATCAAGTAATCTGATTGGTTGATAATCGGTAGTGGGTGTGGCAGATTAAAATATTCAGCAGGACAAGGGTTAATGTTTTTACCGTATGTAGGCACGGCTGCCATCTTGGTAATGTGACCTGTACCTGTAACCATTAGAACCCATTGTCTGGCTGCATATGAAGTTCAATTGATTTTGGCCTAGCGGTTTCAGAGAAGTTGTTCTTTGAAAATGGTGGATGGACATACGACGGAGGCCGTCTATCCTGTAAGCTTCCCCGGAGCCTTTGGCGGAGGAGAACTAAAACTGAAACATTTCAAACCCGTTTTTCAAAAGAAGAAATAGGCTCTTAATACATGTAATGGAATTTCATTGTTTTCAGGGTTTGGAACTTGCTATTGTTCTAAAGTGTAAGAGACGTGTTTTAGCGTATAAAATTAAAAACAATAAGTGAAAACGTGAATAAGTAACGCTTCAACACAAAATCAGAAATCAGTCTTTAGAAATCTTTCCACACTAGTGGCCATGTACAGTAAATAAGGTTTCGTAACCAGTTGTCAAAGAAAATATCTCACCTAAACGCTCTTGTAGCTGTATTATGCTTTTTCTGATAGCTTTATTTTTGTTGTAACTTTTGTTAATTTGATACAGTTTGTCAAGTTTTTCAATCTTGTCATTGTTGTTTGTTTTTGGATCATAAAATTGTAGGTTCCAGTAACATTATTGTAAAGAGACCTATTTTCAGGGGTCTTGTAGGGAAAATGTTTGATTTTTTTTCTTTTAGCAAACAAAATAAATATACGGAAAGTTTATAAATTTCAGTTATGCAAAACCATACGGCTATGGAAATTTCTACCAAATTTCGTTGGTGTGATTATGAGTTAATAACGATCAAAATGTTAACTGTAGCCGCCTTTGACATGTTGTGTGCCCCTTGATCGGCCCCATTTCAAGGTTGTTCGCAGATAAACGGATATGCCTCCGTTTCATACAAATTTTCAGCAGTTTCTGAAAACTTTCGACGTATGGAATAACATGGTGCAATAAGCTGCAGTATGTCGGCGGAGGTACGTTTTAACCTATTTTGTTCCAAATGAAATCTTCCTCTTAAAAAAAGCAGGAGTCCACTTCAAAATTTAGGGGTGACAGGGTTTGTTATCGTTAAAATTTATTTGGAACTCATTTTGCAAATAGTGTAGGCCCTGATCAGACGCCGCGTTCTGCGGCGTCTGATCTGGGCCTGCACTGTTTGCCAGTATCCCGTATGGCTGTAACGATACAGTCGCCCCACGATACAATACGTATTGCGATACTTGCCTCACGATACGATACATATCACGATACTACGTTTTTGCTAAAATCACAGTTCGACAATTTTCAAACTGGCTCAAAACCATCTCAGAGTTCAATCTTGTGTAACAAAGCCTTTGTTAGATGCCCACATTTGTCATAGAAGTGATCAATGAATCTCAGTAACAATTAAAGGTGCGTTATTGAGCTATCTGGAAAAAAATGCTTCCAAAAATAAAATACATATAGGCGGTATTTTTCTTTAGAACAACACAAATGAATGCATTTTATGCAAAAATGTGAACAATTATGATGACAGGTAAACGAGTTTGAGAGGGATTCCCTAACTAGGTTTCGAACACTAGTTAGATCTATTTTTAGTTCGTGACAAAAATAGAATCCCCATATATGACATTATGCGACGTTCATTTTTGGCCTTGTTTGCTTAGGCCATGCCTGAATCGGAAAAAAATATGACGCTGAACACCATGCCATAAGTAACGACACTCAGAGACGATACTGTCGCCATGTATGTGTAAAGTGACAGATTAATTTTTAGAACAGAAATTCCGAACACATGTTCAGAGCGAAGGGTAAACACGAATGAAAACGACATTTTCACAAAGTTCTGAAGCTGTATATGGCTCCAAAAGTGTACACATGACAAAGGAGTATGCATTGAAGATAAAAAAAAAAAAAAAAAAAAAACAGAAAAAAAAAAATTGAGACCCGGTAGCTCACTAATGCACCTTTAAGACCTTTGTAATTTGTTATGAAAATTGTCTTAAAATATGTTAAAGCTGTCATTTTCTTTGAAAATTGTACTTTTTGGCGTATCGTCAGATATCGCGATATTAGCCCCACGATACGATATGCGTATCGTTAGCAAAAGTATCGCGATACGATACGATTTCAATGAATCGTTTCACCTCTAGTATCCCGTTTGGGGTCTCTGGTACAAAATGGATAATTAAAAAAAACTGACATTGTCATGATGAATGTGCTATAAGTCATTACAGTCGGGGGTGGTTGGGTGAGGCAAAAGTGTAGACTCGGGCTTTCAACTGGCTGTCCTTGCAGCAGGTAAGGGTAGAGGGCGAGCGATGCTATTTCTTCTGTTTCTACACTTCCTTTTATTTTTCTCTTTCTCTCCCAGTCTCTCACTTTCATCTCTTCTACTATCTCTTCTAGCTCTTTTCTCCCTTTTGGTCCCCGCCCATCTGGGCTTGAAGAAATAGATTGGCTGCATGTTGCTTCCAAGCAGAGCTGATACCGACCCGCACACGAGTAATGGTAAACCACTTAGCAAATCTAAGCCTGACCAGGCAAAGCGGTGCGAGTCGGACTGTCCATGCTTATAAACCTTATTTTGGTTTCATTGGGCGACAAGGCGCTTGAGATGTCATTTCATCTCAATGTCGGGTAAAAGTCCCACAAAATTGGAAGCAACGTCTCCAAAATGACCTATTCAGTATTGACGGGGACGTTAAATCCCAAAACAAACAAACAAAATCTTTTCTCCCTTTCTCTCAGAGACGACAAAAATGACCCACAGGGGTTGATGTGTCGTTAAACCCAGAACAATCAATTTACAAACTTCCAATATATCAGCCATCTTCGCAACCAAGGGTACGTAGTGGACTTACCCTTGGCTTGCGAAGATGTATATCAGCATGCACATCAAACAAGTATGACAAAAGCTTTCGCCTATCTCGCGTTGGATAACCCGTAGGCTGTCGAGGGTTCATGCGATTACCGAAGACTCTGGTCAGACCTAGCGCATGCGCAGTCTGATCTGAGTCATCGCAGGTGGCACAAGTCTTACTGTGGGTTTTGTCGTGCGCTGGCTGATGTAAAGACATCAGAATGTATGTTGATACAGAATGCGTTGTTCAGGGCACGACAAACGAAAATATGCATCAGACATGTGAGTATAGTGAATACAGTGACCACTAAGGCTGACACGATTAATCGTCTAATCGATTAATCGATCGATAAATTAAAAAAAAAATGATTATCATTTCTGAATTGCTTTTAATCGATTTCTTGATAGGTACAATTTGCTAACCAATGTTATGCATAAAATAGCTGGATGAGTGGCAAACGGTGCAGACCCTGATGAGATGCCGCATTCTGCGGCGTCTCATCTGGGTCCACACTGTTTGCTCAGGCCTGTCTGTTCAAATATACATATGGTAACGTGCAACATATGGTAAGAGTCATGCTCAGACAGAAAGCCAGACAGGTAAAATTATGACAAAAACCTCAGTGATTACTAATCGATTATCGATCGCAATGACAGGACTGATAATCGATTATCTTTTCAGTTCCGATTAGCCAGCCCTAATGACCACTCTGTGAGGCCACTCAGTAAATGCATGACTCTGTCTACTCTGAAATAGCTTTGGGTCTGTAGTTATTCATATAGTGATTAGCAAATGCTCCGAGCAAAATGCCAAGATGCACAGGCTCATCTGGGTGCACAGTGTGGAAAACGTTTTCAGTAGGGCTGGCTTATCGGAGCTGAAGGATAATCGATTATCAATTCTGCCATTGTGATCGATAATCGCTCAGTAAACACTGAAGATTTGGTCATAATTCTACCTGTCCGGCTTTCTGTCTGAGCATGACTCCTACCATAGGTTGTACTTTACTATATGTATTTGAACAGACATGCCGGAGGAAACAGTATAGACCCAGATGAGACGCCACAGAACGCGGCGTCTCATCATGGTCGGCACTGTTTGCCGCTCATCCATCTATTTTAGGCACCACTTTAGGCAGTAAATTGTACTTATCAAATAATCGATTACAAGCAAATCAGTAATGATAATCATTTTTGTGGAATTTATCTATGATTAATCGATTATCCTATTAATCGTGCCAGCCTTAGTTTTCAGATACATTTTCGCATGACGTGGCTCATTATGTGGGTTTTGCTTTGAGTTAAATGGCCCTTTCAACATTGTTTAGGTGATATCGAACCGGTCAGTTTACCTACATGTAACCACACTTCCTGGACAGGCTTCTGCTATACACCAGTGGTTAACCTGCACTGAGCGCACATTCTTTCGCGACAAACTGTTCATGATCGACGAAAGAATGTTGCCAACCAGGCATATATCGAACACGCGACCGTCTGATCAATGTTCAGACCCGCATCCGACTAATCTTCTGAGGTCGGAGGTCATTAAGTGGATAGAAGAAATCCATTCAGTATTCGACTCTGGAAGTCAATTACATGTGTTCAGTCTACTTCAAGTCCATTTGTCATATAAGGGGTGTCATGCCTATTTTTTTATTCTATTTTTGACGGAAAATTCTGTTAGCATATGGTGCAGACCCTGATCAGATGCCGCGTTCTGTGGCGTCTGATCTGGGCCTGCACTTTTTGCCAAGGTACCCCTTTGGGGTTTCCCGCGTGCGTAGGATCATATTTGAGTCACGGTAAGCCAAGATGTATCGCCGTGCGTACAGAAAAGACTCAGCTTGGCGAGTCTCAGCTGAGTACACATATCCAGTTGATGCGGCTAACTTGATGTGGTATTGCTACGTTATTGTTATTGCGTGCAAAGGTTATGTTTACAATTAGAGCTATGGGTATGTGTACGTTAGGAAATGGCCACATTCGGGTAATTGCGTAATATGCATGAACATTACTGACCAGGTCTCTGAAAAGAAAGCTGAAACTATAGTTAACGGAGAACCGAAGAAAGCTGAAACTATAGTTAACGGAGAACCGAAGAAAGCTGAAACTATAGTTAACGGAGAACCGAAGAAAGCTGAAATTATAGTTAAAGGAGAACCGAAGGAAGGAGAACTGACAAAGGAGGTACAATGTTGGCTGGAAATGAATATTTGTACTCCTTCGATTACTTATAGTCTAACATAGTTTGATGGTTTCTTTTTTCTTTGACATTTCTTGGTTTTTGTTTGTATTTTGCGGACTGACCCAACTTAGGAAATGACCGCTGTTATTGCCCCACAGCTGCATGTGTAAAATATTTTTGCTGACGTTTGTCCTGCTTATAAATATTTAAAAGAATGTTCTGCTTATAAATATTAAAAAAAAAAACACTTTCTTCCTGCGGAAGTCAGCATGATATATTTGTCATGCTTATAAATGTACAAATGCCAACAGTTCCAACAACTATTGGCATTTTAACATTTATGAGAAGGACACATCACGAATACACGGGTTTTCAGGGGTAGGCCTTATTTTTCTTATTTCTATTCTAAAATATATATTGTGGGTACTCGATGAGGCGGTTCTAATGTGTACCCACAATCTATATTTTTAGCAGAAATAAGAAAAATATCACAATTTTTAATCTTAAAATTTTCGTTTTTTGGAGGTAAAATTTACAATGTATTTGTATAGGCCTGTTTCTGTAATTAAAAGGAGATGGTATTTGGCCTGGTTATAAATGTAAAAATGCCAACAAGTGTTGGCATTTTTACATTTATGAGCAGAACAAGTTGTTGGCATTTTTACATTTATAAGCAGAACAAGTTGTTGGCCTTTTTAACATTTATGAGCAGAACAAGTTGTTGGCATTTTTACATTTATGAGCAGAACAAGTTGTTGGCATTTTTACATTTATAAGCAGGACAAGTTGTTGGCATTTTTACATTTATGAGCAGAACAAGTTGTTGGCATTTTTACATTTATAAGCAGGACAAATATCATGCTCAGCAGCACTGAACATGAGAAAAAAGTTTTAGGATCTTTTATAGTTAGTAACTTAGTTTGCTTCAAGAGTTTTGCATGTTTTTGTACACTATACACGACTCTGTGCGAGGCCAGTTTGCTGTTTATAGATACATGTAGAATTTCCTTGTTGATTTTTTTTTCTATTCAATATGTTTGTTTAATTAACAGAGGGATTTATTTTTACTTGGTATCGGCTCTGTATTTTTACAGACTATTTGGAATTCTATAGAAACTAGAAGAGTAGTTGTTTATTTTTTGTCAATTCAATTCTTATTGTTTGTTTAATTTGAGGTTTAACGTCCCCGTCAGCACTGTATAGGTCATTTTGGAGACGTTGCCTCCAACTTTGTGGGACTTTTACCCAACACTGAGATAAAATGACATCTCAAGCCCTGTCGCCCAATGAAACCGACAGGGTTTATATGCACGGAGGGACCGACTCGCACCGCTTTACCTGGGCAGGCGTAGATCCTCTAAGCGGTTTACCAGTAGTAGTCGCAGTTAAGATAGTGTACTCGCGAGGCGGGGCTATCGCTTGCACCTGCCTTCGGAATGTTCTAATAACAAAAAGGTAAACCAAGTCACCTGGTTGTGTGAATTCAACTTTATTTGTTTGTTTGATTTGAAGTTTAACGTCCCCGTCAACACTGTAAAGGTCATCTTGGAGACGTTGCTTCCAATTTTGTGGGACTTTCACCCGACATTGAGATGAACTGACATCTCAAGCCCTGCCGCCCAATTAAACCAATATGGTTTATAAGCATGGGCGGACCGACTTGCACCGCTTTGCCTGGGCAGGCTTAGATCCTCTAAGTGGTTTACCAGTACTCGTGTGCCGGTCGGTTTCAGCTCTGCGTGACAGCACCATGCAGCCAATCAGTTTCTTCAAGCCCCGATGGGCGGGGGCCGAAATTCAACTGTAACATTGGCGTATATGGCTGGCGTATATGGCCATTTGGTCCGCTTGCAGAAAGCGTGCGAAAGGCACTTTACGGAATCTTCTGGTAAGACATATATTGACAACACTTGAATAGCTCCGCCTAGTCAAACTTTATATTCGACTACTGTACTCGTGTGCGGTCGGTTTCAGCTCTGCGTGGAAGCATCCTGCAACTCAGTTCTTATCTGCATACGAGCAGCGTCTTGCGAAAACCCATTTCATGGCATTTACAAACAACCAAAGGTGCAGGTTAGCCTGCCCTTATGCGCATTCTTATCAGTATAGCACTATACCTATATGTTATCTGCTTGAATAGTACGTTGCCTCTAGTTTTGTTTGTTCGAGTTGAGATTTAACGTCCCTGTCAACAATATTTAGGCCATTTTGGAGACGTTGCTTCCAATTTTGTGGGACTTTTTAAAGTCCAACAAAATTGGAAGCGACGTCTCCAAGTCCCACACAATTGGAAGCGACGTCTCCAAAATGACCTACACTGTGTTTACGGGGACGATAAACCTCAAATCAAACAAACAAACAAAACAAACAATACCCCACATTGAGATGAAAAGACATCTCAAACCCTGCCGCCCAATGGAACCAAAAGACGTATATGCATTGGGCGGTCAGACTCAAACCACTTTGCCTGGACAGGCTTAGTCATCAGTACTCATGAGTGGTCAGTTTCAGCTCTGCGTGGAAGCAACATGCAGCCCAATCTGTTTCTCCTAGCCCCGATGAGCAGGGGCCTAGAACTGTTCAGATAGCTCCAGATATCCGTATGTTAAGGTTAACTTATGTACACTCAGTGGCCATAAATGAGTTCCCAAATCTGTCGTGATGTACGTAAATCTGTGAGAACATTTCCAGATCAAATTACTTAAAAATAAAAGTTCTATCCAATGCATGTTATGATTACTAGGTGGTATTGTTATTCATTACCAATAATAAATATAGCAATTGTTTTTAGAAATCTTGTCATTCATAGCCCTGGTGTATTCCTCATTTAGAGTACCTTTGTTTTAAAAATGGATTCAAAAATCTGCACTGGCTCAAAGATTTCTAATTATTCTGAATGTTTAAGATTGTCTCTTGCAATCTATATAATTTTGGTTAGTCTGATGTCTTTTTAGTATAATGGACAGCTGAGAAACCAAATACTTTAAAATTTTCCCAACTGAATTAATACATTATTAGAAGTGGGTGGGGTAATTCTACCCCTGACAGTAAAATAGTTGCTATGGAAACATTAAGTAAGTAGGCTGCATCGTTTCTATCGAAATAACTGGCACACTCTCCAATGTTTTAATAACAATCATTGAAAAGAAGTATCTTTCTTTGATATAGGAAATGTAGCTATCAACAGTGGATAAACGTCTAGATGGGCGTTAGTCTTTATGGGGGTACCCGTAGAGTTTGACACATTTATTGGACACTGTTATACAAAAGATGAAGTCTTTTGTAAAAATATAGTCAAAAATGGTGCTTTTAATGAACGATAATTTTTACAAAATTTTACAACATATTTCATCTTGTTTTATGGAGTGCAAAGAGTGCACGCCTGTTCAAATAAACCAATTTTTTCCTGGATCGTCTTGCTGCTTCATTCCCCTAAGATATATTCAAACCAACAGTTTTTGCGAGAAACTATGATTCAATATCTCTCAAATTAGATATATCACAAAGTCCCTTTTCTGTCTGTTTCCTTAGTGTCTATCACCAAACATGTTTGCTTTTCGGTGATTTTGACGAATTTATGTGCCATCCGAGAGCAGGTTAGATTTCCCATAGTGTATTGTCTCTAGGTAAACTTATACTCAATCAGATTGTTTTCCAGTATTTTGCCAACATTTATACCAATTTATATTTAAAAAGATCAGCAATTGATAATTTTATAACTCTTTTAGTACACCTACCATGGTTTTTCAAAAGAAAGGTGCTAATCTGTATGCTGTCTGGTGTTGCCATGGCAACGGATGGCATCATCATTGTACTAAGTGCCAATGTAAACATATACCCTAGATAGCGATATGAGCCAACTAGCATTTGAGTTTGATTTGTAATTAGGTACGAAATTGCAATTATTTCAGACCATATTTCCCCCCCCCCCCCCCCCCAATTTCTTGTCTGCCATTTTGGGAACTCATTTATGGCCACTGAGTGTAGGTTTGTTTCAATTTAACTTGAAAAGGTATGTTGTGTGTACTCATTAGCATACATTTATTTTACAAAAAGTTGAAAATATATCCTAAGTTCATCTGCCTCATGGTCAGGCAGTATAAGTAACCGTCAGTAGTTCGAATATCTCGAGCAAAATTTCATGTCCCGAAGGTGTTCGAGTTAACGAAGTTCGACTGTATATGAAATTTCTAAGTCTTTATTACGGAGCAGGCCAGTTTTTATCTTACCCGAGACAGGTCTTCCTAAAACGGGGCTCTTGTTAATATAAAGAGGCTAAGAGTGTTATCTAACCCTTATCCTGCTGAATATTCATTTAAGCCACACCCATTTCTGTCTATCAACCAATCAAATTACTTGATGTAATTTATTGCAACAAATTCATAAACTGAATGCCAAACAGTGTAGCTCCTGATCAGATGGCTTCTTCAGAAGCCATCTGATCTGGATCTACACTGTTTCCATAGATAGGGGTTGTCGTGAACAGCAAGATAAGGGTTAAGATGGGGCTCTTGTTAATATAAAGAGTCTAAGAGCGTGATTTAAACTTGCAACTCAAAGTAAGAGATAAGATGAAGTAGTATGCACTTCTTTACATGAACATTCAATTATTTCTCCTGCAGATGGCTAGTCATATATTAGCGGGCCTCTGTGTCAAGTGGTTCGAGCCTCGCACGGATTATAATGCAAAGTCTAATTCTGCGCCTGCTGCGGAACGTTAGAGTTTCTCTAGGTTCTGCATTTTCTTGATAGTGGCAAACGGTCTTATCATATGACTCCTGACTGTAATCCACCATATAGCATGAACAATTACACACTCATAGAGGGGTTGGGGGGGGGGCGTTGTATGGTTTACATTGCCTTAGAAAAAAACTACTTTTTAGTATGTAGCATATCATTTTTGGTTCCGTTAGCGAACAAGTCCGTGTGATGTTCACAATTTTAAATCCCATGTTTTAAAGATACAAAAATGGCGGTATGGGGACATATCTGATTTTTCGTATTGTTTGTTCAAAACGCTAGGCTGTTTGTTATTACTTAATAATCGACCTTATTTTTATTTATAGAGGGTAACGCATTTACTATTAGTACTTATCTTCCATGTGGCCCTCTTTTCCTGGGTAGGAGCCAGTACTAAGCAATGTGGATAAAGTCTCTACACTTGGCGCTTGCGGGAACCGAACCGGCTCCCTCTCTGATAGAACCGACCTGCTTACATACTTGGCGCTTCCTTTGTAAAAGACAATATAAATAAATAAATAAATAAATTAGGGAGAAAAACTTCTAAATCAAATTTTTATATGGTTTGGCACGGCCTTAGGAAGATATTTTAGCAATTAAATAAAAAAGAAAAGGAAAGGAACAATAACAAGAATAAAAATAAAAACTGCCAGCGACATTTCAACTAGCACGCAAATAGAGAACTTAACCCATTCAGTACCAGAAACCCCTAAAGGGGTACCTTGGCAAACCAGTGTAGACCCAGATCAGACGCCACAGAACGCGGCGTCTGCTCAAGGCCTACACTGTTTGCAAAAAGTTAAGCCATCTTCCAAACAGATTTTGAAGAAAACACAACCTGGCACCCCTAAAATTTGAAATGGTCATATCCTATATATAAGGAGGAAGATTCCATTTGGTACAAAAAGGGTTAATTATTACAATGTACTAAGTATAAGTAGTTTTGTGACAAAGCAAAGTTATTTTCGTTGTAGGGAATAATACTACGAAAACCATTAGGAAAACACGCCTTTACAAATACATTACAAACTTTACCGCCGAAAATTTTCAGATGAAAAATTGCGATATTTTTCTTATTTCTGCTCAAAATATAGATTGCGGGTACTCGTTAGCACCGCCTCGATGAGGCGGTTCTAACGAGTACCCGCAATCTATATTTTAGAGCAAAAATAAGAAAAATAAGGTTTACCCCTGTAAACCCCAATTTTTTTCTATATAAAAGTGGGGTTCAAGGGGGTCAAAATTACATAGGCGTGTTTTCGTGATGAGTGCGATAATGTGAAAGGTTTTGCACTTGGACCAGCACTGACATTTATTTATTTTTTTTATTTATTTATTTATTAATTTATTTATTTATTTATTGCAATCTGGTAGACTTAACCCTTTTTTTCATACCTTCCAAAGTGGACCCTTCTTGTAATTTGGGCGCGTTCATTCATGAAAATGGGAGCCATCATAATTGTCTTACTCATTTAGTGTAGATCCTGATGAGACGTCTCATCTGGATCTTAGCCCCTGCCCATCGGGGCTTGAAGAAATATATGGGCTGCATGGTGCTTCCACGCAGAGCTGAAACAGACCCGCGCACGTGTACTGGTAAACCACTTAGAGGATCTAAGCCTGCCCAGGCAATGTGGTGCGAGTCGGCCCGTCCATGCTTATAAACCCTATTGGTTTCATTGGGCGGCAGGGTTTGAAATGTCATTTCATCTCAATGTCTAGTAAAAGTCCCACAAAATTGGAAATGACCTTTACAGTGTTAACGGGGACATTAAACTCCAAATCAAACAAACGAACAAACTCATCTGGATCTACACTGTTTTATAGGTATCTATACCGGCCTTCAGGGTTTGGAAGTGATAATATCGTTTTTCGCTTGAAGAAAGCACATATGTACATTTCGGTCCATAATCAGCGGAAAGGCACAGGTTAAGCTACCCATTCTGGAAAGCATATTAATGTGAGAATGGTGTCCTTCAGTGCCTTGAAATCGACATTTTCCTATTCTTTCCTGTTATACTCCAGTTGCTTGACCGAACCGCTTCTTACGAGAAATCACATCGCCCACGCCCATCGGGGCTAGGAGAAATAGATTGGGCTGCATGGCGTAAAACTCTGAAACCGACGGAACAAGAGTGTACTGGTAAACCGCTTAGAAGGTCTAAGCCTGCTCTGGCAAAGTGGTTCGAGCTGGACCGTCCCTGCATAAAAACCTTAGCAGTTTGTTTGGGCGGTAGGTTTGAGAAGTCATTTCATCTTAATGTCGGGTAAGCGTACCACAAAATGTGAAGCAACGTCTCCAAAATGACATAAATACGGTTAATGGGGACGTAAAACATCAGTTCTAACAAACAAACAAGTAATTCGAGCTTTGTATAGTGTTTGGGGGCTTTATGGTGTTCATAATAATGTATAGATTGTGTTCTGGCAAGGCTTATCTTAGAACAATGGACGTTTTTCATTTTTCAATAAAATGCATTAAGTTGTTGACTTTGTTTTCTGGCCTTTTATTTGTACGTATACTTTCTTTTGAGTCTTTAAAAGGAATTCGTGTTTTGCCTTCAAAATATAATTATAATATTCGGCAAAAGCGTTAATTAAGCCTTGCATTCTCATGATCTAAAAACGATTTTTATCTTCCTGTTTTAGCATTTAAACTTTAACCTCAATCCATTCTCAACAAGTCCGTGCAACTAACAGCCAATGATTATTTTCCCATCTTTGTTTCAAAGGCATAAACTCTGGGTACCCGTTAAAACGGCCCCGTTTTACAAGAACCCAAAATCTCTCCTAGATTTTGGGTTTACAAGTGTATATATAGTTTTGCTTATCATTTGCTAAAATTATCACAACTCATGAAACGGGACATGACTGAACATTACGAAATCACACCTGAATAATTTTGATCCCCTTAAACCCCACTTTTATACAGTAAAACTGGGGTTATCAGACTTTACAATACTGTTCATATTTTCGCTCAAAAACGTAGATTGTTGGCACTCGTTAGAACCACCTCGCCGAGGCGGTTCTAACGAGTTCCAATATCCATGATTGGAGTAGAAATATGAAAAATATCAATATTTAGCTCACCTGAGCCGAAGGCTCGTAGGTAAATTTATAGTATGGAAAGGCTCCGTTGTCTGTCGGTTGTCCGTCTGTTTTCTGTCAACACTTTCAAACATTTCCTCTGAAACCACTGGGTCGATTGATGTCAAATTTCACATGGAACATCCATGGGAAGGGGAACGAAAGTTTGTTTGCGGGGTCCAGGTCACATGACCAAAATGGCCGCCATGCCCATATATGGTAAAAAACCCTTAAAAATCTTCAATTGGTATGAAAAATTAAGTCTCCGGGCCCATTATAGTTTGTTCAAATGATGACCTTCGGATGACCATGACCTATTTTACACCAAGGTCAAATCTGGTCACATAGACTTTTTCCATGGGAAAAAGTCAGAATTGTGTATTTTTCGGAGTGATCTGAAAATTGGTAGAAGCAGTTAGCTAATTGTGTGGATTAAACTACATGAACATTTAAGGCATTTCAGATATGAAGACTAAAACTTATTTTCCACTGGAACTTCTGGGTCGTTTGTGATCAAATTTTACATAAAAAGCTTATAGAAATAAGAAAATGAAACTTTATTAATATGAGTCCCATGACCAGTATGGCCACCATAGCCATATAAGGTAAAACCATTTCAGAAATCTTCTGCGGAACCGATTTTCATGGAACTTGGTATGTGGCATTGGGGACTTTTAGTTTCTTGATGACCCCTAGATGGCCTTAACCTATTTTATGCCAAGGTCAAAGGTCGCGTAGACATTTGTATGTGAAAAAGTAAAAAACCGTATCTTTTTCGGAAACTATTGCAGCCTGTGATCTGAAAATTGGTAGATGCAGTAAGCTAGTTGAGTTGATGAAACTACTTGTGTGTTAAAGGTCAAAGTCATTCTCTGAACTTGTCCTAAGGTCATCCAGATATGAAAATTAGGGGAGACCGGGGACAGTTGATGCACTTTTTAGACTTTTTGACGTATCTCTTCACTGGACCAACCGATTTTGTTATTTTTTGCATATTCTTAAAGGTCCATCTATTCTGCATTTAAACTTGAATTGCAATCCCGAATTTTTGGAATATGTATCCTCATTTTCAATAGATTTCTTGAGCAAGTCGACTGCATCAACTTTCCCCAGCAGTGGGGCAAGTTGATGCAACGCTTGGGGTAAGTTGATGCAATATTTATTTTCTCGCTTTTATGAATTCATACAACGGATACAACAGAAAACTGGCCATTTTGTGTGGATAAGATAGGATTTCATTTTTTTGCTGTTCATTGAAATTATCATTGACAAAAATCTATCAAAGGGTTGGTTTCAAGTGTAAAATTGCACCAATAAAATTGGGAATGCGTTTAATGCCTTTATTTCTGAAAACTTAGAACATTGTAAAGAAGAACATACAAATCAAGCCGGGAAATCAACTGATCTTTAAGAATGTCATAGATGCCATGCACATATTAAGTCCATCCAAACATTATGAACAATGTTAAATTGCTGATCAATTGAATTCTACTGTATGCTGTAAAGACTTGCAAACGCAACAAAGAACTCCCAATGCATAACACATTAGGCTTTAAGGGCTGGAAACCAGATACCTGAAAATAATGCAATTATCATTTAGCTATATTTACATTTCCAGTGTAAAGCCTAATGTAAACCTATAGAAAACAGTGCAGTTCATTCTTCCATGAACGCAACGAGTCACATGATTTTCAGTGACGTCAAGTGACGTCAGTCTAAATCATTGTTCTCTACGGGCATTGGTGGCGTCAGCGCTCTTCCGCTCTTTGTAGAAAAACAGCGTGTAAATGTTTTTCAGCTTTAAAAGTTTTCCCTATAAGCATTTTTCGCCCAGTGATGTGGGGCATAGAATGTAAATATAAAAATAAACTTAATTTTTCTGCTTTTCATGAAAGTATGAACGACAGCGGGTCGCTAGCAAAGTTTACAAGAACCACTTCGGGGTTCATTTACTTTGCGCGCGACCCACTGCGTTCATACTTCAATGAACATCAGAAAAATAAATTTCATTTCTTAATTGGCATGAAGTGGCCTGCTACGCAATATGTTCAATTCGAACTTGATTTCATTCGTAGTATAGTAATATTGAAAGCATGGATGAGACTTGTTTGTATGAATGCTGAGTTTAGCCATTAGCTCGCTATGATAATTTGTCCGTATTTATGTTCACATTCTGTGATGTAATTAGAGATACAATCATGTAAGGATGTTTTGTATTCTGCTTTATAACGTATGTATTAAGGGTATTAAGTAGATCTAACAACTACAGCTGAACTATACTACTCCATTACATACCGAAAACTCGGAAAACAGTATGCCTACATAACATTACATGTACCCTGAAGCCTTTCTTTATGTTGACTTGGGTCGCTGTTCGGGGCCATGCATCCCGAACAATTCCTGGTAAGTCATAGATGGACATAGTTTTCGCAGGGTTGTTCCTCATCCATGCGTCCTGTCCATCGGAGAAATACGTCTTGAGAGGACCAAACCTATGTGAATGAGTGTTTGAGTTTTACATCCCACCAAAAGCTGAGGTCATACGGAGACGGGGCCTCGGTTTAAAGACTCACCCGAAAGTCTGGAGAAGCCCGGGATCGATCCTGCGATCCCTGGTTTACAAGGCGAATAGGGTAACCACTGCACCACGGAGGCTTCTAACACAGACCTGTCCAGGGGTTGCAGTTTATTACTGCAGTGGGGTGGGAAGGAAAGCATGACCAGTTTCTCACCATTCTGAAACGAACAGATGGCTAATTTTAGGATAAATATAGAGATGAAACTTATAAACGGCCTTAAAATGTTTTAATTTTGATAGAAACGTGATTTTGTCATATCAATTATGGCTTAGAAACTACAACGGGGCAGGTTGATGCACCGCATCAATGTGCCCCGTGCCCAATGTATCAACCTGCCCCAGCCACCCCACACGTGACATTCAGCAAGGGAGGCAACTTATATATGATGTTTTCATTCAAATGAGCGTGTCGTTTGAAAGATGAAGGATCTAGCTACCCGTGTGCATAACTTGGTTATGATCTAGCAGAAATAAATGTATGCGAAACGAAAAAGTGCAAAAAAATCTGTAAATTTACTCACATGTCTTAAAAATGAACTTTTCTTCACTAAAGGCGCATGTGTCATCCAAATTCGTCGAAACTTCCGGAAAAGATGACGGCTATCAGGGACGTCTTTATTTCATCATTTATGACATCATAAATTGCATATTGGCTTATTTATTAAGCCTGCATTAACCTACCCCGTGCATCAACTGGCCCCGGTCTCCCCATAAACTTATTTTTTACAGAAACCACTGCTCCATTTGTAACCAAATGTCACATGATAGCTTTTAGAAACAAACAAATGAAAAGTTATTAATATGAGTTCGGTCGCACGACCAATATGGCCGCCATGCCCATATATGGTAAAAAACCCTTCAGAAATTTTCATCTCTGGAAACAATGGGCTCATTATCAGGTCACGTGTCCAAGATGGCTACCATGGTAAAAAAACCTTTTAAAATCTCCTTCGCAGAAATGAAATGGCTCCAAAAATTCTTAGCACTCAGCTTAGCGGCTGCGGTACCATTGGCTCTCTGTTATTTGTTGTTTTTATATCTGAAAATTTTCAATTTTTTGTGGTAAAAATTCAAGTATTTTTTGAATAGGCGTGTTTTCGTAATGAAGGATTCTACCATACGTATTTTATCCAAATATTGCTTGGTCTGTCAACACAAGGGTCAATACTGTCGCAAACGTACAAGCAACGGCTGAAAAACGCTCGAGTAACAGTGTTTTATTCCGTGATAGTAACACTTCCACCTCCACCTTCACAGAAATATGACGATGCGGACGGAACGCACAAATAACCATCCTATTGTTACATGTTGCTAAAATGCAATTGTGTTTTGATATTTTTGGAGCATGAGTCTGTGACAGATTATTCCATTAAAAGCTCTACTGGTAATAATGCTCTTTTTTCATGATTCTGCTGGTACTAACGCTGTCCGTTCATGGTTCTATTGGTTTCATGATTCTGCTGGTAATAATACTCTCTATTCATGGTTGTACTGGTAATAATGCTCTCTGTTCATGGTTCTACAGGTCATCCGCAACTATTATTGACATTTATACCTTTGGCGCAAAGGATTAAGCCTTTTACTGTGCGCTGACCTTCTCGGCTTACCTGTACAGAATCTCTTGTTGGAAATAGCAGGCGCTTTAACGGAAAACAATTTTTAAACAAATATAACTTTTTTATTTTACAATTTGACAAACATGTTCCGATTTAATCTAATTGTCCGTTTAAATTCCTTTAAAACGATATCAAATAAGTGGAACTTTTATTTAATTAGCTGCCGGCATTTTTATTTTCAAATTAATAACCCTTAATCCTTACTTGAATCATACAAAATTGTGGAAAAACAACGACAGTACGCTACTTTAACGGCTAAAATCTGCACCTTTTGTTAAAATTATGAAAAAGTGCCCGTATTAGACGCAATGTGTTTACAATATTGTGCATTTTGATAGCAATCATAATATTTCAAGATAATATTTTATAACGGCATTTTACGATTAAATTTGGAGCTTATTCAGAAAAAGCTATATCGTCTACACACGCGTGTAATCCCAAAGCGGGTCATTTTCAATCGACGGTAAAATCAACACATCTACGCCTGGGCATCTTCTTGGAATATAAATCAATCTAAGAATGCGGTGTCTGATCTGCATCTTATTTATTTAGTTATTTATTTATTCACGTAGTTTTTTTTATTTCCATGACCTGATTAGATTTTTGCACATTCTTTATACTTACTATGCAAATTTAAATAAACACTGCTAGTAATAAGATTTATGATTACATTTGTTTGTTTTGTATGTGTGTATGATTACAACTGAAAGAAAGAAAGAAAGAAAGAAAGAAAGATAAAACTTTCTTCATGACTGGTAAAAACATCTCTCTTTTCATGGTTCAGCTGGTAATAATGCTCGCCTTCCGTAGTTTTACTGCTAATTATGCTCGATTTTCAGGGTTTTACTCGTAAAAATGCCTCTTGTCATGATTTTTCTGGTAAAAATGCTCTCTTTTCATGAATCTACTGGTAATAGTGTTCTCGTTTCATGGTAAATATGCTGTGTTCAGGACTCTACGAGGGGCGTTTGGAAAGTATTAATAGTGGGTGCGGCTTGTAAAAGTAAGGCTTACCTGGTCAAAACTAACCAGTGCAGTACCTTAAAGTATTCTAGCACTTTTCCAGTATTTTTTATCCATTGAGAAAATGCATTTTCGAAGAGTGTATATACACTGGAACAACGCACTACCCAAGGCTTGACGGCTTTCAAAACGACGCCCTCGCAGACATGTTTTAATATATGGGTTAAGCCAGAAATCACAGGGAGAAAGGTCTGGACTGTATTGAGGATGTGGTAAAGTTTTAATGTTCAACTCCTCCAAACATTCGAGCACCAGGGCTGATCTGTGTGCAGGGGCGTTATCATTGAGAATATGAAGACCACGCACCCCTGCACGTGGACGATTTGAAACATAAGTGTCCATCACATCAGAAGTTTTTTCTCTATAAAATAATCCTGTGAAACACTTGTTCTCATGTTCTAGTACTCGGGCTACAATTTCGTCACAGTCAAAACACTGAGCGTACATGACACGTCTCGAAGTATTATTTCCCCGCGCGGTTTGAAGTTTTTCGCCATTTTCTTCCCTTACCCCCTTATGTTCAGGTGTCAAAAGATGGTGGATCAACCTCGCTCAAACCATCTTAAGCTTAAGCAATTCGTTCAATATATATAAAAATACGACTGCCGAATTCATGCCCCTTTCTCTTCCACAGGGTACCACGCATCTTCTTCAGTTGCCGTTTTCACAATTTCATAATGCATTTTAGCAGAGCTAGAACCCCTTAGCTTTATGGCATAGCATTAAAATTTTCCGGATACCCCGTATAATTTACAGCCAATTAAGCTGAAATTTGGTAAATAGAAAGACTTTCAACGCCGCGACAATTTCTGCTGCAATTACAATGCTCGTTTGTTTTAAGTTTACAGCAAATTACGAATGTAACACTTCTATATTAATGGAATCCAAGTTCTGTATGATCTTTCTTAAATTCTTCATAAGATTAATGTGTAAGTCCCAGAGGCTGTAAACCATATGCATTTGGGTGTCGCCATCAGGAAAACACGCCTTTATAATTTTGACCCTCTTGAACCCAAGTTTTATATTATAATAGTAAAACTGGGGTTTGCAGGGGTAAACCGTGTTTTTCTTTTTTCTGCTCTAAACTATAAATTGCGGATACTCGTATATTTCGAGCAGGAATAAGAAAAATATTTCATCTTAAAATCTTCGGTTTTCGGTGATAAAATTTGCAATTTATTTGTATAGGCGTGTTTTCGTAATGCCAACCCATAACCCCGCCCAACCCCTTCTTCGCACACATGATATTATTAGGGTTACTCTTGTATATAACGACGTTATACGGTCTTGATGGCATCTGTAGTATTAAAATATGTGACATTACATGTAAATGATCGTTCCATACATAGAGAATACATGAAATGAGTATATGTTTACATATAATTACCCACAGGTGGACGAATGGTACCCAAAGGTGAGTCGTAAAGCACGGATATTGGTTGGCAATTGGCATTAGTTTACAAAGTTGATTTTTGAGTAGTTAAAATTTGCGAATATGAGACTGGCTCAAGTGAGCATATTAGCATCATCATAGGTCTTTTGTTGAATAAGGTCATATATTTATTTGATTTATAGCAAAACTATGTAAATCGCATAATCAATGTTTTCGAATAATATCAATTAATAAACATGTACGTATTGGTGTGCTTTTCGTTATAAGCAAATATCAAAACTTTTGAAAGTTCTATTTGAATACAGAGTCAATATTTGTTTTAGATTTATAGTTGTAAAGGTTATCTGATTTATTACGTCTGTAGATTCACGGATTGGTCAGAACACATCACGTGAACAAGGAAGACCCCACAAAACCCCACTTTATATAGAGAAAACTGGGGTTTACGGGGGTATATATTATTTTTCTGTTTTATACCACAAGACATAGGCTGTGGGTACTCGTTAGAACCGTCTCACTGAGGCGGTTCTAACGAGCACCCTTAACCTATGTTTTGAACATTTATAACAAAAATATCAAGGATTTTCATCAGAAAAGTAGCCATTTTGGAGATGTGAGAAATGCACTATTTCGCACGGGTGAGTTATCATAATGACCTTTCTGTTAACGCAAAACATGCTAATAACGACAAGTGGCGCCTGCTTTGTCGTCTGCCCGCTACTTTAAAAGTCATTTTTGCAAACTGTGCGGACCCAGATCAGACTGTTTTCCCGTATGCAAAAATATTTTTTAAAACATTTGCTAAAAATTCAGCAAACGACATAAGCAGACGCCATTTTCAGATATAGTTTTTTCTCAGCGCCTTAGGGTTAAGCACCTTGCTTGTTTCAAAATATACACGATAACATACGGCATCTGTACGCTGTAATGTTATCTTTAATTGCACTAGATACGGCATTTTGCTTCAGGTTTACTGTTGTAAGCTATACTATTGTTTCCTTTTGTTTTTCTTGCTCCAGAGATTATTTACTAATTTATACCGACAATCCGCCCCCGCCCGTCGGGGCTTAAAGAAATAGATGGGCTGCATGATGCTTGCACGCAGAGTTGAATCCGACACGCACACGAGTACTGGTAAACCGCTTAGAGGATCTAAGCCTGCCCTGGCAAAGCGGTGCGAGTCCATATTGGGTTCATTGGGCGGCAGGGCTTGAGAAGTCATTTCATCTCAATGTCGAGGCGGTTCTCATGAGCACCCACAACATATGTTTGCAGTATAAATAAGAAATAAATGTCACACATTTTCATCCAAAAAGTAGCCATTTTGGAGATTTGAAAAAATGCACTGTCTATCTCATGTATACACACAACAGTGCAACATATGTTAGTGCATTCTATCAAATCTCCAAAAGGGCTAATTTTCTGATGAAAAGTCATAGTTTTCTTATATACACCCCAAACAAAGGTTTTGGGTACTCAATAGAACCATCTCACGGTTGTTGGTGCTCGTTAGAACTGCCTCAATGAGGCGATTCTAACGAGTACACACAACCTATATGTTGGAACAGAAATTAATAAATAAAAAACGAATAATAAAAACAGAAAAACTTATACCCCTGTAAACTCCAGTCTTTCTATCTCGCCATACCTGCACCGGTACTTTGTCACTGGCAAATGTTTAGTTACATTACGTTTTGTTGTTTTGAATTTCTCTTTTATTTCATTGCATGGGCTTGGTGTTAAATGACCTTTCTTACTGATTTTTTCTAAATGGTTGAACTGTGCATGTTTGTTGTGTGTTTATTTGTTTGTTTTTTTTTTTTTTTTGTTTGAACTGAGGTTTTACGCCCCTGTCAACACTATTTAGGTCATTTTGGAGACGGTGCTTCCAATTATGTGGGACTTTTTACCCGACACTGAGATGAAATGACACCTCAAGCCCTTCCGCCAAAACAAAATCAATAGAGTCTATATAAATGGACAGTCCGACTCGCAGCAGGCTTTGTCATTCCCAGCGGTTTACCCGTACTCATGTGCGGTCAGTTTCAGCTCTGCGTGGAAGCACCATGCAACCAAAACAGTTTCTCCAAACCCGCTGGACGGGGGCACGCATGTATGCTGTAAAGAGTGAAGCACACTTATGAAACCAAAAAAAAAAAATAAAAAAAAGAAGAAAGAAAGAAAGATAGATAGATAGATAGATAGATAGATAGATAGATAGATAGATAGATAGATAGATAGATAGATAGATAGATAGATAGATAGATAGATAGATAGATAGATCCACGATAAGCGAGAGAGTTGTCTTCGGACATATGCATTACTTCACGTTGACACGTTTGTGTAGTGGAAGGCCCTCTAAACCACACTTTATAAAGAGAAAACTGGGGTTTTCGGAGATGTACATTACTTCTGTTATTTCGGCTCCAAAACTTATGTTGTGGGCACTCGTAAGAACTGCCTAATTGAGACGGTTCTGTCGGGCACCATAACCTAAAACATAGGTTGTTGGTACTCGTTAGAACTGCCTCAGTGATGCGGTTCTAAAGGGCACCCATAACCTATGTTTGGGGTATGCAAAAGAAATATATCGCAACAAATTTCATGAAAAAAATAACCGTTTTGAAGATACGAAAGAATGCACTATGTCATATCCCTGCAGGCACATGACGTAATTGTGACGTCACATCAACGTCGGTACCGCGTCATGGCGTTTATGCAACGTCAAATCTACGTCGGTGCAACGTCATGACCTTGCACCGACGTAGATTTGACGTTGCCCTAGCGGTGGACGAGTGTGTTATCGTATTGTAAGCATAAACTCCAATTAACCTTCGGCTCAGTTAGAAGAAATATTTTATTGAGTGCATGAAAATGCCTTTGGTCAATCAACCCAAAGTTACTAAGCACAACAGCTTTACATCGTTAATGTCCACGTGACTATCACTGATTTGTGCGAAATCCTGGTAACAGTTGTGGCGTCAGAGTGCCGTTTACATATAAAAGAAAGCTTGTTGTAAAACATTCATTCGGCTCATTTGCTGTGACATTGGCAAAAAGTGTAGACACAGCTCAGACGCCACAGGAAGCGGCGTCTAATCAGGGTCTCTACTGATTGCTTAGGGGTACAGGAATTTAATGGTTAAAAGAAACAGTCCAAACTCTAAGTTCATATTCAGGATCATTTTCCCAGCCTATCATTACGAAAACACGCCTATACAGATGCATTGTAAACTTTACCGCCGAAAAAAACGAAAATTTTAAGATGAAAAATTGTGATATTTTTCTTATTTCTGCTCAACATATAGATTGTGGGTACTCGCTAGAACCGCCTCATCGAAGCGGTTCTAATGAGTACCAACACTCTTTATTGTAGAGCAGAAATAAGAAAAATAAGGGATGAGGCGGTTCTAACGAGTACCAACAATCTTTATTTTAGAGCAGAAATAAGAAAAACAAGGTTTAACCCCCGTACACCCCAGTTTTACTAAAAGGGGGGTAACAGGCCCGGATTCCTTTGGGGGGGGGGGGGGGTCAATATTATATAGACTTTTTTCGTGATGACTCAGAAATAATAGTCACACCAGTGTTGTCAGTGCTTTGATTCTCTGGCATAACTATGTATGCATTTCTCATTCTACGCCATTTCTGTATGTAAACCAGGGGTCGCAAGTTCGATCCCGGGCTTCTCCAGACTTTCGGACGAGTCTTTAAACCGAGGTCCCGTCTCCGTATGACCTTAACTGTTGGTGGGACGTAAACCTCAAACACTCACTCACGCCATTTCTGTAGGCTTCTTGGAAACAATTGTTATATACGATTGATTATCCCGCTGAATAATTAACTTGGCCACACCCATTTCTGATATTGAACCAATCAGATTGCTTCATTTAATTTATTTCTACAAATTCACAAACTGAATGTCAAACAATATAGATCCTGATCAGATGACGTCTTCTCCTTAAAAAAAAAACGTCTGATCTCACTGTTTGCAAAAGTAGGGGTTGTCGTGATAAGCGGGATAAGGGATAAACACTCATGTGTGACAAACATAAAATCAAAGAACTGAGAGTACTGGTGGGTCGATTGTCTTTGAGTGTAGATTAGGAAAATGGTTTCACCCTTAAATTCCGGTACTGTAAGCAAACAATGTAGACCCTGATCAGACGCCGCCTTCTGCGGCGTGTGATCTGGGTCTACACTGTTTGCCAAGCCCAACCCATGATTCCAGCCCAGATTCTACAGATTACCGTTTTACAACATGCTGACCTCACTGCGATAAAATTCTATAAATAAGTTACATGGCTTTACTACAAATCAATGATAGTCACGTGGACAGCAGCACTAATTCAGTTTCTGTCCTTTATAACTTTGGGTCGATTGTAAAACAATCGAACCAAAACAATCTTCCACCAAAAGTAGCCATTCATCACGAAAACATGCCAAAATAAATTTGATCCATTATATCCAACTTTTATACAGTAAAACTTGGGTTGAATGGGTATGCATATTTTTATAATTTCTGCTCAAAAACATAGATTGTTGGTACTCGTTAGAACCGCCTCGGCGAAGCGATACTAACGAGTACAAACAGTCTATGTTTTGGGCAGAAATGTGAAAAGTATCAGAATTTTTTTCTGAAAATCTTTTTTTAATTTTTAAATTTTTTAATGGCAAAATTTTCAATACATATGAATAGGCGTGTTTTCCTAATGTTTCAATGTAAAGGATTCTATGTTTAACCAAATCCCTCGTACTACAAGCTCACGAGGTGCACCCTGATCAGACGTCACATTATTTGGCGGCTGATCTGGGTCTTAACTGACTGGAAAAACGAAACTTTTAAGATGAAAAAATTATGATATTTTTCTTATTTCTGCTCAAAATATAGATTGTGGGTACTCGCTAGAACTACCTCATCGAGGCAGTTCTAACGAGTACCCACAATCTATATTTTGAGTAGTAATAAGAGAAATACGGTTTACCCCCTGTAAACCCCAGTTTTACTGTATAAAATGGGGTGCAAGGGGGTAAGATTTTTATAGGCGTGTTTTTGTGATGGCAGGTTCGCAGAAAAATTGGCCACTGCATTTAATATCAAAAGGCTGTCATATTTTTAATGCAGGACGTAAGCTTAAGCTATCGTGACAGTTGCGCTATTATTGTTATTACATGTATTATTTTATTTATTATTTTTTTTTTCAGTTTCTTGGTTTTGCGCTTTCGGACCTTTCAAGATTATTTTACATATCGTGATTCGATCGTTTTAAATAGAGGTGGGCGAAAACCGAAAGATCCGGAGTAAAAAGATCTGATCTTCCGTTGTAGAGCTTGTTGTCTCACATTTGAACCCGAGAAAGGCTCGAACCACAGCTGTGAGAGACCGAATCGTCATGAGACAACGTTCTTACACACTAGGCCACGAAAGCCTGTTACCGTTTCTTTTAAGGGGAATGGAACACCTGGCAGCTTTTCTGCCCTTTTTGTTCAAAGGGAGACAACTTTCGGGACTTCTTGTTCGCTCTTCTATAAGCCCTGTCCCAATGAAAAAGGGGTCCACGCTTAAAGGAAAGAATTTGCTCCTCAGGAACAAATTCTTTCCTTTAAGAGTTGACCCCTACTGACATGGGAGACCAAAACACTTTTGCAGGAATTGCCTCCCCTGAAGGTGTACTTATTCCTCTTAAATTATTCTTTTGGTACATACTGATACTTCGGGGAGCTTACCGATATTGACATGTAGATCCAGAAGCATTCAATCTCACTGACTGTTTTCAAACACGCACCATTGTCTCTTTTACAGGCGGCTCGAACTACGAACCCGGGTGATCCGCCGAACTACCACCGCTCACAGATTCCTCCACCCCGACCACCGAGGACATCAAAGACAGACATATTCTCAACTGCTAAGTATAAAGAGGTCGACGACTATGTGCTGAATGTGAGTTATCATTCCTCTAATTACACTATTTATGAAATGGATGTAATTTACGCTCGAACACCGGTGGCTCGTTTACCATGGTTGAGTCGAACCCGTTCTAGAGTCCGCAGGTTATTCATCCAAATACAATATAGAGATAATTTGGGGAGTTTTTCTTCTTTTAGTTTGCAAATGTATGCTGTGGGCACTTATTACAATCGACTCGATGAGGCGATTCTAATGAGTACACACAACATACATTTATAATATAGAACACCGGAAAGATATCACACAATTAGCTCCATTATGCCTCCTGGTATGGCACTAATAGTAACCTTCCATAGCTCGAACTACCGCTGGCTCGAACAAATTTTCATGGTCCCAAAGGGGCTCGAGCCATCGACTGTAAGTTCGACTGTATTTAACTTTCACTGAATTATGAACAACACCAGGTCGTGAGCAAACTTCAAGTGAAGGGTTCACTTAAAGGGGTTCACTTAAACTGCTCGTGGCCTGATATTTTTTATAATTCCACAAACGTTCAATAAATTGCCCTGATTACTCGTCGGCCTCGGTAGCTCAGTCGGATGCACGTCTGACTGATGATCAGTAGGACGCGGGTTCGATATCGGCAACATTATTTCGTGGAACTTTTTATCGGCCATTCTCTCCATTCTGCTCAATCAAGAAGGACAGTTGTCAGTTTCTGACTAAATAATGTGCACTGTACTTGTTAACAGTCGGTTACAAGAGCATTGATTCCACAGATGTGTATGCGTGACTGCCTGTTTTCTTGCACACCAGATAAGGAAATCCATAGTTTAAGCTTGGGATAGAAATTCTGTTCTAACCCTGGTGTTCTTACCCAGAATTGAATATTCTCGCGTGTTTGATAAATGCACTGGTTGAATACGACCTCAAATGCGCCGTCGTAAAGGTTGACGTCACAGCACGTTACTTGACATCAATCACTGTAGTGTCATCACAGTATGACGGACGACGGATACCGAAGTGACTGCAGCATTATAAACCTACGCTCAGACATGGAAGGTATGCAAGAAAAAGAATCCTACATGGGTGTGAGGGGTGAATAGAAAAATCCGTCCCTCGGGATCACTGTCTGTTTTTCCTTCGGCAAGCCTCGTGATACCGGACATTGACCCTCGGGACCGATTTTTCCATCCACCTCTCATACTCATGTAAGATTCTTATATTCTTATCTGTAAACTGAGTCACTCCAAAAATGGTACTCTTCAGGAGAGACCTTAGTGAAGTCCTGTTCATCCAGTACACACCAAACACGTGAAAATTCTCTATTTGTTTTCCTGGATAGGATAACCAGGGGAGGATACGAATTTTTATCCATTGGTTAAGTTCAGGATTTCCTTATTTAGCGTGCAAGAGAAAGAGATCTGAAGATTCATACAAAAATATAGAGCACGTCATGCACCAATACGTAAATCCAACAAACATACAAGAAATTGCAAGTTTTGTTTTAGATTCAGCTAGCATTTGCATCCTTATTTTCTGTCTATAATGTGTTCTTTGTTTCCAAAGGCAACTTTGTATACTAGCTTTATTTCATTTTTTTCAGGCTCCGCCGAAACTTCTGGTTGGAAACTTTAACGAGCTGGTCAAGTACCTCACCCGAGACAATGAGCGGTGGGACGATATGTGTAAAATCCGGGCAATTTTTCTTTGGGTCACGTCTATTGATGTCTACAATCTCAAAGTGGACGGCGTTCCACCTACCCACTCGCCCCTGGAATACTTCACCAAAATACAGTGCAACATGGGCAACCACGCCCACTTGATTTCCGGACTTTGTCAGTAAGTAAATGGTATTATGCAAGTTAAGAAGTTACGGCAATTGATAGGTGCCATATACTGCGGGGGCAGTGTAGAAGTCCCAACCCTACCATATTTCATTCGGAATTGATATGAAATAAAGGCACTGCCGTTGGAGCAAACACACTCGATTGCACCCCTTAAGCAGCAAATGGTGGTGCAGGACATCAAAAATACTGACGGTGCTAGTGTGGTAGCTGAGTGGTTAGTGCACTTAGCTTCCACCCTAGCACTGTCGGTATGATGCCAATGGAACATGTTCATGTACCAACCTTTAGTGTCGCTGCCGGGGGTTGGGGATCGAAGTGAAGGCCACTAGTATCAGAGGCAAGTGGTTGGTGCACTTGCCTCTGATGCTAGAGGCCTTTGGTTCGACCCCCCCCAGCAGCGACCTTAAAGGTTGATACATGAACATGTTCCATTGGCATCATTTGAAGGGATAAATGACACAAAGTGCACCGTCCTTCCGATCTGGACGTTAACTGGAGGACCCCTGTGCAGGGAGAATCATCTTCTATCCTTACCGTAATATCATGTTTATAACAAAAGCGTTCGTCCTGCAAATCCAGAGTGTATGCACACCGGCGTGCCGCCTGTATACAGGTTGAGATAGTATTCGTGTGCGCATACTTTACATTTCTTATATCTGATACTAAGCAAAATAATGGGAGTCATTTTGGCAGTATTTTTTATGTATTCCCCTACTGAGGTCATTCGCATCTTGTTTGTCAGACCAAAATAATGGATTTCGAAAGAGGCAGTCGTGTGTAAGCTCGCTGACTCTGCCCAAAGTCTAAGACCTTGCATCAGAAACAGATGAAATCCAACAGACATACACCATCGCTCTTGATTTTAGCAAGGTGTAAAACAATGTTCCACATGAATGGCTTGACAAAATATCCCTAACAGTGGATCCAGAGGTTCCTGACCAACAGGAGCTAATAAAATCTGGCCAAAGGCAAATTTTTTCATGATTGCCTCAGCTATATCCAATGTTCATCAAGGTGGCATGCTCGGACCTTTGTTGTTTTGCCCATATATAAATGACCTGCCACAGAAAGTCAGCTCTGGAGCTCGACTCTTTGGTACTGAAAGTCTTTTATACCACAAGATATCAAGCATAACTGATACTGCAGCACTTCAGAGGGATCTTGACAGACTACAGCACTGCCCATAATGGAATACAGATTGGCAAAAGTCTTTTCAATACCCCCTTACCCCCTTCCCCCCCCCCCGCCCAATGTGCACCAGTCAGGGTAACAAGTCGGAGACACCTGGTTGGAGATTTGGAGCAACTTACATGTTCCAGATACATGACCATGAACTGCCAATCTTAAAGACTTGAAAGTTACTGAGCGTCCTATATTTCAGAAACATGTCATGGGAAACCCATTATGATGTAACTGTAAAAAAGGCAAAAAGCAGCCTGGTGTTTCTTTTGAAGGAAGATAACCAGCTGGTCTGAAAATGTTAAAACATGATGGTATAGACCATGATTAGACTTATCCTGGTTTATGCCACGTCAGTATTGGGCCCACATATTGTATCCAGAAGGTGACACGGCGAGCAGCTCGGTTTTGTCAAAAGTGACTACCACACAACCAGTAGTACCTCCCGAGTGATGCAACACCCTAATTGGCCGGCAAACTTACCAGCATTGACATCGAGGCGCAGGGCATGATTTATCTCTGGGCCTAGTGGACATTCATGGTTGCAGTTTCTCCCACCCGCAAGGAGCGACAAGTAGAGAATACTCTCAGGGGTATATGGTAGGACATCTTCTGTCTACCCCGCCCCACCCCCTCCTTCATCGCCACGGGAATCAGACTTAAGGACCAACTTACAATGAGTATTGTCACATCAGGGATCCTTGAAAAGAGGTGGATCTTGCAAGCCTTCCCTAATCCACGTAAAACTGTTTTCAAACTTTTAATTTGTTCTGTTGTGAGACAAAAGTGACGTGTATCTTGCATCACTGGGGAGTCCAAATGATATTGACTTACAGGCAAGGGCTGCTGTCCTTACCGCAGGTAGGGGTAGAGGTGTGTGTTTGCGGGGGGTGGTTATTTCTTTTTCTGCACTTTTATTCATTTCCACCTTTCTCCCCTGTCCCTCCCTCTCTTATCCTCTTCTATCTCTTTTTTGTCCCTTTCTCAATGAGATGACACAAAATGACCCACCAGGGTTGACGAGTCGTTAAACCCAAAACATCGAGATTCGCCTCCACCTTGCACATAGTCTTAGTATGACTTTGCTCAAGTGTTGGTCATGTTTGCACTTCATGGGAAGAAAATTAGATAGGGTGACTCAAAGTTAGTTTGCAGCATGGTCACTTTAAAGTGTTCTGAAGAACTAGCGAATTGCTATGGGATTTGGGGGCTCATCATCACTTTCTAAGTCTTGGGCAGGTAGGTAGAAATCCAACAGGTAGCCAGATAGCTCATTATGTCTCTTAATATTCCCAGGGTTTCATTTTATTACTCCTGAATGATAGTTTGTGAAAAGTTTCAATTTCTTGGCCAGACGAGAAGCGCTTTCCACCCTACCGAGAAGCTCCGGTATCTCGCTCGTCCAATCGCGGTGCTGGGTTTTGACGGCTTAATATTTCGGCTCTGTGCGGTGCGTTTCAGTTCATTTAAACTCGTATCGTAGTTTCGAAGATTTCCCGCGATCAAACTTCAGCGTTGATGGAACGGTCTTCGAAAAGAGCTTTTTTAAAATTATTTTGACGCTTTTTGTGTTTGTGTTGTAATGGGACTCGACTCCTTTTGGTTTTGAGAAGCACTTTTTGGATGTGAATACAATTCTCATGATTTCTGTAAAGATGGCGGATTATCGCGAGAAATTGAACGAGATTCCAGGCGAGATTTGGGTGCCTAAGTATGTTGTTCCAGGCTCTCTACAGTAAAGCAAACACTTCGTGTGTTTGCTATAAGAGTAAATACATGCGTGAGCAGTTAAACGTGTAGCAACAAATCTGCTTCTTACTTGAAAAGGACTGCCCAGGGAAAAGTTCCCCTACCCCAACACTCGAACAACTGGATCCCAGAAAAAATATCCCCCGCAAAAGCTATCTCAGTCCCCGGAAAACTGTCGTCCTAGTAAATGTGTCCCTTGCGAAACTGCATCCTGTTTAAAAACTACTACCTAGGAAAGTTGCCCATCATCTGTATTGCATGACCTTGTAAACCTCACTTTATATGGAGAAAACTGGGAGTTACAGGGGTATACCTAATTTTTTTTCTTATAACTGCTCGCAGTCATAGACAGTGGTTTTCATTAGAACTGCCTCATTTGGGGCAGTTTTAACTAGCAGCCACAGCCTATGTTTCGAGTTTCACTGACAGTTTGTTTCACCGACCGTTCCAAGGGGGTTCTTCTGTCGCGGTTTATGTCTTTGAGTGTGTGTGTATCGCTTATTTTATTTTGCTTTGGATAGCCAATTGGTCATTTTGTGGGAAAGTAACTGTCCTTTTTGCTTTCCGCTAGTGATGTTTCCATTAGTGCCTAGTTGTTTAATGTTTGTGTTTCTTTCCCTTTGGTGTCTCTGATGGGAGTTGTGGGTTAATGGTATCGATTCCTGGTCATTACCTTCGCTTCTATTTTTTAATAAGACAATTATCAAATTATATATTCTTCAGAAAACGGCCGTTTCGAGACATCACGAAAACACGCCTATATAATTTTTACCCCCTTGAACCCCACTTTTATATAGTAAAACTGGGGTTTACCGGGGTAAACCTTACTTTTCTTATTTCTGCTCCAAAATATAGATTGTGGATACTCGTTAGAACCGCCTCATCGAGGCGGTTTTAACGAGTACCCCTCATCGAGGCGGTTTTAACGAGTACCAACAGTCTATATTTTGAGCAGAAATAAGAAAATTATCAAAAATTTTCATCTAAAAAATAGCTTTTTTGGAGGTAAAGTTTACAATGTAATAGTATAGGCGTGCTTTCGTAATGCCTAACTGTATGCTAAATACAGTCAACTCTCATTATCTTAAACTTCAAGCGACCTTTACGTTTGGTTTCAGATAACAGTAGATTGAGTTGAAATTATATGAACAAACAGCAAACCTAAAACAACAGTGCCCAAAATTTCGTTTGACTTAAGCAGTAGTTTGAAATATCAGTGTTTAAGATAACGAGTTTCAAATGTATAAGAATTCTAGCTTTAGCAGTTCTACGGATGTGTTAATGCTTTAACGGCAGAGTCGGAAAAAGGCCTCTACTCTGCTATACTAGTTCCGCCGGAAAATACAGGTTCTTTTATTTGGGCTCAAGCCATGTATAAAATTTCAAGTTACTAACATTAGCCGTTCCCTGGTGTCACAAGCACCTAAAACGGACAGACGGTCGTTCGGAAAATGCCAAACCATTAGGACCCCCACCCCCTCCCCGCATTTTCTGGTCGTTTCCCTTTTTAATTCTCAGAAGTTGGGGGCATACGAAAATACTTGAAAATGAAGTAAATAGGTCAGGTTCACAAGCACTTTTGTGAAGAATACGTTAAGAAACTGCACTTGCTTACATTACTTGCAGTTTTATTAATTGGGTATAATTAAGCAATAACTCAACTGATTTGGCTGTTCTCATCACGCAAACACGCCTATATAATTTTGACCCCATTGAACCCCACTGGGGTTTGCAGGTTTCTTATTTTTGCTGTAAAATAAAGATTCTGGGTACTCGTTAGAACCGCCTCGATGAGGCGGTTCTGACGAGTTCTCACAATCTATATTTTGAGCAGAAATAAGAAAAATATCACAATTTTTCATCTTAAATTTTTCATTTTTTAGGCGATAAAGGATACAATGTATTTGTATAGGCGTGTTTTCGTAATGAGAACTTGTTGATGTTATTATCCTTCTAATATTGTTAAAATGACAACTTACCATTTCCTTCTCTCGCCCCCGCCAATCGGGGCTTGATGAAATAGATGGACTGCATGGTGCTTCCACGCAGAGCTGAAATCAACTGCACACGAGTTCTGGTAAACCGCTAAGAGAATCTAAGCCTGTCCAGGCAAAGAGGGGTGAGTCGGCCCATCCATGTTTATAAACCCTTTTGGTTTCATTGGGCAGCAGGGCTTGAGGTGTCATTTCACCTCAATGTCGGATAAAATTCCCACAAAATTGGAAGCAACGTCTCCAAAATGACCTGTGCTGTGTTGACGGGAATCTTAAACCTCAAACAAACAAACAAAAAAAAACACCATTACCTTCTCGATCAGTATCAAATAATTCGTAGTGTATGTGTATGGGGCAGGAGTTTGTCAAAGGTAGGGTAGCAATTGTATGGGGATACGTTTCTCGAGGGCACACTTTTCTGGGGGAGAGGTTTCCCAGGGCAGGGGTTGCAGGTTGCAATTTTCTGTGGACAGGCTTCCTGCGGGCTAAATTTACTGGATGGCATGTTTCTCGGGGTGCGGTTGCAGTTGGCTTAGGGACAGGTTTCCCGAGGATGCAATCATTCCATTGGGTGCAATATTCTCATTCGCAGTTGTCCAAGCATCACGATAACAAGTCCGTGAAATGAAGATCCCCCCCCCCCTAAATTCCACTTTATATAGAGAAAAGTGGGATTTACGGGGGTATACATTATCTGCATTATTTTTGCTTTAAAACATAGATTGTGGGTACTCGTTAGAACCGCGAACACCCACAATCTATGTTGAAGGCAGAAATAATAAAGGTGTTATCATTTTTACCTAATATTTATCATTTTCTGACACCATGTTGGACGCCATTATTTCTTACGGACAAGTTTTCCTAATGGTTCAATTTGGGGAGCTTTTTCAGGGAACAGTTTTCCTAGAACAGTGTATTTTCATTTTCGAATGAACCTAACGTTGACATGCATTTGCACTATACATCACGATAACAAGCCCGTGAAATGAAGACCCTCAAAACCCCACTTTATATAGAGAAATGTGGGGTTTACGGGTGTATATGTTATCTGCCTTATTTTGCTTTAAAACAGAGATTGTGGGTACTCGTTAGAACCGCCTCATTGAGGCGGTTCTAACGAGCACCCACAATCTATGTTGAAAGCAGAAATTAGAACGATGTCATAATTGTTACCTAACAGTTTGTTATTTCTGACACCATGTTGAAGGCCATCATGTCACATCGTCATGTTTTCCAATGAATTCTGCTGAACAAAAGTCAATGTTTGATTCTGAAATGCTAACAAATATATAGCCTTGTTAAAGAGACAACACCATATATAAATTCTAATCAACCCATTTGCGGCAATACACATTAAAGTGAGTGAGTGAGTGTTTGAGTTTTACGTCCCACCAACAGTTCAGTTCATACGGAGACGGAACCTCGGTTTAAAGACTCATCCGAAAGTCTGGAGAAGCCCGGGATCGATCCTGCGACCCCTGGTTTACAAGGCGAGTAGCGTAATCACTACACCATGGAGGCTTCTGATACACGTTAAATCATCTTCTTTCCACTGATTTAATATAACATAGATATATGCACCAGAGTCCAGTTGTTAATGCCTTATCAGCTTGACAGTCTCCTTAGTGGTCAAATCGTGAGATGTTTTACAGCAAAACGTAAGATAATAGACGTATTTTTGCTGAAACGTAATAAAGATGTAAATATCGCGTTGGTAACAAGGAACAGACATACGAAAATGGAGATCAAGAATCTAGGCCAGACTAGCTAGTTTCGGGCTTTAAGGTCTCATCAGTGTCCCTAGTGTTATTTTTCTAGACCCCTCTTGGACGCGATTATCCCGAGGAAATGCAAATACAGTGCAACATGGGCAACCACGCCCACTTGACTATGATTGCGTATGGTGAGACAGTCTACCGGCGCTACAGGACACGTAACACCACATTTTGGAAAATGAATTAACCCTTATCTTGCTGAATATTCATTTAAGCCACACCCATTTCTGTCTATCAACCAATCAAATTACTTGATGTAATTTATTGCTACAAATTCATAAACTAAACGCCAAACAGTGTAGATCCTGATCAGATGGCTTCTTCAGAAGCCATCTGATCTGGATCTACACTGTTTGCAAAGATAGGGGTTGTCGTGAATAGCAAGATAAGGGTTAAAGCTATAAAAGTTGCACACACAAATGAAAATCAAAAGTTAATTTACAGGCTGGTTTTGGCCAATTTGGCCTCATCAGTGACCCTCTTATTACTTTTCAAGACCCATAATATTTATTCAGCAAAATCAACTGGGCCCTTGTTTTCCTTTTTTCACGGGCACTCTAACACAAATTTCGTTCATGTCATAAGTGCGCAGCTCTTGGTGACTGAGCTCTTGGTGACCGCCGTTAGCTTAATTGCTTTGGTGACTCAGTGCCTTTGCACAATGTCAATGCATCCAGGATTACATAGTATGTGTATAGTAGCAGTATGTGAATAGTGCAAATTTGTATAAGATTTAGTTAGGGTAAATATGTTTTTCTCTCGTTGTTTGTTTTGTTTGTATTGGAGTTTAACAGCCGAGTAAACACTATTTTAGGTCATTTTTGAGCCGGTCAGTTTACCTATCCACACTTTCCCTTGGTAAGCGGTTGACCGGTACAGTGCACGTTCTTTCGCCAGAAACTGACAACTGCCCTTCTTGAATCAGCGGAAGGGAGAGAATGGCAGTAGAAAAGATAACATGATCAATCTCCTCGAAAGAATGTTGTCGACCCCGGCAGGTATCGAACCCCCGTCCTCCTGATCACCAGTCAAACGCACATCCGAATGAGCTACCGAGGCCGACCTAATTGTTGTTTATCATGAATGTCAGTTTTATTGTAAATTATTTTTTACCTTTCAGAATGGCGGGGATACCTTGCGTTATTATAAGCGGAATGAACAAAAGTGCTGCCTATGACATCGGCTCAAAGTGCGACAGGAAGAGTATGGGGGCTCAGTGGAATGCTGTATACCTAAATGATGATTGGCGATTTTTGGATGCCTTTTGGGCGTCGGCATGTGTGGTCGGTCGGAAGTCAGGCGAGTGGACACTTGTCGACTCTGACGGTAACGTCACTCAGGAGGAAGAAGAAACGTCGGAAGGAACAACGCAACACAGAATTAATGAGTTTTATTTTCTACCCGACCCAGATAAACTGATATGGACACATTTTCCTGATGAGCCACAATGGCAACTTTTAGATAGACCAGTGACTCAAAGAGAGTTTGAGGACCACGTTTATATGCGAGAAAGATTCCATTACTTGGGTATGAAGTTAATGCCGAACAGTCATGATAAGTGCTTACTGACAGCTAAGGAAGGTGAACTTGAACTGGTGTTTTCTTTGCCTGTACAACAGAGCGAGACATCACGGTTCAAGTACATGTTGTATCAGGGTAGATCCGAACGGGGCTCAGATGGTGAACAATCCGACTTGTTTCTCGATAGGTTTGTAATGTTTGAACATACAGCAAATCTTCTTAGATTTACGCTCAGATTCCCAATAAAGGGTAAATTCAAAATGGACATATTTGGTCTGGACATAAATGAATCAGATATATTCGATCTAGCTTGTACATACATTATAACATGCCATGATCCGAAGGCTAACTGCCTCCCATTGCCCGATATACCACCTATCGGTTGGGGTCCAGGGGCTAATGCTAAAGAGGCAGGTCTCAAACCAATAACTCATGATGGTGCAATCATTGTGACCAAAGATGGGAATGTTGAAATCAGGTTAGCAGCAGACAAAGACATTCAGCTTCACCAAATGTTGAAGCATGCCCTTATTGATGAAGCTACATTGAGTAACTATGCAGTAACCCGACTAGAGAATGGTGAAGCTGTGGTAAATATCCGCTTACCACAAGGAGGAGAGTATGCACTGAAGCTGTACGCTGACGCGGCTGGAAATGAAGGTTCTGCACCGAATGTATTAAATTACCTAATCAAGAGTGATGCTAAGAATATACACAATCAACCATTTCCTAACGTGGCTGATGGAACCTTGGGAAAGAAGCCGTCAGCCACTAATCTTGGAGTAAAAGCTGTATCCCACAAAGGCGGCAATATTCAGGCCAGGAATGGAAGAGCACGTGTAGAATTCCAAGCACGAACGGGTGTCCAGGTTATGGTTGAGTTACATAGCAGTGATGAGATGGCATGTAAGACAATGGCAGTCATGCCAAAGGAGGAGAACGGGAAGTGGACGTTTGACCTTGATATGCCTGACCAAGGAGAATACTCACTCAACGTATTTGCTTGTAACAAAAACAGCACAGACAGGATATATAATGTCCACACATATCTTGTAAATTCTGATGGCAGAAAGCTTGAGCCAGGGGAACTAGACGCCAGAAATGAAAACAAAAATGTTTTAACTAATATTCCTATAGAAACAGTGCAGACATCAGACAATGAGGTGTTCATACCAGTGCCGCCGGGTTTTGAAAATATTGCTGCCTCTCTGCACAGGAGGAATGCTAATGATCCTCCAAATGCTAACCAAGTTGATATAATAGAGCAAGATGGCATGCAACTGATCCGCGCCAAATTACCAGAGTTTGGAGAGTACTTGTTGAACTTGTATGACAGAGATACCAGTGGTGTGGTGAGAAATATCGCTAAATATCAGATCAACAGAAAACCCCCAGGTAAGAATACTGTATTTGTTTTACACCTGTATATTACGAAGTGAACCCACACAGATTCATATATTTTGGTGGTTTTAAAATTGATATTACAATTTCAAGTTATTTTCTGTGTTGATCATACTTGCAGCACTTCTTTTCATGCCCCCCGCCATTCGAAGAATATTGGATGGGATATATAGTATTGCCGTTGTCTATTCGTTCGTCCGTTCGTCCGTCTGTGCGTGCGCCCGAAACTTAAACACGGTCTATAACTTTCTTGTTTCTATATGGAATTTTAAATTATTTGCCAGAAATTTTAACTATTAAGAAACGGTGTGCCGCGTGCAAAATCAGGTCCGTACATCCAAGGTCAAGATCGTACATAGAGGTCAAAGGTTAAAACAAGCGGTCCGAAACTTAAGCTTGGCCAATAACTTATTTATATCTGGATGGATTTTGAAGTTACTTGGCAGAAATGTTAACCATCATGAGACGATGTGTAGCGCGCAAATAACAGGACTGCACACCTAAGGTCAAGGTCGTTCTTAAAGGTCAAAGGTCAAAAACGGGTCAAAAACGTATACAAGGTCAATAACTGTCTTATTTTTGGATGGGTTTTAAAATTACTTGGCAGAAATGTTAACCATCATGAAATGATCTGTATAGCGCAAAACCCAGGTTCGTTACTCCACGGTCAAGGTCATACTTAGAGGTCAACTGTCAAACAAATAGGGACCAACATGTAAACAGGGTCGATAACTTTATTTCTGGATGGACTTCGAAAATATTTGGCAGACACGTTAGCCATTATGAGTCGATGTGTCGTGCGCAAGACCCAGGTTGGTGCCTCAAAGGTCGAGGTCATACTTAGAGGTCAAAGGTGCTTGGGTACGTCCGAAACATTAACATATTTTCAAGCGGGGACATCCGTATCCTGTGAACATATTTCTAGCTTCAATATATTTTTTTATCATGGGGCATGTTTTTTTTCAAACTGAGGAATTAATTAAAGGTATATTGTCAGCAAATACAAAAATAACCATAGCCACCTAACTGTTCGTGAGGATGTGATAATTTGTTTTGGACAGCTGGTTGTAAATAAGATTTCGTCTGTTTGTCAAATAAACTGATTATTGCACTGTAGGTGAGCTGTATGAGGACAATACAAGGATGCTGATGTCCAACCTAGGCGCTCAAGCTCCTATAATGGAAGAAGACGAAGATGAATATGTGCAAGCCAAGTTGGATAAAAATGAAACCGATGAAGATAAGAAGAAGAGACTTGAAGGTGTGTTATTTTAGCAGCATCCGTCCCTTGAGCTTCTTATCATTGAATATATAGGTCACAAGTTGGATCTGCCGAGTGTATTACTAGAAAATGCATTCCCTACGAAAACCCCGGTTCATGCAGATAATGAAGATTTTGGCATCCACGTAGGTCCACGGATATTTATTATATCCCCGGCAAACGAAGTATGTCGGGGGGTATTAAGTTTTCGTCTTTCCGTCCGTTCGTCCGTTCGTTGGTTGGTTGGTTCGTTCGTTCGTTAGTTAGTTAGTTAGTTCGTTCGTTCGTACTTACGTCTGTCCCGCCGTTCGTCAACCTTTACGTCAAAGTTTTGCGTTAAACCTTTTTGATAGCTCATATCTCTGTAACCACATGTTAAATTCTCTTCATATTCGGTAAAGGATATCTCTATAGCAATACCTTTCATATGGAATAGCAAAGCCCCTGGGTCAAGCCCCTGGGTGGGCTGTCTGTCTGTCCCTCTGTCTGTTCATCTACTTTTACGTCAAAGTTTTGTGTTAAACTTTTTTCATTGCTGATATTTCTGTAACCACATCTTAGATTCTCTTCATATTTGGTAAAGGATATCTCTATAGCATTACCTTTCAATAGAATATCTAAGCCCCGGTGTCAAGCCCCTGGGTGGGCTGTCTGTCCGTCCGTCTGTCTGTCTGTTCATCTACTTTTACGTCAAAGTTTTGTGTTAAACCTTTTTCATTGCTGGTATCTCTGTAACCACACGTTAGATTCTCTTCATGTTCGGTAAAGGATATCTCTATAGCGTTTTTTACCTTTCATATGAAATAGCTAAGCCCCTGGGTCAAGCACCTGGGTGGGCTGTCTGTCTGTCTGTTCATCTACTTTTACGTCAAATTTTTGTGTTAAACCTTTTCCATTGCTGATATCTCTGTAACCACACGTTAGATTCTCTTCATATTTGGTAAAGGATATCTCTATAGCATTACCTTTCATATAGAATATCTAAGCTCCTGGGTCAAGCCCTTGGGTGAGCTGTCCGCCCGTTTGTCAACTTTGATATCAAAGTTGTGTTAAACCTTTTTGATTGCTCATATATCTGTAACCACACCTTAGATTCTCTTCATATTTGGTAAAGGATATCTCTATAGCATTACCTTTCATATGGAATATCTAAGCCCCTTGGTGGGCTGTCCGTCCGTTTGTCATCTTTTATGTCAAAGTTTTGTGTTAAACCTTTTTGATTGCTCGTATCTCTGTTACCTCATGTTAGATTCTCTTCATATTTGGTACAGAATACAGCTATAGTATTAACTTTCATATGGAATATCTAAGCTCCTGGGTCAAGTCCTTGGGTGAGGCTAGGGGTCAATAATTAAGACTTTGGCATTTTGATTACTTCCAAGTTTTGTGTTAACTGTTTTCGTTTTCTCCTTGTTGTTGAAATGCAATATTTATTCTCAGTGGACTAAATGGAAAGTTTATTTGGAAAGGTTCAATGCTACCCTAAGTATTTGCTGTCATTTCCACTAAAAGGGGATGGCACTGGCCGGGGGTATACGTGCCCCACTGGGCACTTTCTCTAGTTTATTCTGCAAACAAGTTTTCTTGCATTTTTTATTCATTCTTTCACCACATAGAATGAATATTAAAAATGATCTATATAATCTATATTTTGAGAAAAAATGTTCGTATTAATTTGTATACAAATCTTCAGTAAGTTAATTTCTTCTTTCCATAGAATAAAATTAGGTCAACCAAATTAGAGAATATGCTTAAGAAAGCCACAAACGGAGAACACTACTGTTTCAAGTCGCCAAAGAAATAGAATGCATGAAGGCACATACAAAACATATATCAGTGCGCACACCAACCATACACAATTACTTGACATATTGTCTAAGAAACTACAAATGAACAACCGCAACCTAAGAACAGTCAGCATCTAAGCTGCTAGAGATACGGAATCATACGTGTTTAGCAATGCATTGATATCAGTTTAGACGGTTTTGATGGATTAGGGATTAGTAAGTGGTTTAGTAGGCTACCATCACATACCACATAGACAATTACCCACATTGACAAGTACCTACGGGTATGGTTGGGAACGCTGAAACTCAACCATTATATTTTCATCGCTGTGGTTCGCGCCTGGTTAGGGCCACGTGTGAGATGCCTAGTTCTGCAACGGAAAGTCAGGCAATCTTTCTCCGGGTTGTCCGGTTTTCGCCCACCCTGATTAACGATCGGCATGAAATAAGTGACATAATCTTGAAAGGGTCGTAAACTCCACCCCCAAAATAAAAAATGGCAAGTACCTATAATGAATACCTTTTAAATCACATTTTGTATTGAAAAAAAATGTGATTTATGGTTTTGCAAATTGAGGTTATAGCTGTCTCTTAATCTTTGTCAAAACAGGTGTTGATACTCTTACCATCAATTTTGTTTTAGCTGCAACAATCTATTCTTGGCACTGCTGTCAAATGTTTCTTTTTCATGTAAAGATCAAAGATATGAATAGCAGTCAAGTTTCTTTATCTGAAATATTTTGACACCCAAAAGGTTCGCTGTACTAGTTCAAGAGCACACTCACTTGCTAGTGTTGACCACTGATTGGTCAATCGCACCAAACATATTGTGTCTTGATGATAATTGTCGTAATCTACATCAGCCACTGTACCAGGGGGAACAACTAACGTCAGAGCAGTGACGTCATAACCATTCGTAGGTTTGCCGGCGTTTACTACACAAAAGGCAATTGTCACAACAGGTAGGCGTAGTCTGTGCATTAGGACATTAAAGAATCAAACATACTGAAATCTGTCTCAGAAATGTGGCCTTTTCTTTACATAATTCGACACAAGCTGTTTTGGCAATGATGTCGAAACTACCATTGTTTACAGCGCCGAATCAGATCTTGTGGCGAAGCTATCGAAGCCTTTTCAATGTTTCTATGTGGAATAAGCATACTGGTGGGATGCAAATATTGTTCGTTACCAGCTGAAGTATGTTTCCTGAAGACTCGTAATGTACATATCTAGTTTGAAGCATTTTATTTACCCTATTTACACCAATATGGCCACTTCTGAAATGGGTACGACATCTCTGCTATGACGTAGGTTGTCACCCCTGTGTACTGTTGGCACCTTGACTATTTATTAAACGGAAAACAGTATCTGAGGAATACTTTATGGCATACGAATCCTCTACGGTTGAGTTTCAAGCAGTAGAGTTCCACGTCAATGGGTTTGTGAGATGTGAGATCAACAAATGGAGGTTTCCGGTTCATAATAATTTTTTGGGATATCAATATTTTATATCCTTTCAAATACTGTTTTAGAGGAACAGAGACGTGCAACAAGGCGGCAAATACAGAAGGCCATTGACATGAAGGATGCTGAGATGTTAGAAAGATACATACAGGCATATGAAAAACTGAACCCACCTTTTGATGATGAGGTACTACAAAAGGCAAGAAGAACACTGGCTGCTCTAGATGCTAAAGAAGGTAAAACTATTTCGGTGTGAACATACATTGCAGTAATTGCTAAGCTAACGTATGGTACAGACCAGCTACCGGTAATAACCCATATTATTTTTCTCTCCGGGGTAATAGGCCTTTTTTCTCGGAGAACAAGTGAGAAATTTCTCCGAGAAGAAAAATATTTCGCATTTCAAAGCGGTTAATTTCTCCGTGAAACGACGAGAAATTTCTCCGCGATCATCGCTTTTTCTCGGAGAAAGACAATTAGTACAGGTGAAGTCGTTCACAGCGTTTCGCCGAGAAATCTGTCTATACCTACAATGAACATGTATATATTTGTTCATGTGCATGTATATTGTTTTCATGCATTAAAATAAAAAATAAATATGGCAAATAATGACTGTTATGTGTAAGGTGAGTCAAACTCTGAAAACTCATATGGAAAATTCGTTTACTGTCACTCTTTGCTCTCTAGAGAAAAATGCCCGAAAACTGGATTCTGGCTAGTAGCGAAGCCACAGACCAGACAAAGCAGAACGCGGCATTTGATCAGGGCCTTCGCTGTTCTCCAAAAGAGTTGACTCAATAAAGCTGAAAAGAAATTCAATAAACAGTGACGCGACGAGAAAAAAAAAAACACCTCAGAATGTTGTCTATTCATCACGTGAACAAGTCCGTGAAATGAATACCACCCTAAACCCCATTTTATATATAGAAAACTGGGTTTGTACGGGGGTAAACATTATTTTTTCTTATTTCTGCTCCAAGTCATAGTTTGTGGGTACTCAGGGAGGAAGTTCTAACTAGCACCCACAGCCTATTTTGGCAGTAAAAATAAGAAAAATATCACATATTTCTATCCGAAAAGTAGCCATTTTGGAGATGGGAAAAAATCCTCTATGTCCCACGAGTGTGTTATAGTAATGTAAGGCCGTACGTCTGATTAATCTTTTTTCTTTTTTTTCAAATATAATATAAAAACATGTATATACATGTATTTGCATATAAGCAGACAGTGTAGACAGTGTAGCATATAAGCAGACAGTGTAGCGCCCTTACTTCGCATGGTGGAGTCTTGGCTCGCAGGGGTGTACATATTCTAAAAATGGATGATAGAAGGATTTCATTGTCTTAATTTTGGGCTGGCAGTAGTGTTCGGGGGACCCTGCGCATGTGCGCAGTCTCTTCCGGACTGTATTGTTCGCCAATGTCGGCGGGAAATGGTTTTCAGGATGACGCATCGCCGGCTTACTCCTTCTAGCGCCGTGGCGCGGGATTTGACGTTGCTTACGCTGTTTCCGTTTTCACATTGATTATTTCCTTTGAAATCAATGGCGACTTTAGCGATGTAGTTTTCTGTGTAATTCTGAAGAAGCATTCGTCCGTATGATCTCGCAGTAGATTGTGGGCAAACAAATTAGTAAACAAGTAAAAAATTGCTCCATGTTGGAGCAAAGGAGAAAGCGCTGCGGAAAACAACTTTTGTTAGCAGGTTTGCATAAATGTGCAGGTTGGACCTAATACAAGAGCATAATTAGCCTTTTCCTTACTTATTTATTATAGGAAAGGTTTTCTAAGGCCATTCCCAATTAATGGCAGTGCAAATCATACTTCGCGAGCAGGTCATAAAGAGCATTTCGCCGCAAATTAGCAACCGAATACTTTAGTAATTTCGGATGGCTTCAGAATTATCTCTGAGATATCTATCTACCACCAGTCAATGGCACATAACCCGATTGTTCGTTATTATCCCCTCTGCGAACAGTCATATTTCCGATACAGTATCTCTGTACACAGCATTAATAGATAGGGAGACTAACAGTGGACCAAGAACATTCCCTTGCAGGACCTCAGACAAAACTGTGGCCCACTACGAAGATTCACCCGTTAACAACAACTCGCTATTTTCTGTAGCAAAGAAAGGAATCTATCCATTTAAGACTCTTCCCCACAATACCGTGATCAGATATTTTGAGTTTCAGTAGTTCATGAGGTGTGTGTCAAAAGCCTTCTCAAAGTCCAGAATGAATGTGTCAACCTGTCCCCGTTTGTCCAAGATTTTTTCCCAGTCATTAATAACTGTGCTCAGCTGAGTTTCACAACTATGCCCTTTTTCTAAATGCATGTTGTCTATCTGACAAAAGTTTATGTCCATCCATGTAAGCCATGATATTTGAGAAGACTATATGTTCAAGCAATTTTCATGGAACACACGTCAGGGACACAAGGCGATAATCACGACAAGAGCCCTGTCTCCTCTTTTAAAGAGTGGGCAAACGGATACAGGTTCATTATGTATACGAGGAATTGCAGTGGTTTGTACACAATTTCTCAAGGGCTAGCAATCGGCCACTCCAGCAGTAGTCGAACAATTTCCTTGGGTTAATGTTGCCTGTTCAAACGAATTAACAGTATCAGGCTCGTACACATAATGCATGGCAGCAAGCAGAGAAGATTTAGTAGCAGCCTGAATGGATATTGGGATAATAAGGTCATCCAAAAAGTCAGTCAACGAAATGCAGCAGTCAGCATACTCGAGGTCCAATGGAAACGGAATCATTTTTCTGTGAAAGCCATCACTTCTCAATACAAGTGTGCCTAAATTGCCCAATGATTTATAATTAACGGGGTGGCTAATGTACGGAAAAAAATGAACAGAAGAAAATTTCGGTGCTACCAAAGCAATTATTGTACACGACTGAGAGCCATATACATGTATATGTGTGCAGATGTATGGGGTGCCGTTTTTTACTATTTGTTTGTTTGATTTGAGGTTTAACGTCCCCGTCAACACAGTATAGGTAATTTAAGAGCCTTGCTTCCTATTTTGTGGGACTTTTTAAACGACATTGAGATGAAATGGCATCTCAAGCCCTGTCGCCCAATGACACCAAAAGGGTCTATAAGCATGGACGGGGCAGACTTAGATCCTCTAAGCGGTTTAAAGATACTTGTGTGTGGTCGGTTTAAGCTCTGCGTGGAAGCATCACGCAGTCCATCTATTTCTTCAAGCCCCGATGGGCGGGGGCCGGTTTTACTATTTAATCTATATTTATAGATATCCATTATTCGATTTCTGGATATCCATAATTCGAATTATGGATATCCATAAATAAGCCGAATAATGGATATCCATTATTCCGCTGTTTTATGGATATCCATAATTCGTTTATGGATATCCATAAATCGAATTATGGATATCTATAAATCAGGCTGAATTAATTCAGATAGATTTATGGATATCGATAATTCGGATAATGGATATCCATACTTCGATTTGTGGATATTATTAATTCAGATAGATTTACGGATATCGAATAATTCGAATAATGGATATCAATAAATCAAAATATGGAAATCCATTATTCCGCTGTTATATGGATATCCATATTTCGAATTAAAGATAACCATAACTCACTGCAAAAGTCTTTGTTTTCAGCCATTATTTATTGTATTTATTTGCAAAGAGGAATTATTGATATCCATAATTTTAATTATAGATATCCATAAATTGATTAAATTATGGATATCCATAATTCGACTCAGTGATATCCATAATTCGAATTATGGATATCCATAATTAGATTTATGGATATTCATAATTCGAATTAATGATATCCATAAATCAGCCGCATAATGGATATCCATAATTCGAATTATAGATATCCATAATCGAATAATGGATATTAATAATTCGATTTATGGGTATCATTAATTCAGATTGAATTATGGATACCCATTATTCGAATTATGGATATCATTAATTCGAATTATGGATATTCGTAAATAATTATGGCTAACCGTAATTCGAATTACGGATATCACTAATTCAATGTATGGATATCCATAAATAATTACGGATATCTATAAATAGGGAGTAAATAGTGAAACGGTCCCCATAAAGATGTTACCAAGAACAATTTTGCTGGCAAACAGTATGTAAACAGTTTTCTTTCCGACAATTGCAGGGGCTTTATGAGGGGCTGGGCGAAATTGAAAAAGATGCAACGTAAGATGGCACACTTTTAATTCGCGTCTTTTTTTCTTGGAAGTCTTTATTGAGTATATGAAGGTGATATCCAGGCCATGTGCATTTGTTTAAATCATAAATACCGGGATTTTAATTGTGGAAGGTTTTGCTTTTCTCTACCTCCAAAAGGTCAATTTTTACAGAAAACTCCTGACCTCTTCTGGGAAGAAGAATTTGTGGAACGGTTTTTGACAGAATAATACCGGGAAACGTCACAAGACAGAACCTGCACATACCTTGTGACGCGTGTATGAGAATATCAATAAGTAACCAGCTATGTCGTAAATCACTGTAAATTCCACCCCCTCCCAGACCCACACAAAAGCACTTTTTGGGTCGATTCTTTGCCAATCGACCCAAAGTTACTAAGCACAGTGCTTTCATCGTTGACGCACACCTATTCAAATATATTGGAAATTTTACCATAAAAAAAAAAAAAATTTTCAGGTAGAAATAAATTTGATATTTATCATATTTCTGTTCAAAACATAGATTGTGGGTACTCGGTAGGCGGATTTTCGGGCATCTACAATCTATTTTTAATCAGAAATAACGGGCATCTACAATCTATTTTTAATCAGAAATTAGAAAACATAATGTGCACCACCGTTAAAAGTGGGGTTAATGGGGTCAAAATTATATAGGCGCGTCTTTTAAGAAATGAAGGTAGCGGTAATTAAAAAAACGCGTTATTTGTACCGCTGTGAGTTCAAAGTGTTGCGTACATGGTTAGATAGTTATCTGTAGAATCTGGACTGGAATCATGTGCTGGATTTTGCAAACAGTGTAGACCCATATCAGAACGCGGTGTCTGATCAGGGTGTACACTATTTGCTTAAGGTATAATTATTCAAAGGTTAAATGCAACAGTTCAAGTTCCCCTTCAGGGCCAGTTTTCCTATCTACACTCAGAGATACTCGACCTATCAGTGCTGCCAGTGCTTTGATTGATTTACTCTTTAACCCTTTCACCCCTGAGTTTCCGAAGTGGACTCTACCATCGCTGACTTTGGGCACGTCCATTCTACTAAATATAGTATCTTGCTTAAAAGCGTCTTCGGGATAGCAACTAATATATCTTAATAAGATGGATCAGTATGAGCCATCTCATCAGGATCTGCATTGTTTGCATAAGTATGTGCTTGGCTTCAGGGTTGAAAGGGTTAACCTTTCTTAATTATTACGCAGTTAACAGTCATTGGAATCGAAAGGGATAACTTTAAACCTTAGATTGTGCCATTCTGTGTTCGAACCCTGTCATCAATTTCAAACACACATAGACATACCGTCATCTATTTCAAACACTGAATTTTAATTTTGGGACAATTCAACAATGAAATATCAGGAGCATATTCATTGAAAATAAAACAATTGTCAAAACCGAATACCCTTTCGACGATTAGAACGAAGAACATAGTTCGTTATTAAAAATCCAGAATGTATCAAAAATAGAATGCGAATGGCAAAAATTCAGATTGTAATTGTATAATTGAATGAAGCCGCAGATTAAAATTGTTAAAAAATTGTTTTAATTTTATCTATAACGCGAACTTCTGTAACGGACAATCTGCATACACCAATGAAAAGTCAAGTTTCATGAATACGTAGTCCGTGTCTCAAACTTATCACAAATGGCGCTGCGTTGGTACGCAGCGCAACAAGAGCTGCCACTATAGGTGACCAATGCCCCCCGTGGGAGCCAATTTCTGAGTTTTTGCAAAATTTCAAGGGGAAATAATTCAGCCAAAAATGAAAACAGAGTTATGGCCCTTGTTCAGAATGTAGCCCTTTTGATGGTGAATAAGTGTGTAAAGTTTCATGGGGCTAGGTCAAATACTTTTGAAGTTATGATAAAGGTTAAAGTTTTTGCAAAAAATTCAAGGGGGAGATAATTCAGCCAAACCTGACAACAAATTTATGGCCCTTGGTCAGAATGTAGCCCTTGTGATGGTGAATATGTGTGTGCGGTTTCATGGAGCTAGGTCAAATACTTTGAAGTTACGATCAATGTTAAAGTTTTTGTGACGGACAGATAGAGAGACAAACAAATAAACAAACAAACAAACAGACAGACAGGGCAAATATTATATGCCCACCGAATCAAAGATTTTTGTCAGCCTCGATAGCCCAGCGGTTAACGCGATAGACTTATGATCGAGAGGTTGTGAGTTCGAATCCGGCCACCGGTATCGAGGTGTGTCCATGGGCAAGACACGTAATGACACTGCCTCACTCCACCCAGGTGTAAAAGCCACTTCCTTTCTCGCGCGCGCGCGTGAAAACACCCGGAATGAGTGTTCGAGAGTGATTCAATAAGCTTGAAGCTTTCATCGCAATCGAACTAAAATAAATTTGTATAAACTAAAGATTCTCGGAGGGGGTGGGGGGGGGGGGGGGCGGGGATGGTAGGGGGTGGAACATAAAAATACAAATCAGCAATTATTAAATGGTGTTTTCTCTAACGAAATAATAGCTCCTCAAATTCAATCAAACAGGCTTTAATACATAATTCGGTAAAAATACAAAGTGATGCTTCCAGAAAGAGCTAACCCGCTGCACATGAGTACTAATTTTTTGTTTGTTTGATTTGGGGGTTAACGTCCACGTCAACACTGTTAAGGTCATTTTGGAGACGTTGCTTCCAATTTTGTAGGACTTTTACCCGACATTGAGATGAAATGACATCTCAAGCCCTGCCGACCAATGAACCCAATAGGGTTTATAAGCATGGACGGGCCGACTCGCACCGCTTTGCCTGGACAGGCTTAGTTCCTCTCTAAACGGTTTACCAGTACTGGTGTGCGGGTCTGTTTCAGCCTTTGTGGAAGCATCATGCAGCCCATCTAGTTCTTCAAGCCGCTATGGGCGGAGGCGCCATGAGTACTGGTAAACCATTTAGGAGGTCTATGCCTGCCCAGGCAAAGTGGTGCGAGTCAATGCATATAAACTCTGTTGGGTCCATTGGGTGGCATGGCATGAGATGTCACTTCAGCGAAGTGTCGAGTTAGAGTCCCAAACAATTGGAGGCAACGTCTCCAAAATGACCTAAATAGTGTCGAAGGGAACGTTAATCCTCGAATCAAACAAACAAATGAAGGTTCCACAGTTTAATTTGGCGGACTCAAAGGTTCAAACGGCGCTCACATTGGAGCACTTGTACATGTAAGTATTCGGGTTTCGCTCGTGACTCTTTACTTAAGGTAGAGGACTGGTTTGTTTGTTTGTTTGTTTTGGAGTTTGAAGGCCCAGTCAACACTATTTTCACACTTTTCCCGGGTAGGTTTATACGTAAGCGGTTAGCCAGTTCAGTGCACATTCTTTCGCCAGAAACTGACAACTGCCCTTCTTGAATCAGCGGAAGGGAGAAAATGACCGAAGAAAAGATTTCATGATCAATCTCCACTATAGGTAGAAGAACGGCGTTGTTTTCTTCTCTGTATGTTTACTGTTTATATCATTTTAAAACAAAATATTTTCAGTACACATCACGATAACACACCCATGTGCAATCATTCATACATAGAACGGTTATTTCTGATGAAAAAATGTGATAATTTTCCTATTTTACTCCTTAAGTAACTTGCGGGTTCTCATTAGAATCGTCTCACTCAGGTAGTTGGTAACGAGTAACCACATCCTAGATTGGACGTGTATGAACAGATTAAGGAAAAATGTATACCTTGTAAACTCCAGTTCTCTGTATATGTGTACATGTCCAAATGGGGAATAATGGGTCGTTCATTACATGGGCTTTATTAACATGTTGATGCACCACCTGTTTGCTCCAACTGGGATAATTTATTAGTGAGGGGTGGATGGGGGTCCGGGAAGGAGACTTGGTAGCGCAAATAATGTGTGCGAATGCAAAGTAGCATGTCCTTTTTCACGCGCCTGCATGAAGCATGACGCGATATACAATGAAGGTGTCTGGTTTTTCGTCCGTTGATCCACGACATAGACCTAGCCTGCGGTGGAATTCATGTGTTCCTCCTTAACTGGTCACTAACTTCGCATTCAAAGCACCGCTTGCTGTACCGATTTGACAGTTTGTAATCATAAATAATTGAGGCGAATCTGAGCTGTTGGTTTTGTTTGTTTGATTTGAGGTTTAACGTCCTCGTCAACATTGTAAAGGTCATTTTGGAGACGTCGCTTCCAACTTTGTGGGACTTTTACCCGACATTGAGATGAAATGACATCCCGAGCCCCGCCACCTAATGAATTTAACAGGGTTTGTAAGCATTGACGGTCCGACTCGCACCACTTTGCCTGGGCAGGCTTAGATCTTGTAAGCGGTATGTTTACCTGTACTCGCATGCGGATCGGTTTCAGCTCTGGGTGGAAGCATCATGCAGCCCATCTATTTCATCAAGCTGAGCTTTTGGTAAATGCCACACATCATTATGGTTTTAATAACCTGCATGTACGACTCATTAGGAAAACTTGCCTATTCAAATATATTGAAAATTTTACCCCTAAAAACGGGAAATTGTCGGATAAAAATTCTGACATTTTTCATATTTCTGCCCAAGATTTTGGGTACTCTTTAAAACGAATTGGCGAGGCGGTTCTAACGAGTACCCACAATCTATGTGAGCAGAAAATAGATAAATAATGTATATCCCTGTAAACCCGGGTTAAAAGTGGGGTTTTAGAGTGTAACAAATAAATAGGCGTGTTTTTGTGATATGAATAAAAGTTGTCTTGAGACTTTTAAAAAGAAATTATACAATGGAGAAATAAATTACTAAACTGAAGGTATGTAACATGAAATAATATTTGATTATGTGTTCACAATGACTACCATTTGCCTTCGTTTACAAAAACAACGCCAGACAAACGAAGAAATAATAATGAGCCGAAAATTTGACATTTACTATCACGTAAGCCCAGTTTTTTTTCTCCACGAAACGCGGGTAATTTCATTTTCAGTGAAAGCAATCGGTCAATTTTTCACCTAGAATCCCCGCGAATTTTCTCCGCGAAACCGGGAGAAATTTCTCGCTCATTTTATTTTTTCTCGCCGATTTGCGGAGAAAATAGACGATTTCGCGTTGGTCGGTTTCTCCGAGATACAAAAAAAATGGGTTATTACCGGTAGCTGGTCTGTATATCTCAGTATCTCAAATTCCACTCCTTGCAGCTACTTAAACAGCCCTAGAAATTCAAATACGTGACGTTTAGTATTTTACCAATTTCAAATGACATTATGTTGAGGTACGGTGACACGGTCACGCCAGCTTCTGTTGGGCAATATTAAGCCTAATAATTGGTGATGTATCTCTCTTATTTTGTTTAATACATATACTAATAACTACATGCTGAATTCACATTTATTTCACTAACATGCTTACTCAAATTCTACTATTAAATTCTGTTGGATCTGTGAAGGAATCTTAAAGCTATAAAGGCACTGTTTTTAGTCTGTTCCTGAATGTGCGGCGCTTTTGTTACCGCATAAGCCAGCGCATGACAAAATCTACAAGAAGTTTTGAGCGACCAACGAGGACTCAAATCAGCCTGCGCATTCGTACAGTCTAATCAGTCTTCGCAGTCTACTACAGGCTAATATCTATGCAAAGTGACATAAGCATAAGGTCTTGTCATAGTGAATGGGTGCGCAGGTTGATTTGAGTCTGTGCTGGCCACACTGATCTTATTGTAGGTTTTTGGTTAAGCGTCGGCTCATATCGTACGTTCCCGCCACAGTGAGTATATATAGGCCTTACTTCAACATACAATCAAACATCAATGGCTCGAACACATTTGGGACCGCGAAATTGTGTCCGAGACAGAGGTAGTTTGGGTCAACGGGTGTTACTGATAGGAGGCATAACATGGTTAATTCTGGGACATCTTTTCGATGTTCTATAATCAAATGTATGCTGTGTGTACTCATAAGTATCGTCTCATCGAGGTGATTCTATCGAGTACACACAGCATAAACTGGCGAGAAAAGTCGAAAATGGGACTCAAGAACGGATTCGCCTCAGCCATGTTATACGAGCCATCGGGGTTCGAGCAATTGAAGTTCTACTGTATGTGAAGTTTACATAAATTTTCAGCGCTGACCGAAGCCTGTCAGAGACGTGATCTAGACTCACTGAAGAAAGCTATCGCCCGAGCCAAGGAGGTCAACTTTGACCATCAACTCGATTTACAACTTGCCCTGGCTAATCGTCTTAAAGACCAACTGGAACGTATCGAAAAGCTGCGACACTCTGTTCTAAATCTCGACACCAAGACAATCGCAGAAATAAAGACGTATTCTAACCCTCCCGATGGAGTCCACCAGTCAATGATGGCTACTTTTATTCTCTTGGGAAATACCCCAAAAGAAGTTAAGGTGAGGTTGACAATTGATTTGCGGCGCTGGAATATGAAAAAAAAACAACAAATATTGAGTCTAGAGATTATTCAGTACATGTGTTTCTTGTTGAACCCTTTTGCTAACAAGTTCGTAACACTAATTCACCTGTAGACCCCACTTTGAAATAAAAATATGGGGATCAAAAGGGTAAATCTATTTTTTCTTAAATTTCTGCTCCGGATGTTGGATTATTGCGGCGGTTCATACGAGCTTGAAAATCCATCACAGTTGTTCTAAAAAAAAAAAAAAAAAAAAAAAAAACATCTTCACAGCCTTGGATGAGAGCAGTACATGGGCAGTTTTCCTTTTGACTTCCAAACTCCTATGCTGTACGCAATAGTCGCGGTCTCATCTTTCAGAGGAATGTGCCTGTGTGGCTCACAATAAATAGACATGCTAAATGGGATCACGTGAACAAGTCCGAGTAAGGAATACTGTTGAAAACACCACCTTGCATAGGGAGAAGTCCTATTAATAAGTTTCTATATAATTTTCATCATGTTTGCTCAAATGCATAGATTCTGGGTATGCGTTAGAACCACCACAATTAAGTAACCACAATGTATATTTTCAGCAGATGAAATTGTGTGAAAAAGATAATCTGGAAGGTGATTTGTTTAAAATATACGCCATTGCGTTATAACACTTTTCTGGAATTAAATAGGGCTTTTTAATGTTCGATGGTATTCGTCTTATATAAGTGCTCATACAAGTTGTGATTCCTAATGAATAAATATATGAATACAATGTCGATAGGTAAGACGGGTATATCACGGTAAAAGTTGAAGTGTTTTCCTCGTATTTTATTTTCAGAGTTGGCGAACATGTCAAGCCCTAGTGGGAAAAACAGGTCGAGAGTCTCTCATGAGGCGAATATCATCTTTTGATCCTAAAGACTGCAATATTGCTATAGCACAACAGGCCAAATTTTACATAGAAAACTACTCTATGTCTCAAATTCGAGATGTGAGCGCAGGCGCTGCAACGTTTTATGGCTGGGTAGGTTCAGTTCATATCGTCATTTTATTCTTGTTCACATGAGTCGATTGGATAAACTATTCGTATTTTTCTATATTTAAAGTGTATTGCTGAGAATTTTCTAGAAATTAAAAATATAGATTTTTTAACTGTGCTGCGATTTCATATTATTTTCAAGGCAAAGAGTGACACACTATAGAAAGTTGTGATTTTCATTCAATGTCGTTGCCTCTGTGAACCTTTATATTCATGAGAGCGGAGCATACCTTCAAACCCTGTAATTTATTCATCTTAAATTCGCCATGCTTACGTTGTAATTGCAACATAATTGCGAGTAAAATAATTGAAGACAATGGCCAGAAGCGATACAATTACCTTGCACCTTCAATCCAAGACACCAAAGGGAAATAAACACCAACAAAAGCAATGTCACTGTTACCAAACCATCAGAAGAAGAAAGCCAAATTGACGGTTTATTTCCTACAAAATTGCCGAACGACTGTTAAAAATGAATATAAAGCAGCATATACATGCAAAGACAATAAAAATCACCGGCTTGGAAGGGTCAGTAAAAATACTAAGGGAGGCAAAAGAGAGCTTAATCGATTTTACGTGGCCACAGTCCTCGCCCTTGGTTCTTCCGTTGTTAAGACAAATGCTTTGTTCAGTTTGTGTGAAGGGTTTCTAACTCATCAGTGCAACGTTTCCAAGAAGATAAGAAATCGAACGCATACAATGATGAAACAACGATGAGGACTCGGCAGCATGAAATATGTAACTGCTGAAGCAAAAGAAAACCAATAGTTAGGCTCCGTCTGGCCCCACCAGAGACAGAGCATCAGTCACCAACACATTTATTTTGGCAAGTCTTTAGGCCAGGAGCCATCATAGAGCCTGAGTCCCGCCCCGCCAGCGTGCTTTTAAAGAGGGAAACAAATTATCAACCTCGATTGGGTTAACAAACATGCATGCAATCTGTCGTGTTGCAGTGTGTATTACGTATTAATCGGATTTCGAAGTTTTCGGCATGGTTAGAAACAACAGGTCTGCACATCTTCCAAGGCAAACTAGAGTCTTGAAAATTAGATACAGAAACTGTAGATTTATTTTTCAAGAAGGGACAAAAACGATATGGACCAAAATTGTTCCCAAATGACTAAAACAGGCTATAAACAGTTTCTATTAGCTTTCCTTGTAGCCATGCATGTATTTTGACAATTACATACATATCTTTCTCATGTTTACCATAGCTGCATGACTTTGCGAAAGAGGTAATAGATTTTGTATTGTGTCAGTCTGGTAAGTGCGGCGAAGCAAGTTCGACTATTTCGAATGAATCCGAGTATGCTGGGCCTAGTAACGAGATGTTTAGTTACAACGAGGCTGACAGAAAACGTATTAGCACAAAGCATTCTAGAAAGACTGAAATGAATGGAAAACTATGTATAAGTACGACAGAAAGTATCGACTGTTTGCCTGAAGAGCAGGACCAGCATGACACAAATTCAACCCTGAGTGATAAAACTGTAATGGAAAGCGTCAACTTAAGCACGACTGTCTCCGGCAACCAAGAAGAATGTAGCATCCCTACGGACACTAACGTATCAACAAATGATACTTTGGCTCACCATGAAACAGATATTTGTCCAAGTAAGGAGACAGAACGAAACAATATAGACCAAACCAATTTGTCTGAAAATTTTATGTTTGCCTCTGCTGAGAGAGAGCATGCTGGGCCTAATAACGAGAAGGTAAATAGCTGCGAAGCGGATAGTGAAACTGTCAGACCACATCGTTCCATATCGACTGGAACTCTATGTTTAACCACAACAGAAAGTATCGAAGTTTTGCCTGAAAACCAACATGATACAAATTCCAACCTGACAAATATAAATAAAATAGAACGTGTCGACTTCAGCACCACTAACCCTAGTCATCTTGAAGAATTTGCCAGCCCAAGCAAGAAGACCATGTCTGAAATTGACACGTTGGTTCGCCATGAAAAAGGTGGCAATCGATGTAAAGAGACAGAACAAAACAAAGGCAGTCCAATCAGTTTAAAGCCTATTACAACATTGGTCGGGAACAATGATTACAATGCAGTAGACTGCAAATGTATATCCGCTGACTGTAGAGTAGAAAATTCATGTGAACTAACCGGCGACATCGGGAAAATAGACAACAAACCCTCGAAAGACACAGAGTCAGTTCATGGAGAAGAAACAGATATGAATAACTGTAAAGCTATTAAACTAAAACATAGCGATGTGCACTTCAATGAGACAGTCCGGCTTGAGACAAACAAAACAAACATTAACAGCAAAACAACGGAAAGACCTGCGGTCATTTTAAATGACTCCTTTAAAAATAATCCACATGAAGAAACTTCTTATTATTGGGATAGGCTTAATTTCAAACATACTGTCGATGGCAATGTAAACAGCATAAATAAAACAGACCCTGCAGCAAATCAAGAAAATGTTTGTTTTGATCCTGTCAAAGATAAATGTAAAGTCGACGTGAGTATCCTTGGCGCACCACTGGGAAGCCAATCCGTTGAAAATAAATTTGGTGAAAATGAAGGAAAACAAAACAGACATGTTATTAAAGCGGCGGAAAGCCTCGACATCTTCTCGGGTGATGGTGTCAAGCAGGAAATGACAAGGAACGCGACATATACAGACGGAAAGCAAAATTGTGATTACGTTACTGACTTCTGCCAACAAAACAGTATCCTCAGTAGTAATAGTAACACAACAAGCATTAACACTTGCAGTGCAAATATGAGTATCAAACCGAATCGAAAATGCAACAGAACAGTTATCATTGCAAAAGACAGCAGCAGCCTTAAACCCATTGATTTAGTCCAGTGTGAGACCAACGACACGATACATGCTTTGAAAGCAAAAGAAATGTTACACCGGGATATTGAAATTGAGCATGATATGTGCATTTCCCACTGCAGAAATAATTTGACAGAACGTACAGAAACAACGGACGATGGTGGTCGAGTACCTGCAGGTATCGATACTGATATTAAGGTATATAAATCTGGCGAGTGCATCTCCATCGAATCAGATCAGTATAAAAGTAGTTGCAATCTAGAAAAAGTTAAGGTAACTGACGAGTACTCCCAAATCGTCGCAAATCATTATAAAAATAATAGCAACCAGGAATTAAGTAAGACATCAGAAAATAGAAATATCGCCGTAAGTGGATTTACTGAGCAAACATCGAACATCAGTCAGAACAATTGTAGCATTACTGAAAGTAAAATTTTCATTCCTACTGATAACGGAGAGGAATCACCTTGTTCTGATCATAGTGACAGTGACAGTGAGGGTGAAAACGGCGATCGTATAAATGTAAGTGAGAACTCCGAAGAGGATATGGCAGAATTGAAAGCACTCCTTGAATTAACCACTGGTAGAAACTTGCCATCGGTTGCACACTCACGGACAAAAAGGTTGCATAAATTGAATGAAACTACAAATGGCAAACCAAGTGAAGATTATGTGCACTTTGTGCGTGAAAGAACAATGGTATCGACCAAAAGCAAGAAAGCGAAAAAGAAGACTTTTAAGAAGAAAGGTGTGACACCAAAGACAGTAGATTTGCAAGATAAGACACAAAAGAGAAATACGACACAAGAAAAGACGCAGCTGACAAAGTTTGCACACGGAAAGTCGCACAAAGTAAAGCCTTCTGTGGACAAGAAATCACACGCACCTATAACAGTCACAAAGGCAAAGAAAAAGAAAGCTGCCTAGGTGATTTAGTAAATTGTTGTAGAAATGATGGACATTGTATTGTGTGTTGTCAGCCGGTATCTTTATAACGCGAAGTTATATAAAATGTCAAACGTTCAGCTTATTTATTTATGCTTTTGCAACAATGGGTACTTCGTTTTTTTTTTGTTTTTTTTTGTTTTTTCGTTAAGTAGGTTTCATTGTAAAATCAGTAAATCTAAAAAAAGTATTCATAGTTGACATCACGCATTTAGGGTCCAGTCAAATATTGATTAATATATAGAGGTTATTATATGGTAAAGGTGTGCCTCTAAGTCATATTGGCACCGGTATGTCATATTGGCCCCGGTATGTCATATTGGCCCTCGGGCTTTACTTAGAGGCACACCTTCACCATACCATAATCTCTTTATTACATCATTTATATATAGCATAGTTATATTGCAACGTGAAGAAATGAAGACAAATCGAATATTTACTTTTTAAAGGTTGATGCAGGGAACGTTTCATCGAGTGTGTTGAGGATACACGCGAGATCAAATATTTTCGGTATCCGCCGAAAAAAAAGAAATTCCTTTTAAATTATATAACTTATTAGTAGGCCTACACTATCCATGCTCACGGTAATACAGTCACATAGTAGTGCGCCGCAAATTACGTCACACGTGACGTCGCAACTGTAAGTTTCAAAACAAAAACAAATCGCCATTTTAAATACAGAATTTCTGCAGTTCAAAGAATGCTTTTTAAGGTACTTTACAGAATGCTTTGTGCTTATTTGAAGACCATTTTAATTTTAAAGGCTCTTAGTGTCATTCATCAAGCTACTGCATAATCGATTCCGTGTGTAGCAGTCGATCGCGGTGGTTGTTTGCGTTAAAATACAAGACAATTTTTTTGGGACAAATTTCCCTAGAAACTGTTTCCTCCCACAGATTTCTTCCGCACAATTTCCAGCTCTTCATAAGTGAAGGGATCTGTTCGTTTAAGGTTGTTGGCAAGACCTTATTGTTTCAAATGGTTGGACTTCCCTGCTGTGCTTGAAGGCATCGTCCTTCCCAATGCTTCCCAATCGCGAGTGAACTTCTTTTAAAAAGTATTTTGTTTTACATTTTTCATGCTTGCCACGAAATATCGGACTTTTCTCAAAATCTATTGTTATCACTGACTTCTATTGCTCTGTCTAGGTCCAGAAGTCGGGTTGACATTGCTTCAAGTGATTTTTCTGCGGCCATTTTGAAACTTATGGACTACGGCATTAACGTTCTATTGCTATAGTAACAGAGTGGAGCAGTGCCAATATGGAAAGGCAGTGTCAAAAATCCATATTATATTGATTTTTGGTCCCGTCACGTGACTGTGCCAACAAAATAGCGAAAAATGAGCCTGTATTGAAACTTTCTAATGTCATTTTCCTATAGTAAGTATGTAATAAATATATATATGCGATATATTGCGTATTTCATTTAATATGTTCTATGTTCTAACTCAGCGTCCTGTTGGGAGGTTTTGCAAAACAGTTCAGTCCCTTATGAAAAACAGATGAACGTAATTCCTGGTTACGACCTGTAGCATTTGGATTAGTTTAGAGAAGCATCCAGCATTATAAAATGATGGACGAGCCCACTAGGCGTCTATGTGTTAAACAAAATTCTCTTGTTATGTGGATGGTTACGCAGATGTTCATCAGGACCAACTTTGGCATTATTATTTTTTTTCCTTTAAACCGAGTCCCTTTGAAAATGCAGTTTACTCTTAAAGGCATGTTTCCATTATAATAGTACGTTTATACGTATGAATATAGTTAAAAGTGTTGCCTATCAAACTTTAAGATGTATCCACATCACTTAAGTATTGTTACTTTTTAGTTGTGTGTCTGATGTTGTTTGAAAAAATCTGCTTTTAGTGTGTTTTTATTGTTACTACTTTCATATTGACGCCCTCCAACATGCACCGTACACGTTACTGCCTTGGATTGTTTGCAGCTGCATGTTTTGTGTGGTAAAATTCGCAATGATTTCGATAAATAATAACAGCGACAATTTGAACACACCTTATATATTCAAGAATGTAACCTATAAAATGTTGTCTTACGAAACAATAATAATGATATATAATGATTCCAAAGGAAGTTAAAATATAAACTGCAATTTGCGATTTCCAAATTATTAAAAGCTGTACTGTTGGAAAAATTGGGTGTAATTCGTAATGTTCTGCTTGAATTTTTCAGTTCCATTTTCATAAGCCGAGCATATTTTCTTTATAAAGGAAGTTGATAAAAGCATATGGATATTTAAAATACATAGTAGTCCGTGTACGAATTTGTACTTCGATACACTATTATCTGCTAATGTGCTACAATGTCATTTAATGCCCAGTAATCACCTCGCTTAATATTCAGATTTGGATAGTGATATATTGAGGAAGCGAGTCCTAACTGCTTGTTATGATTAACGGAAACTTCTACTCATGAGCTTTTTCAAAAAATCATATGAGATTCTTTGTTTTGTGTCAGTAGTTTACTCACTTATTCTGGCAGAACATCAGAACTATCCAACCACCTGATGTGTGTATTATAAACTATTTACGTGCTAAGTGCATTTACAGAAACAGCCTGTAGTGAACTACTGGGAAGAAATATGATCATACTTCAGTGAATACATTGACCCATGCGACGTTTGTGATATCGGACTAAATAATGGTTCTCTTCAATACGTATGATTGGGCGATGGACGATAGCGACATTATGGCGCCAACGACGCTGTTCTAACGTCAAGAAATTATTATTTGTCCTTTCAGTTTCGCCCTTACTTCATATGATGGAAGGTTGAATGATGTAAATAAAAGTAACAAATAAAAGCTAAACGGTTGCCTGTGGAAACTAACAACATATAAAAGAATAAAAATCAGAGACTCGGTTTTATTGAGTCTCTTCAATAATGTAGTTTGCAAGGCTGTATACGCCCCTAGCACCGGCTTCAGCGGTATTCGATTTTCAATGTAACCAGAATGGACTGTTTTAACGTTTAACAAAATATGAACAACATTGGGTCAGGAGCAAAGAAATGGAACCCATATGCTCATCGAATTATAAACACATCTGGTCACAAACAAAGAAAGTGAACCCTATTACTTTGCTCGTGACCCGGTGTTGTTCAATAGGGTTCACTTACTTTGCTCGAGACCCGATGAAGTTCATACTGCGATAAACGTTAAATAAATAACATTTATTTCTTAAATGTACATCGAGAGGAGATAAAAATGTAATCGGACATATTTGACTATCAAAAATTCAGAACACCCTGCGCACCATCGCAATTTTAACAGAGGCTTCGCTGTATAGTAGATGGATACCCATTGATCCAAAGCCTTGTAACGTCCTTATTGCTCACATGAGAGCTTTTGTTTTCTTTTTCAGTCCCTGGGTATGATTGAGGAGATAGAGTCTACAGGCGGGTCTGGGGCAGGATTGATTGGCAAGCCTCCAATGAAACAAGAGAGGCCTAAGACGAACAGATCGAAAAGGAGATAGAAATAGATCACGTCAACAAGTCTATGCAATGATCTACTATGAATAAACCCACTTCTGATGGGGAAAGTGGGATTTATTATGGTATACATTATTTTCCATATTTCTGCTCAAAAACATAGCTTGTGAGGAGTCGTTCTAACCAGCACCCGCAAATTCTGTTTGAAGCAGAAATAGAATAGTATCACATATACTACCTTCAGGAAAATATCAGTCTTGGGGGCCATGATAGAATGCACTTTTTCATATGGGTGTGTTATTATTAAGTTTATCTAGGCATTACACAACCGACTGAGATATTGCATCATCGGCTGAGTTATTGTCTACGCCACATTATAGACATAGTAAACACGGAAGTACAAACATTAGTTACCCAGAATGCTGGGTGAACTTTATATTTATGCAACAAATATAAGCTTTCACCGGAAGAAAAATGCGGCCAATAACAAGTATAAGCTTTCACACAAACAAAAGGCCCACGGGCAGAGCTCTAGCGCAGAATTGCTATCTTATTTGTACAAGCCTATATTTGCTGTCATATTTGTACAGGCTAATACAAAATATACATCTGCAAATCCTCGACCACGACGGACCACTGCCTATCCAATAAGCTCCTAAGGAGCCTTCGGCTCTGAAGAGCTAAAAAACTTGCCTCGCCATTAGAACAATGTTTCGGTGAATCTTCATTTAGTCTTCTATAAAGTGTAGGAAAGTTGTCTTCTTAACTTCTCCAATATGTTTTTAGCATTCCATTTAATAAGATGATGCAGGCATACTGAATTAGCACATGTGCCTTTTTTAAGATGAAAAAGCACTTTTTGACAAAATTACAGCATTTGCAACTTTGACATAGCAGACATTATACTTCAGTCGGCAGGATCCTGGGTGCAGACTAGCAATTAGCATATTGCAAAAGACAGTTAATTGTATAAATCACATTTCTGGGATATAACTCTAGACATTCACATTTGATATGTGTTAAGCGTAGACCTAGCTTTTAAGCTCCAATAAGCTTTTGAGCTATTGTGATCAGTCAATGTTCGTCGTCCGACGTGCGTCGTCAACAGTTTGCTATAAATAAGAACTTCTCCTCAAAACCTTGAGCCAATTTGATTCAGACTTTCGGAAATGTTGCCTAGGTGACTCCTACCAAAATAGCTAAAATCGTTCCGCTCCGATGAACAAGATGGCCGCCAGAGCTAAGAATAGAAAAATCTTTAAACGAAAACTCCTCCTGTACCCTTGGGCAAATTTCATTCAAACATCATAGGAATGTTGATTAGTTGACCCCCTACCAAAATAGCTAAACGATTCTGCTCCAGTTAGCAAAATGGCCGCCAGAGCTAAAAATAGAAAATTATCGTAAATTTGCTGCAAACGCGAACTCATCCTTTGGCCAATATGATTCAAACTTCACAGGTTGCCTAGGTGACTACCTACCAAAATAGCTAATCTCCTTCCAGTCTGATGAACAAGATGGCCATGAGAGCTAAAAATAGTGAAAAATATTGATAGGACAACTCCTCCTGTACCATTGGGCCAATTTCATTTAAACTTCATAGGAATGTTGCTTAAGTGACCCTCTACCAAAATAGCTTAAACGGTTCCACTCACTTTAGCAAAATAGGAAAGCGTCGTAAGTTTGCTTCAAACACGAACATCTCCTAAACCCTCCTAAACCCTTTGGCCAATTTGATTCAAACTTCACAGGAATGATGCCTAGGTGACTCCCTACCAACATAGTTTAACTTGTTCCAGTCTGATAAACAAGATGGCCGCTAGAGCTAAAATATTAAAAAATATTGAAACGATAACTCCTCCTGTACACTTGGGCCAATTTCATTCAAACTTCATAGAAATGTTGATTAGGTGACTCTCTACCAAAATAGCTAAAACAGTTCCGCTTCATTGAGCAAAATGGCCGCCAGAGCTTAAAATAGAAAAAACATCATAAATATGCTTCAAACGCGAACTCCTAAACCATTGGGCCAATTTGATTCAATATTCAAAGGAATGTTGCCTAGGTGCCTCCCTACCAAAATAGCTAAAATCGTCCTGTACGATGAACAAGATGGCCACCAGAGCAAAAAATAGAAATAAACGTTAAACGACAGCTCCTCCTGTACCCTTAGGTCCATTTCATTTAAACTTCATAGGAATGTTGCTTAGATGACCCTCTACCAAAATAGCTAAAACGGTTCCGCTCCAAAGAGCAAAGTGGCCGCCATAGCTAAAAATAGGAAAACATCGTAATTTTGCTTCAAACGTGAACTCCTTCTAAACCCTTTGTCAATTTGATTCAAAATTCGCAGGATTGTTGCCTGGGTGGCTCCCTACCAAAATAGCTAAAATTGTTCCACTCCTGTGAACATGATGGCCGCTAGATCTAAAAATAGAAACATCTATAAACGACAACACCTCTTGTTTCCTTGGGACAATTTCAAACTTCATTGGAATGTTGCTTAGGTGACCCTGTACCAAATAGCTAAAATGGTTTTGCTCCAATGAGCAAAACGGCCACCAGAGCTAAAAATAGAAAAACATCGTAAATTTGCTTCCAACACGAACTCCTCCTAACCCTTGTGTCAATTTGATGCAATTGTTGCTCAGGTGTCTCCATACCAAAATAGCTATAATCATACCGCTCTGATGAATAGATGGCCGCCAGAGCTAAAAATAGAAAAAAAATCTTTAAACAACAATTTTTCCTGTACCCCTGGGCCCATTTCTTTCACGCTGCATAGGAATGTTGCTTAGGTGACTTTCTACCAAATGGTTAAAACGCTGCTTCAATGAGCAAAAATGGTCACCAAAGCTTAAAATAGAAAAAAAAAAACATTGTAAATTTGCTTCAAATAAGAACCCTTGGGTCAATTTGATTAGAAAATTCACAGGAATGTTACCTAGGTGGCTCCCTACCAATATAGCTTAAACTGTTCTGCTCTGATGAACAAGTTGCCTGCCAGAGCTAAAAATAGAAAAATGTAAATTTGCTTCAAAATTGAATCCCTCCTAACCCTTGGGCCAATTTGATTCAAACTTTACAAGAATGTTGCCATAGTGACTCCCTACTAAAATAGCTAAAATCATTCTGCTCTGGTGAACAAGATGGCCACCAGAGCTAACTATAGAGTGAACAAGAGACAGTGACACTCAGGTGAGTGAATTAGGGTCCCCTTGTTGTAAAACCTATACTTGTTGACATAAACTTAGAGGGAATTTATACGTTTTTGACCTCTGGTGAACGAATGCCCAGAAACAGTATTGATTTTGAACCCAACATATTAGCCGCCATTGTATGTATAAGGGAAACAACTACATGTAGTGTGTTTACATGAATATTGTCCTGTAGACTGTAGGTCAAAATGAAGAAAGGTTATGGGTTCGAATCCGGCCACCGAAAGCGAGGTGTGTCCTTTGGCAAGACACGTTATGACAATGTCCCACTCGATCCAAGTGTAAATGGGTAGCAATGGTGTAAAAGTCACTGCCTCTCTCTCACCCGTGATATCATCCGGAATGAGTGTTCGAGAGAGATTCAATAAGCCTGGAGCTTTCATCGCAATCGAACCAAAATAAATTAGTATAAACAACATGGAGACTAATTCTGTAAAAATTAACATTAGCATGGAGCTGCAGGTTAACATATGCAATGATCAGTTGTCCAGGATTCGTCTGTCCGTCGTCTATTCGTCCGCCATTGACTTTTCAATTTTTGATACCTCCTCCAAAACCGGAATTAACTGAAACTTCGTTGGAAGTTTTGGGGTACAAATAGATCCAGAATTGCTAAAATCGCTATGTTCCGATAGCTGAGATGGTCGCAATGGCGGTAATTTCAAAATTCTGCAGACGACATCTTCCAAACCATAAGTTTAATTGAGCTGAAACTTGACATCACGTGAACAACTCCGTGAAATGAAGACCCCCCTAAACCCCACTTTATATAGAGAAAACTGGGGTTTACGGGGGTCTTCATTATTTTTCTTATTTCTGCTCCAATACATAGGCTGTGGGTACTCGTTAGAACCGCCTCAATGAGGCGGTTCTAACGAACACACACAACCTATGTTATGAGCATATATAAGAAAAATATGACAGATTTTCATCAAAAAAGTAGCCATTTTGGAGATGTGAAAAATGCACTATGTCGTACGGGTGTGTTATCGTAATGGATGGGAGGCATCGGGGACAGGGAGCTTAAGAATTGATAAATTTATTGCGTTCCCATTCGGAAACACGCCTATACAAATACATTGCAACCTTTATCACCGAAAAAATGAAAATTTTAAGATGAATAATTGTGATAATTTTCTTATTTCTGCTCTAAAATATAGATTGTAGGCACTCGTTAGAACCGCCTCGATGAGGCGGTTCTAACGAGTACCCACAATCTATATTTTAGAGCAGAAATAAGAAAAATAAGGTTTACCCCAGTTTTACTATATAAAAATTGGGTTCATGGAGGTCAAAATTATACAGGCGTATTTTCGTGATTGATACCCAAGATGAAACTTGATTGGAGGCACCGGGGACATAGAAATATTAAGAATTGATAAATTTATTGCGTTCCGATATCCAAGCTGAAACTTGATTGGAGGCACCGGGAACATGGAGATTAAGAATTTATAACTTTATTCCGATATCCAAGATGTGATATTTGATTCAAACTTAACAAGTATTCTTCGAAATACATTTCTCCTCTAACCATAAGTTGGATTGAGCAGAAACTTTGGAACGTCGGGGGACTGCGTAAACTGTCTCTAACCAATTTCAAAGATTACCGTAACGTTGGCCATCTTGAAAGTCTTCAAATAATATCTCTTCACCAGCCAAGCGTCGGATTTAAACTTTGCACCTTGGGGCGATATGGGCGTTTAAAATTGCTAAAATCGTTCCGGTACATCACGTAAACACGCCTGTATAGTACAATAGAAGTGAAGGCAATGCTCAGGAGTAGATACAATAAACCCACAGCTCCCACTAATGACACCAAAGGGAAAGAAACACAAACATGAACTAACAAGACCCTAATGGAAAAATCAATGGCGGAAAGCCAAAAGGACAGTGACTTTCCCACAAAATGGCCAACTGGCTATCCAAAACAAAATATTATAAGCGAAACACACACTCAAAGGCAAACCATAACACAAATAAATCGCGACAGAAGAACCGCCTTGGAACCGTCAGTGAAACGAATTCCAGTGTTGGGGGGGGGGGGGGGAGGGGGTGGGCACAGACCATGTTGGGCATCTTGAGTATCCTCAAATAACATTATAGCTGTCCGTCACAAGAAGTGTCAGAAATTATGTCATGTGTAATTGTCACTATGCAATGGTAACCATGTCATTAAGTTTGTAAAATGTACATGTAAGGACAATCTAATAAAAGAAATTATCACCGCAAAGGCGACAAGCTAACTACATTGCGATATAACACACCTGTGCAACATAGTGCATTTTTCAAACTAATTTTCTGATGAAAATCCATGACATTTTTAGCTCGGCTGTTTTCGAAGAAAACGACGAGGTATTTTCATAGCTCTTCCGTTGTATGCGTCGTCATCGTCGTCGTCGTCATCTGCGTCGTCGTGCAAAAACTTGGACATTTTGTAATATCTCTCATTACTGAACATATTTACTTGAAACTCGGACTAGTTGTTCATTATGAAAAGGGGAACTCATACCAATAGGTGAGGTGATCCTCAAAATATTTTTGGCACAATTATGCCCCTTTTTCGACTTTAGCTCTTGTTCTTTTTATACTGCAAACATAGATTGTGGGTGCTCGTTAGAACCGCCTGTATGAGTACCGACAACCTATGTCTTGGAGCAGAAATAAAGAAATATATACCTCTGTAAACCCCAGTTTCTCTTTATAAAGTGATATTTAGGGGCTGACCATTATACGGACTTGTTAACGTGATTGGCTCAGGCAAGCCTGCGCCTTTGAGCAGTCTTACCAGCGCCTATGCTGTTCCCAGACGTGCAGACGAGTTCTTGAGTTAGCTTTACGCAAGACGGCCTGTGTCTATTTGGCTGTTTACTCGCATAAAGATTACATATCTCAAAAACCAGACATTTTTATAATGAAAATTGGTGACATTTTTCTTATCTATATTGCAAACATAGGTTGTGGGTGCTCGTTAGAACCGCCTTAACCAGGCAGTTCTAGTTAGTACCCACAATCTTTGTTTTAAGCAGAAATGAATAAAATAATGTATACCCCTCTTAACCCTAGTAAAAGTGGAGCTTATAGGGAATGGGAACACCTTCAGGGGAGGTAACGCCTGCAAAAGAATTTTTGTCTCCCATGTCGATAGGGGCTAACTCTTAAAGGAAAGAATTTGCTCCTGAGGAGCAAATTCTTTCCTTCAATACTTGAACCCCTTTTCAGTGGGACACGGCTGATAGAAAAGCGAACAGGAAGTCCTGAAAGTTGTCTCCCTTTGAAAAATGGCAGAAAAATCTGCCAGGTGTTCTCATTCCCCTGAAGGGCGTCAAAATAATATAGTTGTATTTTCGTGATTGGCTCAGGCAAGCTTGCGCATCTGCGCCGTCCCACCAGAGCCTATGCTTTTCACAGACATGCAGAAGAGTTCTTGAAGTCGCTTTATGCAAGAAGTTCTGTGTCTGGCCCAAAAATTTGGATTTACACTCGCACTTGAATACGGACCGATTTACATTTCTTAAACAGTGACTTAAAGTCTTTCCAGCAGGTTAAAAAGTCCGTGAAATGAACATCCTCTAAACTGGTGTTCACAGGGGTACACATTTTATTGCTTATTTCTGCTCTAAGGCATAGGTTGTGGGTACTCGTTAGAACCGCCTCAATGAGGCGGTTCTAACGAACACCCACAACCTATGTTATGAGATAAAATAAGAAAAATATCACAAATTTTCATCGGAACATCAGCCATTTTTGAGAAACAAAAATGCACTATGTCACACGGGTGTATTATCGTAATGTGTTAAAAAGAGAGCATTAACCATTAACCTCATCAAGGAATTAATTCAGCTACACTCATTTCTGACTATCAACCAATAAAATTGCTTGATATAATGTATTAGTTCAATTCACACACTTCATGACAAACAGAGTAGATTCTGATCAGATGGCTTCTTCATTTAATCTGGATTTACAATGTTCGTCGTCGTGTTCAGCCGAATAAGTGTGTTCAGGCGGAGTGGAAACACATTCAGAAGAGTTTATTTTTAAAACATGTTTGTTTCCCTTAACAATAAGGCATTTTTCACATCTCCAAAATGACTATGTTTCTGATGAAAATCCGTCTGAAAATCCCTGAAATTTTTTTCATAAATACTGCAAACATAGGTTGTGGGTGCTCGTTAGAACCGCCTCATTGAGGCGGTTCTAACGAGTACTTACAGCCTATGTCTTGAAGCAAAAATAAGAAAAATAATGTATAACCCTGTAAACCCCAATTTTCTTTGTATATAGTGGGGTTTAAGGAGGTGTTCATTTCAAGCCAAGAACCTTTTTGGTGGAACCCCGGCTACAGTATGGCTAATGTATGTGTATGTCACCATTATACATTCCTATCATTATGATAATACATCCGTGTTACAAAGTGCATTTTTCTTCCATCTCCAAAATGGCTACTTCTTTGTGGTGAAAATCCGTGATTTTTTCTTATTTATCCTGCAAACATAGGCTGTTGGTGCTGGTTAGAACTGCCTCATTGAGGTGGCTCTAACGAGTTCCTACAACCTATGTCTTGAAGCAAGAATAAGAAAGATAATATATACCCCCGTAAACCCCATGCAGTTTTCTCTATATAAAGGTATGTTTGGTGGAAGGGGGTGGGAGTGGTGTGGGGTGTTCATTTTATGGACTAGTTCACGTGATATAAGCATGATTGTATCAGGAACTCTGGTGTATATGTAAATATTTTATAAGGTTTTTCAATACTATGAGCTAAACAGTAGTAATTGTGCAGAACATATATAATTTTCACCCCCTTGGACCCCACTTGTATACAGTAAAAAAGGGGTTTTCAGGGGTAAACCCTAATTTCTCTTATTTCTACTCTTATAATATAGATTGTGGGTACTCATTAGAACCGCCTCGACGAGGCGGTTCTAACAAGTACCCACAATCTATATTTAGAGCGGAAATAAGAAAAATATCACAATTTTTCATCTTAATTTTTTTTTGGCGGTAAAGTTTACAATGTTTTTGTATAGGCGTGTTTTCATAATGAATGCGACGATTTTGCAAAGCAAAAGTCTCTTATGCAAGGGTATGACTGTATGCTGCGAGAAACCATTCAACACAGAAACTTGTATGTGACCAGGGCCTTGCTGTCAAAAGCATCTTTAGCCAAACGCGTTCGCAAGCGGTCAGAATGTTCTGACGAGAACAATATCAGATACAGTGATACAGCGATTATTTTGCTGAATACCGTAATACATTGTAAATAGCCGAAAAATAAAAAAATTCAGATGAAAAATTGTGATATGTTTCTTATTTTTGCTCAAAATATAAGTTGTGGATACTCGTTAGAACCGCCACGATGAGGCGGTTCTAACGAGTACCCACAATCTATATTTAAGAGCAGAAATAAGAAAAATAAGGTTTACCCCTATTAACCCCAGTTTTACTATATATATAAGTGAGGTTCAAGTCCGTCACAATCATATAGACGTGTTTTCGTGATGTTTGGCAAAAAAAAAAAAAAAAAACAGAAGTGAAGGCAATGGTCAGTAATCGATATCTCACACCGCCTTTCCAAGACACGAAAGGGAATGAAACACAAACATATACCAACTTCACTTTAATTAAAACGTCACTAGCGCAAAGCCAAAACGACAGTTACATAGCCACAGAATGACCAAACCATCAAGAAAACACGCCTTTATAATTTTAACCCCATTGAACCTCACTTTTATATAGTAAAACTGGGGTTTACAGGATTAAACCTTATTTTTCTTATTTCTGCTGGCAGAAATTAGAAAAATATCAAGATTTTTCATCTTAAAATTTTAATTTTTCGGCGTTAAAGTTTGAAGTGTATTTGCATGGGCGTGTTTTCGTAACGGTCTATCCAAAATAGTAAGATGTAAGCAATAAATATATGCAAAGACGACTGTAACAATAAGGAAACCACAACAGGAGAACCACCCTGGAACGGTCAGGAAAAGGTTTTTCACCGGGGGTTTAAATCGATTTTAAGGCTCTTGGTTCAGTCTTGGCTTAGACAAAGACTTTGTTCAGTTCGCGAGGAGGATTTCTAACTCATCATCACCGAGAACATAAAAATCAAATTAACACAGTGATGAAACAACGATGCGCGCTCGTCAGGATCAAACAACTTAAATGGTGGAGCAAAAAAAAAACCAACAGTTAGACTCTGGTGAACCCGACCAGAGACAGAGAACCAACCGGCGTTACTTAAAAAGTTTTAGTAAAATATGTTCTATAAAAGGATTATCCTTTGGAAGCAACGAAAACACCACATAACTGGAAAATATGAATTGTACATGTTTTCTGGGCCAGCCTAGCTAGTTTCGGCCAATTAGGCCTCATCAGTGACCCTCACATATTTTCAAAATTACACAATGGAACCAATGATACCAAAGGATAAGAAATGATAAACTACACTATGAGGTAGTCTTGAGTCTGGAGCCGTCATAGGCCCATTCACATGTTCAACCTAAATATTAGTATACTTGCCACATTAATAAATGATCAGAGTTGCGACGATACGTTGACACGTGACACTATTAGCGACACCAAAAACTGAACAATCATTTTCATCACGAAAACATGCCTATATAATTTTGACCGGCTTGTACCCCACTTTTATACTGTAATACTGGGGTTTACAGGGGCAAACCCTATTTTTCTTATTTCTGCTCTAAAATATAGATTGTGGGTACTCGTTAGAACCGCCTAGACGAGGCGGTTCTAAAGAGTACCCTAAATCTATATATTTGAGCAGAAATAAGAGAAAATATCACAATTTTTCATCTTAAAATGTTCGTTTTTTTCGGCGGTAAAGTTTCCAATGTATTGGTATAGGCGTGTTTTCGAAATGTTCAAATAGTAAAACTGGGATTTACAGGCGTAAACCTTGTTTTTCTTATTTCTGCTCTAAAATATAGATTGTGGATACTCGTTAGAACGGTTCTAACGAGTACTAGACTGGCTCCCATCGTCAAACAATTAATTTGTCATACTTACAAAAATATGTTTTCACTGATGTTTTACTGATTCCAGCTGAGTTTGTATGTTCTAACAGTAGAAAGAAAGACAACTTTGAAGGAAAAGAAATGTTTGGATTGTGTTTCTTGATCAGGTTAGAAAAAATATGAACATATGACAGGGAGCCAGTCTAAACGAGTACCCACAATCTATAGTTTCAGCAGAAATACGAAACATATAGTTTTTCATCTAAAAATGTTCGTTTTTTTTCGGCGGTAAAGTTTACAATGTATTTGTATACGCGTGTTTTTGTAATGAATACAAATTGAACGGACGGACGCAACATTTCCCAGTGAAACACAGGAAGTGTCTTTCTTGGTGTATCAACATATCATCAGTTTAAAAAGCCTGAAATGAAAATAAGTCTTACCGTGGTATACATTTTTCCCTCATTATTGCTTGTACATGTATAAACCCTTCATAGAATTGCCCAGCTTAAATATGTCTATATGAATAAAATGTATAAATGTTTGTCATAGAATCTTGTGTTTACTGCGAACGAAAACGTTCAAAATAAATGTTCAGTGTCTATAAGAAATGTTAGTTTGATATAGACCACGTCCTGAGAAAACCTGTCTTTGTCATTTTCAAGCAATACGGGCCTCCATGACCTTGTGGATAAGAGGGCTGTTCAACAGGCCTCCATGGCCTAGTGGATTATAGCGCTGACTCTTAACCATTAGCACTGGTGTGGTTCCCGCCTCGCTCGGGCCACATAGGAGACGCGAAGGCGAAGGGTTTTTCTCCAGGTACTCCAGTTTTCGCCAACCTCTGATTGACGGACCCGAAATATGTGAAATAATCTTAGAAGGACCATAAAACTAAAAACAACATAGTCTGTTCTCGCACACCAGATAAGGAGATCCTGGACTTAATCCATGGATAGAAATTTTTGTCCTACTAAGTGTATCCTCCCCAGGGTTAGGAAAAATATGGAGAATTTTCTGGTGTTTGATGTGCACTTCCTGAAAAGGACGTCATATGCGCCGTCGTAAAGTTTGCCGACACTGCATGCACAGTGACACCAAAAACGTCGCATCATGGTGGACGTCAACAATCGAAGTGACTGCATTATAAAATTTCCACTCTCAGAAATGAAAGGTATGCAAGAAAAAGTATCTTATATGAGTGTGAGGGGTAGATAGAATAAATCCATCACTCTGGATCACTGTCCGGCATCTCTCGGTTAACCGCGTGATGCCGGAGAGTGACCCGAGGGACGGATTTTTCTATCCACCCCTCACACCCATGTAAGATTCTAATAACCCGCATATTTATGTTCTCTTCTTGGATGTTACAATGCCTACACTTTCTATATCAAAAATTTCCAGACTCTTGCTCGTCTATGTAGCTGTACAGGCTGTTTCGCGACTTTAATACATGGTCGCAAACTACATACGCATATTTTCTCGTAACTGGGTCCATATATTTAATGCAGATATGCTATGGGTGAAAATATAGAGGATATTTACTTTTTTGAGATGAATATCAAAAATATTTCATCTCGTGTGTTGAAAACATCAGAATTTTCACTCGTGCAAATATTTATCGATAAAAAAGTAAATTTTCTTTTTATTTTATAATTTGATCAATCGGATCTTACGTCACAATTTTCGACTTGGCTATAGATAACATATATGAATTTTGTCAAGAAAAGTAGTCCGGGCTGCTACTGTGAAATAACACGGTCATGTTATTTTTCACACTGTTAGACTTTTATTTGTTTCAGATTTACATTGATATTACTGCAGAGTATAAAATAAATGTACTTTGCATCACGATACATGTAGCACATCCGTGTGGCATAGCACAGTAAAATTCCGCTATTAAGACCACCTCAAATCAGGACTAATTCTGCTTTGAAAAGCTTATTTGGAAGGGTGCAGTTATTCTTGCGTTGTGTTTTCTGCACCCTATGTCTTCTGGTCAGGGACCACCTTTGGGTCTGTTCAAAAGTGGTCTTAAAGACCACTTTTGAACAGTCCCAAAGGTGGTCTTAATATAGGAATTTTACTATATATACATGGTACTTTTATTTCTCCAAAACAGTAATTTTTCCCATGATATCTGTCATTTTCTTCCTATTTACGTTGGTTATACGTGCTAGTTAGAACCGCCTCATTGAGGAGGCTCTAACGAGTACATGTACCCACAACCTACGCATTGAAGCAGAAATAAGAAAGAAAACCTTTATAGCATTTTAAAGCACAGTTTTCTCGATACAAAGTGGGGTTTACAGGGGTTGTCCTTACACGGACTTGTAAACGTGATGGGTGAATTCATAAGCGTTGCTTGTATAAAGTGTGTTATATGCATGTTATTTATTATATAGCAATTATATGTATTATCATATACATGTACATGTATGTGTTATTGCTTTGTATCAAAACATGTTACCATTCCTGTATAGCATGGCCGACTTCACCTGGAGCCAATGGATAGCTTTGGCTACTTTGGTTGCTGTTCCATTTTCCTATATCCCTCCTACGGCAAGTGTCAAAGTTACGCAAATCCAAAAACAGCCAATTAAAAACGAAGACTGCTACCTCCATTTTAAAGAGTAGTCATAAGTGCGCATGCGTGGAAAGCCGGACTAGCCATTCCTCAAGGTGCGATATCATTGGTTTTACTGACATGCGCATATACTGATCAGATGACCTGCCTCTGTGTTCAGCTGATACCGTCGTTGCCATTTGACGTACTGTGGTTCGAGGTGAAGTCGGCCCATGTGTGTGCAAAGTTGCTCAAACGCCTGCTTAAGGCCTATGACAAGTTGTTTCAATTGAGAGTATTTCAAAGAGATTTGGGTTAACCCATTTAGTACCAGAAACCCTAAGACGGGTACACTCGCAAACAGTGCAGGCCCAGATCAGACGCCGCAGAATGCGGCGTCTGATCAGGGCCTCCACTGTTTGCTAAAAATTTAGCCATTTTCCAAATGAATTTTGAGAAAACACCCCTAAATTTTGAAACGAACACCTGCTCTATATAAGGAGGAAGATTCCATTTGGTACGAAATGGGTTAATCAGAACAGTTTGTTGAGAGACATAATAAGGATTTCTTTTCCAAAGTGGGTTGTTGTGTGTGCTCATTAGAATCGTTTCATCGACGGAGGTGATTCTAAGTATACACGATATACACATTTACATTTTCAAGATAACGCTTATATTGTCCCTGAATCGTCCATAAAAAGTTATTTTGGGGTAATGGGAAGAATATCCTAGGGATAGACCAAGAGCGACTCCATTATTCATGTTACATTCATTGAAGTATCTCTGTGTTTGTAAATGTATGTTCTCTAAAAGGGTTATCAATACACCACAGAACTGAAAAGTATGGAGTGGACATGTTTCCTGTGCCAGACTAGCTAGTTTCGGCTAATTAGGCCTCATCAGTGACCCTCAAATATTTTCAAAATTCCACAATGGAATCAATGATCCCAAAGGACAAGAAAACATAAACTACACTATGTATGTCTGTTGTGAATGAGTCGTGTGCGTTGGGGTAGAGATGTCTTAAGAATGTTGTTGGAGAATGGTTTGTAAAACAGTTTTCGTACATGTCATTATGATTATTCTGTTCAAAGTTGTATGAATGTGATAATGTACCTTACAAATAGCCCAACGAGGGGTGGGGATGATACGCTTGGCGCTGGGAATTAGATTTAGAATACTGCTCTCACAAGTTATTGTTATGAGTTCTAACACAGAGGGCCAATATAGGCTGTGGAAAGCTAGTGATTTAATCTGCAACGAATCACTGGGAGGAACAGCTAGACGAGTGACGTCATCCAAAGCCCCCGTTTAATGACGCCACTCGTATATTATTTGACGTTTGACGGTGAAACGTTATTTTCTCGCATCAAATGCATGACAAAAGGACATAAACGAGTGCGATTCAGTCAATAATTTTGGCAGGATTTCTTGTAATAATGGTTGGGAGAATTTAAAGAAAAACAACAAAAAAAACATTGTCGATTTTTATTGTGTTAGAATCAAATTAAAGCATCTCTAGTGTAATAAATCACAGTTTGTCGGTCAGTTGTAAATACTAAAATCAATCGCGCTACGCGCTCATGATTTGATCTACAACTTGCCACCAAAGTCTGATTTATTACTCAACAAATCACTGCTGAAGGTGATTTATTAATTTAAAAAATTTCACTGGCATTTAATCTACATCATTATATATAGCAGTGTCCAGTTGTTCAAGGCCTCGTTAGCTTAACGAGCTCGTCGTTAGTGGTCAAATTGTTAATTATTCTAGCCAGTAAAATATCTAAAGTTTTGGAATTTTTGCTGACAAAATGTGAGTAGCACTCATATTTTTTCAGCAAAATAATATTACTATATTTGCCAGATTCAATGAACAAATTTGAATGATTCGATAACCAATATCGTCGTTAATTTTGAACACCTGGCCGCATGAGACCATTTCAAAATATAGGAGTTTCAGCTTGAGTTATTTAAAAACAAACTATCTATACTTGTGGACACAAGTCCGTTCATACTTTGATGGGCTTCATTTCATTTTGATTTGATGTTTCATTCAATATTTCCTTCCATCCTGTCAGTCACTTGCAACCCAGGAAAAAATTCAAAACACAAAGTGTTGTACATTTCGTTGTTGACTCCTGCACTGTCCAATCAGAATACATCTAAAATGTCAATCAGACCTGAGAAAGAAATCAAAGTACTGAAAGTATTGAGGAAAGTTGATTTATGAGGAATAATTATTATATAACAATGTTAGTCGTAGATCAAGCAGTTATCTAGATATTTTGTTTAAAAAAATATATAGAGACTAACTTCCCATATCACAGGTCCTGGTGTATGAATGACATTTGACGTGTCACCAGTAACAATTCTGATTCTGGTTCTGATTTGACAAGGTCCAAGTTGGTTAAAAAAATCGACAAAGAAAAAATGATTCATCGATTGTTTTGAGTTTAACGAAAGGTCAACCCTAGTGGATCATTTTGGGGAAAAGAGATAGAAGAGACAGTAGAGGAGCTGATTTGTTTGTTTGTTTGTTTGATTTGAGGTTTAACGTCCCCGTCGACACTGTAAAGGTCATTTTGGAGACGTGTCTTCCAATGTGTGGGACTTTTACCTGACATTGAGATGAAATGACATCTCAAGCCCTGCCGCCCAATGAAACCAATAGGGTTCATAAGCATGGACGGGCCGACTCGCATCGCTTTGCCTGGGCAGGTTTAGATCCTCTAAGCAGTTTACCAGTACTCGTGTGCGGGTCGGTTTCAGCTCTGCGTGGAAGCATCATGCAGCCCATATATTTCTTCAAGCCCCGATGGGCAGGGCCGTTGTAGAGAAGATGAAAGTGAGGGACAGAGGAGAAAGAGGAAAATGAATGGAAGTGTAGAAACAGAAGAAATATCTTCAAGAAGATACTTCAAGATGACTTGGAAAAGTTGGCTACCTGGGAAGAGGCATGGCTCATGAAATTTAATGTCGCCAAATGTCACTCTATGAGAGTGACAAGGCACCCTCCACATAAACAGATGGTCCATGGTTATACATTACATAACCAGGTTTTAGAGAACGTTTCTTCTGCTAAATACTTAGGAGTTCAAATCACTGATGACCTCGAGTGGGGTCAACACATTAATGAGATAACTAGTAAGGCTACTAAGACACTCGGTTTCCTTCGTAGAAATTTGGCCTTCGCACCGAGGGAAACCAAGGATGCTGCATACAAAACCTTAGTCCGCCCCAAGCTTGAATATGCAGCTCCAGTTTGGATGCCCTATCATCAAAAGGAGACTGATAGAATAGAAAAAGTTCAGAGGACTGCTGCTCGCTGGACCTGCAGACGTTGGCGCAACCAAAGCCACGTTGGAGAGATGCTTGAAGAACTCCAGTGGCCGACTCTGCAGGAAAGGCGAGAGCAGGCTTCGCTGACTCTATTCTATAAAATTCACAATAATTTAGCCATTATAGATAAGAGTAGGTACCTATCTGAAGCTGGTGGAGGATGCAGGAGAACCAGGTCCCATCCCTTTCAGTATCACCGTCCTAATGCTTATACGGATGGTTTTAAGAGTTCTTTTTTCCCCAGGACAATTGCAACTTGGAATGGCCTTACAATCGAAGCTGTCTCTTCTGAGACAGTTGATGGGTTTAAGGCCAAAATATAATATCCTAGGGTTGGGCAGGGGATAGGCATGGATTCCTTCCCCTGATGGCTTCTTGTAAATAGTTTTAATCTGCTGGTGGCTGTGTCACAAAGCTCTTTTTGGGGGTGGGGATTGAAAACATTTGTGCCACACCCCAAACCTGTTATCATGGTCAGAATTGACCGAAAACAGTATCGGGAGAAAGAAAAGAGAAAAAATATCAACACTCCCTCACTCTACCGTTACCTGCTGCAAGGACAGCAGGTGTTGCCCAACTGTAAGTCAATATCAGCTGGACTCCCCAGTGACACAAGATACACATCGCTATTGCCTCACTCAACTACCCCCGCGAAGAAAATACGGAAGAAAGAAAGAAAAACGTGCCTGCCAATTTTTTCATGGTCCAACCATAAATTTCTAAATTAGCTCAGTACATGTCTGCTAATAATCTTACAGAGAAGTTCTCCTAACGGGCACATGATGTCTCAGCAACGTCGCATCAACGTCGCATTGATGCGACGATGCACATACGTTGTGCAGCCGCTTGGAGCTATGTTCCTTCGGGCGTCGGGACATAAAAAGGAGAATAGCTTGACAAAAAAGATCATTTTTAATCCATTTGATTTAGACATTATAACTGGTCAGACGCCGCGTTTACCCAAGGTGAATTAAAATACGTTTATTCCCACCTGTACGGGGTCCTGAAAACATTAACCCATAAATGTCAATTGTTTCAATACTGTGACATTTGGAAACAGTTAAGATAGATTAGATGCCACAGAATGTTGCTTCTGAACGGTGTCTTCATATTTGCTAAAGTACGGAACACGTGTTTTGTAATATTAGAGCTCTCGAAAACAGGCGAATTGTAGGTCAGTAAAGGGTTGTGATAAGCTAACTCTTTTAACCCTGTAGACCGGTGCAGACGCCGAGGTAGAAATACACTGTATCTATGCAAACCTTGTAGATCCTGATAAGACGGCACGTAGCTAGAACGTCTCGCCAGAATCTACATGTACACTGTTTGCCATCCTGTCAGTGAACTAATCAGAAGTCCTTTTCTATAAGAATATAGTAAAGCGAGAAGAGTCCTGTTTAGAAACTCAGGTATGAAAGAGTAAAACATAGAGGTAGTTCGATCACGAACCGTGGTTAACCATGGTTAGCCAGTGGTTAACCAAAGTGTGATCGAACTCAGTCTGGTAGCGGTCTGGTAGCATGGCGGAAGTGTCGTGACGTCACTCTGGTCGAACCAAACTAAAGCGTGGGTTACTCTGGTAGATACGTCACACCATACGTAACAAAGATGTCGGCGAAAGGTGCGAACACTAATGTCCGGAAATTGACTGCTTCTGTTCAAGAAATAGAGGGTCTGTGTACCAGTCATCCAAGCATCTACCAGACGTCGTTCGATCACACCGGTGAAAAAACATGGAAATCATGGGAAGAACGTGCATATGACTTCTGCTACCATGGTCTGGTAGATGGTCGAACTCCCTCATAAATATCACCGAAAAGCGCGTAGGAAAATAGTTCCAGAGTATTGTTTTCTTTTCAGAATTCGTCTTTCTGTGCCAATTTATATTCAATCCGTATAAAGTCACGAAAACTGAAATATTTTTAAAGACGTTCCATGCGGAGCCGGCCTGCAAAATTAATTTTCAAGAGTTCATTTGGACTATTTTATGCAGCGAACGAACAGCGGAAGTGGAACAACGCGGTCCAGTACCGGAAGTAGAAATGTAATGACAAAGAAACTTGATTTAAAAAATCAACTTTCAAAAAGTGCTTGTCACAATGAGACCAATCAATGAATATTTCTTGGTCCAGTTTTAGAATGCTTTGATGAACGACATTTGCTTGTCAAACTAACTTGATGCAAAGAGATTCATTGAAAGTCGAATAGTTTTGTGTCCACAGGTGTTGAAAATGCCTGAGGGCTTTGTGAACAGTGCTGATCCTGACAGTAGCAGACAGTGAAGACAACTGATCTTGCTGCTACTGACAAAGGTGGCCGTAATATTTTTGTACATCTTTTCAGTAACTTTGGCTATTCTGTCTAAGGTCTTGCCCTAGAATCTGACAGTTTGTCAAATTCCTGAGAGTTGAAACTGTCTGACTGTCTGATCCCTAGGCTAGGGTATTTCCACTACCCCATCTAAGGGAAGAAACAGTCTTAATACAGTCCGTCCAATACATGTTTTAGATTACATACACATAAATATTCATGTTTAGCTTTTCTTTTATAAATTGCGCTGGGGCAACGCCAACGGTGCAAGTTGGTATAAGCAATCGGCGAGGACCCTGTTCAGCTTGCTGAGTCCCGCACAGTCTTATTAGTGTTTGCACAGATCACATGATCCATCTGTGGATCCTGAGCATTGCTCAAGTAGACTTTAAAACCGTAAAATCGATTTATATTTCACTGACCGTTCTAAGGCGGTGCTTCTTCTGTCGCAGTCTATTGTTGTTATGGTTTGTCTTTGAGTGTTTGTATCGCTTATACTATTTTGTTTTGGACAGCCAATTGGCCATTTTGTTGGAAAGTAACTGTCCTTTTGGCTTTCCGCTATTGATGTTTCGATTAGGGTCTGTTGTTTCATGTTTGTGTTTCTTTCCCTTTGGTGTCTCTGATTGGAGCTGTGGGTCCTGATCATTTGCCTTCACTTCTTTTTTATAGGCAATGTGGGGTAATAAGGGCAAGCCTTAAGCAAATAGCTCACCGCCTGATGTCTATTCTACGACGGCAAGTCAATAAGTAACCAGCCTATCTAATTTCCAATTGAACGAGACACCCACAATTTCCGTGCCTTGTTTCAATACAAGTTTAAGGCATGAGGGCATAATTGCACACTTATCGCGTCATTCATTCATGAGATATTGGCAAGCTTTTCGTCAAAAGTTGACTTTTCGTCAACAGTTGAGTACCGTTACTGTAATTCGGTACTTGTATTTGAAAGGGAAAACAGGTGAGGAAATACATTGTGAGTTGACCAATGTTTATGGGTCTTCTGCACCATCGTGTGCACAAGTTAAATTCTTGACTGGGGAATTCAAACGCAGTTGAACGTCTTTAGAAGACGAAACCAGGTCTGGGCGTCCATCGGATGCCCACGAGGAAGAAATATGTAAAAAGGTACGGAATCTGGTGTACTCTGATAGGCCAATTAAGGTGGAAGAAATAGCGAATGCATTATACATTTCACATGGTAACGTTTCAACAATTTTACATGATTGCTTGGGTATGCGCAAGCTGACAGTCCGTTGGGTCCCAAAATCCCTTAGCGACGAGCAAATGGCAACCAGACCATCAGTGCGCAGTGTTGAATCAGTTATGGTCATAGGAAGATGATTTTCTTTCACGTCTGGTGACTGTAGAAGAGACCTGGGTCCTTTAATATGAGCCATAGAATAACACTAAAAGTCGCCAGTGGGTGGGGCCGGGGTCTCCGGGGCCAAAGAAGTTTAAAACGCAACCCTCTGCTGGCAATGTAATGATAACTGTATTTTGGGACGCACAATGCGTTATTATGTTGGTCTTTCTAGCAAAGAAAGGCACAATATGTAAATTTGCTCGACCAACTGAGAACTGCGATCCGTGAAAAACGCCAGATAACTCTCCAAAGGGATGCTGCTCCAACAGGGAAACACTTTGGTCACAACAAGCGAAAATCGATCGTCGAGCATGTTCGCTCAGCGATGTGTCAAATCAGTCTATACACACATCATCACGACAACACATCTATATGAAATGGCGCATTCTTTCATGTTTCCAAAAGGGTACCTTTGTGTGGGGCCCCGCCAATCGGGGCTTGAAGAAATAGATGGGCTGCATGATGCTTCCACGCAGAGCTGAAACCGACCGCACACGAGTACTGGTGAACCGCTTAGAGGATCTAAAGGAGAAGTAAAACAAAGATCAGGAATCGATACAATTAACTTACTCCACCCATCAAAGACACCAAAGGGAAAGAAACACAAACATTAAGAGACCAGACCATAATGGAAACCTAAACAAAGGAAGGCCATAAGGACAGTTACTTTCCCACAAAATGGCCATATGGCCATCCAAAATAAAAAGACACAAGTGATACACACAGTAAGTAACAAACAACAACATAAATAAACCGCCACAGAAGAACCGCCTTGGAACGGTCAGTGGAAAGATTTCCATTTGGGGGCTTAAATCGATTTTACGTGGCCACAATCCTCGCCCTTACTTCCGTCGCGATTTAGACAAATAATTTGTTCAGTCCGCATGAAGGCCTCCTAACTCATCAACTTAAGCCTGCCCAGGCAAAGCGGTGCGAGTCGGACCGTCCATGCTTATAAACCGTATTGGCTTCATTTGCGACAAGGCTTGAGATGCCATTTCATCTCAATGTAGGGTAAAAGTCCCACAAAACTCGAAGTAACGTCTCCAAAATGACCCATACAGTGTTGAGGGGACGTTCACCCTCAAACAAACAAACAAACAAGCAAAGGTACCTTCAAGTTTGTGATATGTTCCTTATTATTACTGCAGACATAGGTTGTGGGTACTTGTTAGAACCGCCTGAATTACGAGATTCTGAGTACCCACAACCTAAGTCGCCAGTGGGTGGGGCTGGGGTCTCCGTGGCCAAAGAAGTTCAAAACGCAACCCTCTGCTGGCAATGTGATGGTAACTGTATTGTGGGACGCACAATGCGTTATTATGTTGGTCTTTCTAGCGAAGAAAGGCATAATATGTAGATTTGCTTGACCATCTGAGAACTGCGATCCGTGAAAAACGCCAGATAACTCTCCAAAGGGATGCTGCTCCAACAGGGAAACACTTTGGTCACAACAAGCGAAAATCGATCGTCGAGCATGTTCGCTCAGCGATGTGTCAAATCAGTCTATACACACATCATCACGACAACACATCTATATGAAATGGCGCATTCTTTCATGTTTCCAAAAGGGTACCTTTGTGTGGGGCCCCGCCAATCGGGGCTTGAAGAAATAGATGGGCTGCATGATGCTTCCACGCAGAGCTGAAACCGACCGCTCACGAGTACTGGTGATCCGCTTAGAGGATCTTAGCCTGCCAAGGCAAAGCGGTGGGTGTCGGACCGTCCATGCTTATAAACCCTATTGGTTTCATTAGGCGACAGGGATTGAGATGTCATTTCATCTAAATGTCGGGTAAAAGTCCCACAAAACTGGAAATGACCTGTACAGTGTTGACGGGGACGTTAAACCTCAAATCAAACAAACAAAGGTATATTTGTGATATTTTTCTTATTAATACTGCAAATATAGGCTGTGGGTACTTGTTAGAACCGCCTCAATTAGGCGGTTCTAACGAGTACCCACAACCTACGTCTTGGAGGAAAAATAAGAAAAAAATGTAAACCCCTGCAAACTCTAGTTTTCTCTATATTCGTTACAACGATAGAACTCGTTATAAGGACACAAATTCAATGGAATTAATCCTTAGCTCAAGGCGTAACCACGGTTCCGATCGGCGCGGTCATCCTTAGGGTTGAAAACACCTATATCGAATCCAAATTCATGAAAAAGTTTTGTAATCGAATGCTCCATGAAACAAATGTTGTGGACATTTGTTAGAATCGCCTTGGCGAGGCGATTCTAACAAATGACCAAAACTTTTGTTTCTTCGAGTAATTCGAGAAAAACAGTCCTTTATTCTCAATAATCATGTGACGTCGCGCCTGAGAATGTAATGAAGTCGTGTAATTAATTTGGTAATCGACTAGTGGATCAAATATGCAAATTAGTTATAGTCCGACAAGGAATTCCTGGCAGTTACGTCATAATTAGTTTACTCGAATATTCATATGATATGGCCTTTACTTGAAACCTAGGAGTAAGATTATTTACATACCGCCAAAGCTTTGTGGATTTCGTGGCCGAGAGAGTAGAGGGGTTGTTCTACAGACCAAAAAGTGGCCGGTTCGAAATCCGCGTGTCGAATGATTTATTATTATTATTTGGACCTCGTAATACACACACACACACACACACACACACACACACACGACATGTGAAATCTGCTTTACCCGTGTGGCATGTTAAAAGTGGATAATTACGACGTGTACAGAACATATTTCTTGTTCATTTTCAAGCACATAACACTTGACTGCATAAAACTTGTTTATGAGAAATAAAGATGAAAAAGTGAAATAGAAAAAAAATATATATACAAAATTTACTATAGATTTTAAACCAGTAAAATATAAAAATGTGAAACAATGAACATTTAATTTACTATAAAAAAATAAAAACAAATATATAATAAAAAACCGCAGTCATTAAGATTCGAACTAGGACCGTCAGTATGACAAGCAGCGTTGAGATCCCCTGCCCCGTTGTGACTGTTGTATGATCACTGGGCGTATCATGTTCATAATAAACCCAAGCGCAAATTTATATTGGAAAATCCTCCTTATCGCGTTGGCAAGGTTTGAAGAGACATGGGCACACATTTCTGCGACTTTCACCATACCATCCTGATCTGAATGCCAAAATGATGATATGGGGAAATTTTTACATTGGCCAAGGAAATTTTCAGCTTCGCATAACAGATATATAGATGTATAAATAAAGGCTATGATCCAAGAAAACATTGGAGGCATTGTTGAAAAAGAATGGCCTGCGTGCTTAACACATGTCGAAAAGGCTGAACAGGACTATTGTTTTATTTGAGGTTTAACGTCCCCGTCAACACTATATTGGTCATTTTGGAGACGTTTCTTCCAATTTTGTGGGATTTTTACCCGACATTGAGATGAAATGACATCTCAAGCCCTGTCGCCCAATGAAACCAAAAGGGTTTATAAGCATGGACGGGCCGACTCGCACCGCTTTTCCCGGGCAGGCTTTGATTCCCTAAGCAGTTTACCAGTACTCGTGAGCGGTCGGTTTCAGCTCGCCGTGGAAGCATCGTGCAGCCCATCTATTTCTTTAAGCCCAAATGGGCGGGGGCCTAAACAGACCTCGCTGTTGAGGCTGAAATGGAGTGAATCATTAAACACATGGACTCTGACAGTGAATCTACCGACACTGCCGAAGAATCAAAACTGTTTTTGTAATGCAATTTCGAAATATGAAATTCTGATATTCAAGTTGATGTGAACCGCTGAAATTTGAAAATAATGAATTACATACTAGTATTAAAAAAAAAACAAAAAAACAAAGGAAATATATAATACAGAAAAAAAAGAAAAAACGTTTAAAAATAATTACACTTTGCGACTTTCCATCCCTCGCCCTCATCACACCAAGGACTTCAATGATTCTGACCTGTAACTGCAACCACTCGGCTATTTGTTATTCAAGAGCTTTTTTCCGTACAGTCAACCTAGATTCAAAACCATGCCTACCATCAAATTATTACGTAAGGTATTTGTTTTTAAGTTTTTAGTTCTTCTCGTCAATTTTTGTCATATTTTTTATTTTCTATCTTTTATAATTCAAACAATGTGTTCTATTGACGCGCATGGGAATGAGTTTCAGCTTTTATTTAAGAAGTTTGCATTCACTGATGACATTGTCATCCCTAGATAACGGTATAAGATGGACCGGCCCGTGTGACGTAATGTTCAGTAAACATTCATCGATCTATACGTCCCGTAACATTACGTCGTCGTGTTTACTAATGGCGAAATATTGACATTTTTGTAAACAAATCGTGAATAAAATGCGTATATCATATGATAAATAGAATCTTGCAATCTTGCTTACGTATTATTGAATTTATTAAAACTCGATGAGGCACAGGGATAAAATGTTAGGCAAAGCCTTGCATTTTATTCTTTTTGCTCAGCTCGTTTAATAAATTCAATAATACATGGGCACTCATGTAAGATCCTCTTAAACTATATGTATTTCTTACCGGGCTTCTTTATAGCAACAACTTCTGCATAAGGGAACAAATGGTGTCATTTTAATGAGGGTCTTCTGTATCACACAGACGGCCTCCGCCCATCGGGGCTTGAAGAAATGTATGGGCTGCATGATGCTTCCACGCAGAGCTGAATCCGACCCGCACACGAGTACTGGTAAACCGCTGAGGATCTAAGTGTACCCAGGCAAAGCGGTACGCACCCTATTGGTTTCATTGGACTACAAGGCTTTAGATGTCAGTTCATCTCAATGTCGGGTAAAAGCTCCACAAAATTGGAAGCAACGTCTCCAGAATGACCTTTACAGTGTTGACCGCAAATCAAACAAACAAACTGTATCATGCAGCGAATATTTTGATTAGACTGCGAAGATGTGCATGCGGATAAGTATCTTGGTTCAAACAATATTTGAAAACTAAATTGCAAAGACATAATAGATGCATACATAATTATGCAAAATGAGGCAGGATCTGACCGTAAGTAAAGTGCATTATGAGTCCCGCCAAGCGAATTTGTGTCTTCCGTCATGACAAATTTTAACTGCGCATGCCCAGCCATTCAGAGGGGCCAGGGATATGGCTTTCTGTCTGAAGGTTCCTCTTGATTCACTGTTTGTATGAGCGAGCAGCGAATGTTCTGGCGAGACTGCGCGAATGCGCAGGCTCGCCTGAACCTTCGCTGCTCGCATAGGCGATAAGTACCAAAAGCGCTTGACGGGGCCCATATGAGAGTCATTTCCTGATTTGTTTTGTTTGTTTGATTTGAGGTTTAACGTCCCTGTCGACACTGTATAGGTCATTTAGGAGACGTTGCTTCCAATTGTGTGGGACTTTTACAAGACATTGAGATAAAATGACATCTCAAGCCCTGTCGCCCAATGAAACCAATAGGGTTTATAAGCATGAACCGGACCGACTCGCGGCGCTTTGCCTGGGCAGGCTAAGATACTCTAAGCGGTTCACCAATATACACGTGTGCGGACGGTTTCAGCTCTGCGTGGAAGCATCATGCAGCCCATATATTTTTATTCAGGCCCCGATGGGCGGGTGCCGTAGTCATTTCCTGAAGATACTCGTATGTGTCTTCGCCATGTCATAAAAAATCAGATGACCACAAGTGCAATTACACATGGTGACGTATTGGCGCAGCCCGTGACAACTCCGTTTTCTTTTTAACTTCTTTAGCGATAAGTTCCGATTTAAAACCCTAATATGATAAACAGAATCTTACACTCGTGGACATTTCATATGAAATGCTTGAAACTCGTCCAAGCCTCGTTTCATAAATTTCATTTGAACTAACCACTCGTGTATGATCCCCAGTTTTTGTCTTTCTTTCTTCGTATACGTTGACATTTTCGGCAGGTGTACATTAAGCTCGAGTCACACAAAGCTAGTTCTTAGACCGTCCAGTCACGTCCTAGTTCTGCCCAGATTCTAATTCGTTTGTTACTCGACCAACTAGTTCACAGAAAGTTCATCTTGTTCTGACTGCGTCCTCATCTCGTCCCAAGCGCGCGTGGAACGTAATTTCAATCGCCTCCTGACCCGACGGCTATAACAATCTAGTGCGTTCTTGTCAGCCCTCATTCCCGATCGCCGCATCAAGCTTTGCAGACCAAGTCCATACAGTAACCATTGTAATAGTCATAACCTTCGTGTGACGAATGAAACTAGCATCAAGCCCACTGCATCCCACTGTAATCACTTTGCTTCAATTACTAGACGGAACCTGTTAAAACGAAAGCAACCACTATTTCCCAGAGCCCCATTCTGCAGCTCCTTTGAAGCCCAAACGGACCAATCGCATTCATACGGAACCCGGGCCTCTGACTGGTCACATATATAAAGTAGGGTTTAAATGGATGTTCATTATACGGACTTGTTAACTCTTATCATGCTGTTCACGAGAACCCCTATCTTTGGAAACAGTGTAGATCCAGATCAGATGGCTTCTGAAGAAGCCATCTGATCAGGATCTACACTGTTTGCCATTCAATTTATGAATTTGTTGGAATAAATTACATCAAGTAATCTGATTGCATGGTTTAAAGTCAGAAATGAGTGTGGCTAAACTGAATATTCAGCAAGAGAAGGGTTAACTTGATGGAGAGTAGCTAAGGTGTCCATTATAATAGGGTCGACAACCAAGCATGCATCTGTATAGCACAACATATATACGGTACCAAACCTTTTGTACACGCCAATTACATGTATTTGCGGCCCCGTGCATCGGGGCTTGAAGAAATAGATGGGCTGCATGATGCTTCCACGCAGAGCTGAAACCGACCCGCACACGAGTACTGGTAAGCCGCTTAGAGGATCTAAGCCTGTCCAGGCAAAGCGGTGCGAGAGTCGGACCGTCCATGCTTATAAACCCTATTATTTTCATTTATATATAAAGTGGGGTAGAGAGGGGTATTCAATTCACGAACTTGAATTTATAATGATAAAAAAGTCTCCTTAATTTTCCGGTTCCGAAAGTGAGTAATGCAGAAGTGTTTTTAACCCAGTGGATGCTTGTGGACTCTTCCGTTGCCATTGTTTGACAAGTCCATTTGCCATATAAGGGGTGGTAGGCCTTTTTTTCGTTTTTATTCTATTTTTGACGAAAAATTATGTTAGTAAACAGTGCAGGCCCTCATCGGACGCCGCATTCTGTGGCGTCTGATATGGGTCTGCACTGTTTGTCAAGGTACCCCTTTAGGGGTTTCCCGCATGCAATGGGTTAAATGTACAGAATATTTAGTTCGGGCACTTCATGACGTTAATAACAGAAACCTTCGTGGTGTAATGGTTACGCTAGTCGCCTCATAAGCCAGGGGTCATGGGTTCGATCCTGGGCTACTCCAGACTTTCGGATGAGACTTTAAACCGATGTCCCGCCTCCGCATGACCTTAGTTTTTGGTGGGACGTAAAACTCCAACACACACATCACGCTAACAAGTCCGTGTAATGAACACCCTCATTAACGCCACTTTATATAGAGAACATTACGCAAACACGCCTATACAAATACATTGTAAACTATACCGCCGAAATAAAAAACGATTTTAAGATGAAAAAGTCTGATATTTTTCTTATTTCTGCTCAAAGTATAGATTGTGGGTACTCGTTAGAACCGCCTCGTCGAGGCGGTTCTAACGTGTACCAACAATCTATATATAGTTTAGAGCAGAATTAAGAAAAATAAGGCTTACCCCTGTAACCCCCAGTTTTACTCTATAAAAGTGGAGTTCAAGGTGGGTTTTCGTGATGAAACTTTGATTTTATTCCTCCGCAATCAGGTGGTTCTAAAAAGCACCCACAGCCTATTTCGGGGGCACTAGTAAGATTCTTTTTTATATAATTTGTCATTTGAAAAATAGCCCTTTTTTGAGAACTGAATGTGTTAACATAAAGGATGTGTTAACGTTACACCACGATAACACAGCATTGCGACATTATGCATTCTTTCATATTCCCAAAATGGTGACTTTTCTTATGAAAATATGTGATTTTTTCATATTTCTTATTTTGTACCGAATTTAATAGGCTAAGGGTGCTCGTTAGAACCGCCCCAATGAGGCGGTTCTAACCGTACCCACAACCTATGTCCTGGAGCAGAAATAATAAAAATAATATATATCGAAAAAAAAACGATTTTGAGAACTGAATGTGTTAACATAAAGGATGTGTTAACACCACGATAACACAGCATCGCGACATTATGCATTCTTTCATATCCAAAAAATGGTGACTTTTCTTATCAAAATTTGTGATATGTTTCTTATTTCTTATTTTTACCCAAAGCATAGTTTGTGAGTACTCATTAGAACCGCCTCAATGAGGCGGTTCTAATGAGTGCCCACAACCTATGTCCTGGAGCAGAAATAAGAAAAATAATGTACACCCCGTAAAGCCAGTTTTCTCTATATAAATTGGGGTGTATGGGGGTCTTCATTTCACGGACTTGTTTAATGTGATGATGTCCGAGTAATTTTGAGAAAAGAGAAGTTACTCTGTTATGCATATTGTTTTTAGGAAACATTTACCTCCCGTGGAATCACACTTTACATTATTGTTTGTTTGATTTGAGGTTTAACGTCCCCGTCAACACTGTATAGGCTATTTTGGAGACGTTGCTTCCAATTTTGTGGGACTTTTACCCGACATGGAGATGAAACGATATCTCAAACCAAGTTGCCCAATGAAACCAATAGGGTTTATAAGCATGGACGGTCCAACTCGCACCGCTCTACCTGAGTAGGCTTAGATCCTCTGAGCGGTTTACCAGTACTCGTGTGCGTGTAGGTTTCAGCTTTGCGTGGAAGCAGTTTTGTGGGATTTTATCCGATATTGAGCTGAAAAGACATCTCAAGCCTGGCAACGAAAGGGTTTATATGCATGGGCGGTCTGACAATTTATGCAAAAGATCTGATTGTCCCTTTTATTATATTTCTAGTCTTCGGGCAGGGCTAAACGGGCCCCCGTGGCCTAGTGGATAAGAGCGCTGACTCTTAATCATTAGGTCTCCCACCGCTGTGGTTCAAGCCTGACTAAGCTCACTTGTGAGACGCCAAGTTCTGCAACGGAAGATCAGGAGGTTTATTCGGGTATCCAGTTTCCGCCCACCTCTGATTAATGACTAGCACGTTATGAGTGAAATATTCTTGAAATGGCCGTAAAACAAAACATCGGGGCTTGAAGAAACAAGAATATCGGTGAAACCGATGGATACTCCCCGAAAGTGCAATAGTCGGAACAGGAAAACATTATCCTAGTTAAAGAACGGTATACTGTGTATACTTACTGTACTTCATAATGGAGTATAACAAAATCTGTCGTGGACAGATTAGCTTGCCTGATGGCACTGTCATACTAACATCAGCAACACAAAAGTCGGAATAAATGAAAGGAAGTGTCTTCATGTACGACACCATACCCCAAGATCCTGGGTGGTAGTTTAGCTATATTAATTGGATAAAACTGTTTAATACAAATTATTGAAAACTTACTCTCGTACACAGAGGCAATCCTCACAGGACTGTCTCTAGGTATGGTTCCGTATTGGGTGCCTTTATATGCATATAAAATATCAGACGGGTTTGAAAAGGGATCTGATCCTATCCCCTTGACTGTCAAAATGGTTATTTTGACCATCTGCCAAGACTAGCTTCTTTCACTTTGATCCAATTTATCTGCAACTCTATTGTAGATGGATTACTTGCGATTTTACATCCTTTTTAGCAGAATTTCAGTCGTATCAGAATGGGGAGAGGTTGATAATGAAAGACTGTGTGCAATGGAACTCCATTTACAGTTAGAAAGATTTCTGCCTCCAGCCAGTTTTTCTAAAAATAGCCGCAGTGACCTTAACCTTGAGCCCAGAACCCTGACAGTCAAACTTGCTCGAGATAGTATCATACCAAACATTTGTGTGAAATTATATTAAAATCCACCAATAAATGTAGGCACTAGAGCGATGACAAAGTTTTTTTTTTCTAAAAATAGCCACAGTGAGCTTGACCTTGACCCCAGGATCCTGAAAATTGAACTTGCTCGAGATATCATTATACTCAACATTTATGTGAAGTTACATTAAAATCCATCAGCAAATGACGACGCTAGAGCGATGACAAAGTTTTTTTTTCTAAAAATAGCCGCAGTGACCTTGACCTTGAGCCCAGGACCCTGAAAGTTGAACTTGTTCGAGATATTATCATACTCACATTTGTGTGAAATTAATTAAAATCCATCATTAAATGTAGGAACTAGAGTGAAAACATTTTTTTTTCTAAAAATAGCCACAGTGACCGCGACCTTGAGCCCAGGACCCTGAAAGTCAAACATGCTCAAGATATTATCATTCCCAACATTTGTGTGAAATTATATTAAAATCAATCAATAAATGTAGGCACTAGAGCGATGACAAAGGTTTTTTCTAAAAATAGCCAGTGACCTTTACATTGAGCCCAGGATCCTGAAAGCCGAACGTGCTCGAGATATTATTATAGCCAGCATTGGTTTGAAGTTATATTAAAATCCATCACCAAATGACGACGCTACAGCGATGACAATGTTTTTTTTATGTTTTTGTTTTTTTTTACTAAAAATAGCCGCAGTGACCTCGACCTTGAGGCCAGGACCCTGAAAGTCAAACTTGCTCGAGATATTATCATACCCAACGTTTGTGTGGAATTATATATCTTAATATAATAAATGTATTCACTAGAGCGAAGACAAAGTTTTTTTCTAAAAATAACCACAGTGACCTTGACCTTGACCCCAGGGTCCGGAAAATTGAACTTGCTCGAGATATTATTATACCCAACATTTGTGTGAAGTTATATTAAAATCCATCAATAAATGTAGGCACCAGAGTGATGACAATGTTTTTTCTAAAAAATAACCACAGTGACCTTACACTGCAGCTTTAAACAAAGTACCATGACTCTGTGATAAATCATCTAACCAGAAAGCACGGATAATATGCGCATTCCCTATTGCTGCTTAAGATTGCATTGAAGTTTCGTTGAATTTCTGCAAGTAGTTGCTGAGAATTCGCGTGGACACGAACAGTACCCTATATATTCATGCAGAATTCATCAAAGCGCCATAACTGTTCGAAAATCGTCGAACCAAAACACGCAGGTGATATGCGCATCCACCTTCGATACTTAATATTCCCATGAAGTTTCATTGAAATCCGACCAGTAGTTTCTGAGAATTCGCGTGGACAAGAGCGGGACGGACGCACGGACACACGTAGACTTATATAAGTCCTAGCTGTTAATAGGTGTGCTCATGCATTCCATATTTTATATTACGGAGTGGCTATTTGCAGTCAACTGCAAATAGCCAAAAAACGTTGAAATGGCTATTTGCAGTCAACTGCAAATAGCCAAAAAACGTTAAAATGGCTATTTGCAGTCAACTGCAGATAGCCAACAAACGTTAAAATGGCTGTTTGCAGTCAACTGCAAAAAGCCAGAAAACGTTAAAATGGCTATTTGCAGTCATTCTATTAACGTTAGAAAGGCCAACTGGAGATGCTCAAAATATTTTATAATGGAACGGGCCTCTGCGGCCTAGTAGTTAATTTGAGCTCTGCCTCTTAATCATTAAGACTCTCGCCATTATGGCTATGTTTGTTTGATTTGATGTTTTACGTGCTCTGCAACACTATTTAGGACATTTTAGAGACGTTACTTCCATTTTTGTGCGACTTTTTCCACAGATTGAGACGTTCATCTCAAGCCTATGATACCTATAGGGCCTAGGACGCACTGACTCGCACCACTTGGCCTTAGCATGCTAGTTCTTCTAAACGGTTTACCAGTACTCATGTGCAGGCAGTTTCTGCTCTGGATTGAAGCATCATGCTGTCAATCTATTTCTCCAAGCCGCGATGGCCGGGGACTATAAAATGGCTATATAGAGTCTATATTTTGTGTGAACATATGACACCTATAGTTTTAAAGCACATTTTTTTGTTTCACTGTTTAGCAATGTTCTCTGCTTATTTAAATGAAATATCTAATTTGTAAAGCCCATGAGAGGTTGGTGGGGAGTGGGGGCGTGGGGGGGGGGGATGAGGCAAAGGTGACGTGTGTCTCGCTCACTTGGGCGTCCATCTGATATTGGCTTACAGTTGGTTAAGATAATGGTAGAGAGGGGATGATGTTATTTCTTCTGTTTCTACACTTCCATTCGTTTTCCTCTTACTCCTCCGTCTCTCATTTTCATCTCTGCTATCTCTCCTATCTCTTTCCTCCCTTTCTTAGGGACAGGACACAAAATTACTCACTGAATGAGACGGTCCAATGCATATAAGCCTTTTGGTTTCATTGGTCGGCAGGACTTAAGTTGCCATTTCATCTCTATGTCGCCGAGTAAAAGTCCCACAAAATTGTAAGCAACGCCTCCAAAATGACCTAAATGGTGTTGACGTGGACGTTAAAACTCAATTCAAACAAATAAATGATCCGCCCCCGCCTTTCGTGGCTTGGAGAAATAGAATGCGCTGCATGGTGTACACCAGGCACTCAATGTGCCGGTAACGTCTAAGTAACGTCGATGCAACGTAGTGGCAAACACTCACTATAAAACGAACGGGCGTAGTGTGATATTTAACCATTATCATGCTGGACAAGTCAACCCTACCTTTGCAAACAATATATTCAGATTAGGGAGCCATCTCATCAGGATCTACAGTGTTTGACATGAAGAAGTGAACTGAATAAAAACAGTAAATGGAGTAATGTCATTCTTTGATATTCTGCAATGGGCGTGGCTAAAATAATTGTAATTGTTGTGGTATTTAACACTTATAATGCTTTTTAAGACAAACGCTTCCTTTGCAAACAATGTCGATTCAGATCAGGAAGTCGTCTGATCAGGATCCGCAGTGTTTGTTATTAGTTTGTGAATAGAATGCAGAAAACCATTTTTTTTTAAATAATGTATGGGCTGCATATACTGAGTGTTATCAATTTTCACTGAAAATTTAAAACCTTTGTTTTAATTTGTAGGGGCAATATTCACTCGTTGTGTCATTATATTTTTCTCGACTGTTTTAACCCCTTAAGATGCCAAGATGTAATAATTACCCCTTAAACCCCGCTTTTCTCTATATAAAGTGGGGTTTAGAGGAGCCATAATTTCATGGACTTGTTAACCTGATGCGAAGAGCACACAGCGAAGACTATGAATAGACAGGCGGATGCGCAGACTGATCTGAATTTCGATGGGCGCACGTGTAAATGGCAGGAATATAAAATGACTGCAAATAGCCATTTTAACGTTTTTCGGCTATTTGCAGTTGACTGCAAATAGCCATTTTAACGTTTTTTGGCTATCTGCAGTTGACTGCAAATAGCCATTTTAACGTTTTCTGGCTATTTGCAGTTGACTGCAAATAGCCATTTTAACGTTTTTTGGCTATTTGCAGTTGACTGCAAATAGACTCTTCCTTTATATTATGCCACCATGCAATGCCAGATTTTATTTTATCCTGACTCAAACACATCTAGTGATGAGAGCTCAAGAGAGAGATTTGAGGAAGGGGTATATATTTTCATCTAAGGATTACTTTGTTAAAAAAGTCACATATCATCAGACTTTATAAGTCTAGGACACACGGACACACGGAAGCACAAACGCACGGACGAAGCGGCGACTATATGCTCCCCCGAAATTCTTCGGGGAGCATAATAAATGGGCTGCATGATGCTTCCACGCAGAGGTGAAACCAATCGCACACGAGTACTGGTAAACCACTTAGAGGATCTAAGCCTGCCCAGGCAATGCGGTGCGAGTCGGACCGTCCTTGCTTATCAACCCTAGGCGGCAGGGCTTGAGATGTCATTTCATCGTAATGTCGGGTGAAAGTCCCACAAACCTGGAAGCAACGTCTCCAAAATGACCTTTACAGTGTTGACGGGGACGTTAAACTTAAAATCAAACAAACAAAACCATCACGAAAATACGCCTATATAATTTTGACCCCCTTAAACCCCAATTTTTATACAGTAAAACTGGGGTTTACAGGGGTAAATCTTATTTTTCATATTTCTGCTCTAAAATATAGTGTGGGTACTCGTTAGAACCGCCTCACCGAGGCGGTTCTAACGAGTACCCACAATCTATATTTTGAGCAGAAAAAAGAAAAATATCACAATTTTTCATCTTAAAATTTTCATTTTTTCGGCGATAAAGATTACACTGTATTTGTATAGGCGTGTTTTCATAATGCAAACAAAAAATGGGCAAGGCTAACGGTCTTGATAACATGATTGCTATTTTCCTTTTTATTACATTAAGAAAACACGGCTATTCAAATATATTTGTAAAATTTTACCAACGAAAAGCGTAATTTTAGATAAAAATCCTGATATTCTTCATATTCCTGCCAAAAACATAGATTGTGTGTACTCAGCGAGGCGGTTCTAACAAGTACACACAATCTATGTTTTGTGAGCAGAAATAAGACAACTGCTGTACTCGTATACCCCTGTAAACAACAGTTTTACTATATAAAAGCGGGGTTAAAGGGCATCAAAATTATATATGCGAGTTTTCGTAATGGATGGTTAGCTGGAATGTAGTACCAGAAACCCCAAAACGGGTAGTTGGCAGACAGTGAAGGCCCAGATCAGGGCCTCCACTGTTTGCTAAAAGTTAAGTCCTTTTCCAAATAAATTTTGAAGAAAACACAACCTGGCACCCCTAAAGTTTGCAATGGACTTGTGCTATGTATAAGTAGGAAGATTCCATTTGGTACAAAAAGGGTTAACCGACCACTTTCCTAGTATGTTTTATGCATCATCCATAGGTAGAGGATGCATGTGTAAGCCACCAACCTATCGAAATTTGCTCCAAAATTACACATCCTAGTGACGCAATGCTTTTGCTCCCACCAATCGGGGCTTGGAGAAACGATTGGACTAAATGAAGCTTCCCCGCAGAGCTGAAACCGACCGAAATTTTGAGTACTGGTAAACAGTTTAGACGATCTAAATCTACCGAAGAAAAAACTGGACAAGGCCAGCATGTAAGGGTATAGAGTGTGTTGTTACTTCTACTCATTTGCCTCTTTCTCCCTTGTCTCTCAAGTTTAATCTCCTCTACTATCTCTTCTATACGGTCATTCTCTCCCTTCCGAACCGGCCCCGATAGCTCAGTTGGTAGAGCGTCCGCTCCGGGGAACGGGAGGTCACGGGTTCGATCCCGGGCCGCGACATACCAAAGTCGTTAAAAATGATACTAGCTGCTCCTCACTTGGCACTCAGATTTACGGGGTAAAGTTAGGACTGGTCGACCCAGTGTCAGGATAATGTGACTGGGTGTGGTATCATGTAATGTTTCTGGGACATGATACTTCAGTGAGGCAGCACTATAAAAGTGAGCATTGAGCTCCCTGTCGCAACCAGACGCCGTCGTGATATGACCGAAAAATTGCTGAAAGCGACGTTAAACCTGAATTCACACACACACACATCTCCCTTCTGAAGATTAAATAAGGGCAGTTGTCCGTTTCTGGCAAAATAATGTGCACTGTACTTGTTATTCGCTTATGTATAAGCCTCTTTGTGGGCAGTAAGCGTCAAGCAGGTATGTACGCCCGTAAAAGAAGTTGATAGGTAAACTGACCGGCTTGATATGACCTAAATAGTGTTGACATGGCCATTAAACTCCAAACAAACGAAACAAACCATCTCTTCTATCTATTTTCTCCCTTCCTCTGGTAGACGACAGAAAATGACGCAAAAGGGTTGAACCCAAACAATCCAAAACAATCAATTAAACCTGTCCAAGAAAAGTTGTGCGAGTCGGACCGTCCCGTAAATTGGGGGTAGGGCTTGAAGTACATTTCATCTCAATGTCAGGTAAAAGCCCCACAAAATCGGAGGCAACGTCTCCAAACTAACCCAAATAGTGTTGACGGGGCGTACAACACACGCACACACGCACGCACACACAGACACACACCCGATACTGTCTTATAGCGTTTTCTGATAAAAATTGCAAATAGTCATGCGATTGGCAATATTTGCAACTACAAAGTCATATCGAGTGTTTGAGTTTTACGGTCCCACCAACAGCTAAGGTCATACGGAAACGGGACCTCGGTTTAATGACTCATCCGAAAGTCTGGGAAGGCCCGGGATCGATCCCGCGATCCCTGAATTACAAGGCGAGTAGCATAACCACTACACCACGAAGGCTTCTACAAAGTCATAACACTCCCAGCTATGCAAGAGCCATGTTCATGTTCATGTGGAGCGCTGTGGTGCAGTGGTAAAGCATCGGATTTGAGATCGAGAGGTAGCTGGTTCCATCCCCGCAAGCGCCAAGTGTTGTTTCCTTGAGCAAGAGACTTTATCCACATTGCTTAGTACTGGTTCCTACCCAGGAAAAGAGGGTCACATGGAAGATTAGTACTAGTACTAAATGTGTTACCCTCTATAAATAAGGTCGATTATTATTATTAGTAGTAGTATTATTATGTCCTTTAAATGAATTTTGTTTGTGCATGTATGACAATTTCATTCTATATTTGATATCAGCCCTGCATTACGATAAGACACCCGTGCGACATAGTACATTTTTGCACATCTCCAAAATGGCTATTTTTCGGATGAAAATCCATGATGTTTTTCTTATTTAAACTGCAAACATAGGTTATGGGTGCTCGTTAACACCGCCTCATTAAGGCGGTTCTAACGAGTACTCACAACCTATGTCTTGGAATAAAATTAGGAAAAATAATACCCACAACCTATGTCTTGGAATAAAAATAAGAAAACTAATGTTTACCCCCGTAAACCCCAGTTTTCTCTGTACAAAGCGGGTGTAAGGGGTTGTTCACGTAATTACTTGTTCACGTAATGTCGACCAGCCTTCAGTCTTCGGGCTGATATGCGAGTCTCGAGTTATTATAATGTATGATAGAAAACCCCAAACAAACACAATTGCGGGTGCTTGTTGTGGGTGCTCAAAGGGGTGGTTTTAATTGTATGCACGTATAGAAAGAAGACCAACAGCAGAACAACATATTGAATAGCTGAACACAACGCTGACAAAACGTCAAATATTTACATTTTCAGTGTAAAGCCTAAAGTTAACCTACTCATTCTTCCATGAACGCATAGAGTCATATGATTTTCATTGACTTCAGTCCAAACCGTGTTTCTCTACGATCTGATTAGGCGTTGGCGACGTCAACGCTGTTCCGCTCTTTGTAGAAAAACAGTGTGTTTTTTATCAGCTTTAAAAAATTTCCCTATCAGCATTTTTTTTTTTTTTTTTTTTGCGCCTGGTGATGACATTACGAAAACACGCCTATACAAATACATTGTAGCCTTTATCTCCAAAAAAAAAAAAAATAAAACTTTTAAGATGAAAAATAAATAATTATGATTATTTTCTTATTTCTGTTCAAAATATAGATTGTGGGTACTCATTAGAACCGCCTCATCGAGGCGGTTCTAATGAGTACACACAATCTATATTTAAGTGCAGAAATAAGAAAAAATAGGTTTACCCCTGTAAACCCCAGTTTTACTATATAAAAGTGGGGTTATGGTGGGGGGGGGGGTCAAAATAATATAGGCGTGTTTTCGTGATGAGGAACAAAAATGAAAATATAAGATTAAACTTATTTTTTCTGTTGTTCATGAAAGTACATGTATGAACGACAGCGGGTCGCTAGCAAAGTTCACATGCACCCCACATGAGGCGACCCACTGCGTTCATTCTTTCATGAACTGCAGAAAAATAACATTCATTTCTTAAATAAACGTTTTCATTCAACGTTTATTTGACTCTAACTGCCTGCTCGGTACAGCTTTTCGCACATACAATGACTTGCTATAAACGCTAAGTTGCAGAAGCCTCCGTTGCGTAGTGTTAAAGCTACTCACCTTATATACCCGGGATCTTAGGTTCGATTCCAGGCTTCGCAAGACTTTCTGGTCAGTTTTTAAACCGATATCCCGTCTCCATATTATGGCCTTAAATGTTGGTGGCATATAAACCTCAAACATAGGCCCCCGCCCATCGGGGCTTGAAGAAATATATGGGCTGCATGATGCTTCAACGCAGAGCTAAATCCGACCCGTACACGAGTACTTGTAAACCAGGCAACGCGGTGCGAGTCCGACCGTCCATGCTTATAAACCCTATTGGTTTCATTGGGCGACAGGGCTTGAGATGTCATTTCATTTCAACGTCGGGTAAATGTCCCACAAAATTGGAAGCAATGTCTCCAAAATGACCTTTACAGTGTTGACGGGGACGTCAGACCTCAAATCAAACAAAAATCAAACAAACAAACACCAAGCTGATCTTTGTCATCACAGGCCGGATAAACCGGAAAACAGATTTTCTCATGGAGTTCTAGTACACTGGTTAAGCCTAAGTAGTTGAAAGATTAGGGTCACTATTAATTAAAACAGTTCCATCGAAGCGAACTGAATGCCGGTTTAACTGTGTGCCAGATGTTGGCGGTACATAAACCTCAAACATACAAACACAAAGCACGCGTCGGATGGACCGGAAACCAGATTTTCTCACGGAATTCTAATACACTGGTAAAGCCAAAGAAGTAAAACGATTACTGTCGATATTAATTAAAAGAGTTCAATCGAAGCGAATTAAATGTTGGATTTGCGGTTGTGTTTCAGATTTACGAAAAATTAAAGGTTTTATCTGGTTTGAAAATCAAGACAGAAAGTTTACAATGAAGCCAGATTGTCTGCAAACATGGCATTTATTGGGTCACTGCTTTATGTAAATGTCATTGCCAATATTGTTCACGTGTCTTTGATTTGTTTGTTCACGTGTCCTCGGCCGCTGCTCAAGCTAAAAAAAGTTTATCAAGGCTGATAAGTAGTTTAGGTCGTAGTACCAAAGGGTTAATCCAAAATCTTAAGTACATAGACAAAATGGCAAATATCAATGTTCAGATCAACAGACATGGACTCCAGAAGACATTACTTGGTAAGCAAGCTTCGCCCACCATGCCCATCGACCCGAACGAAGAAAAGGTGTAAATGCCAAGAAGGGTATGTCCGAGATTTTGGAAGTCTTCCTACGGCTTTCCATTGGCAAACTTATCAGAAATAATTCTGGAAATGGCCATATTGTACGGATCAACAAGATCATGGTGCCTCCCAAAGAACTTCTTTAGTGTTGATACCAGTTTGGTTTTTTGATACCCCTGGCATAACAACCTGGTAGTGAGCACCTTCCCACGTTCCTTAAAGTCCTTATTCTTGGAACAGGCTCTAGCATAACGGATTAACTGTGAAACGTAAACTCCATATGCTGGTGCAGACGGGATATTACTGCTCAGGAAGGGAAAGTTATCAATGGGATGAATGGAGATATGTTCTTATTTCTTCATAAAACATATGCTGTGGGTACTTGTTAGAATCGCCCCATCGTGCCGATTCTAACAAGTACCCACAGCATATACTTATGAAAAGAAATAAGAACAACATGTGTTTGTGAAACACTAATGCCCCCCGGAAAGTGCATGTTAAATAGTAAAGCCCTATCACCAATCAAGGTCAAGGTCATGAGATAAAAAATTATGGTACCACTGGAAAGGTCTTGTGACAAGGAATGCACATGTGAAATGTCAAAGCCCTATCACGTACCATTCAAAAGTTATGCCCAATGTTAAGGCTTTTGCGGACAGGCAAACAAACAGACGGACAGACAGACAGACCAAAACATATATATAAAAATTATCCCTTGTAATTATCTATATTACGCCATATGGCATGGTGATGTATAAGGCAGATAGCCCTATCTTATACTTATAAAATGGTTTTATTTAACGACATTACGATAACACACCCGTGCGACATAGTGCATTTTTTCACATCTCCAAACTGACTACTTTTCTGAAGAAAATCCTTGATATTTTTCTTATTAATACTGCAAAGATAGGTTGTGGGTGCTCGTTAGAACCGCCTCATGGAGGCGGTTCTAACGAGTACCAACAACCTATGTCTTGGAGCAGAAATAAGACAAATAATGTTTACCCCCGTAAACCCCAATTTTCTCTATATACAGTGGGGTTTAAGGGAGGTGTTCATTTCACGGACTTGTTCACGTGATGAGAAATCTAGTTCATTACGATTACATACCCGTACGAAATAGGGCAATTTTTCATAACTCCAAAATGGCTACTTGTCTTATTCTTATTTTTACTGCAAACATAGGTTGTGGGTACTCTTTAGAACCACCTCACCTAAACTCGCCTCAACACTGCAAACACAAAGGCAAAAGAAGCAGGATTATATACGTTCCTACAACCTATGTCTTGGAGCAGAAATAAGAAAAATAATGTATTTACCTAAACGCAGTTTTCTCTATATAAAGTGGGGGTAAGGGTGTTCATTTCACGGACTTGTTCACGTGATGTGTTCATGTGGGTTTGTGATACATTTTAATGGTAGCCACGATAAATATTTAGTGAAACATCACGTGGACAGGTCCGTGAAATGAGTACCCACCTAAACCCCAATTTATATAGAGAAAACTGGGGTTTACGGGGGTAACGATAATTTTCTTATTTCTGCTCCAAGATATAGGTTGTTGGTACTCGTTAGACTCGCCTCATTGGGGCGGTTCTAACAAGCACTAAATACCTATATTTGCAGTATAAATAAGAAAACTATCAGAAAAGTATCCATTTTCGGGATGTGGAAAAAAGCACTATGTCGCACTATGGGCGTGTTATCGTAATGTTAAAGCACTCACAGCACTGTTGGGTCGATCGTCATAGAAGATAAACGTCATGTCAAAGAAATCATATGACCACACCTGTAATGGCACATGTTTACTGACGCATAACGTCACGACGCCGTCTCTGACAACCCTATATATTCTATTGAAATTCTTCTGCAGTTCTTCAGCAATAAAATCGTTACATGTATAAGAAAAGCAGATCTTTTCATATGAAATTTACGAAACTCGCCAAAGATTCATTTCATAAGTTTCATATGAAATGGCCAGTTGTGTATTACCCACACACTCTTACTAAAAAAACATCAAATCAAACAAACAAACCCTTCCACTGATTCAGGGCTAACTGGGGAATAGATGTCATTGTATGTTACCGAAAATGGCGGTATCGGAACATTAGGGTAGGACGAATCATAACCAGAATTTTTACAATTCCGCTTATGGTCACTTTCGGCGCAGAACGAGAGATTCGCAAAAACATAACGAATGTAGCATTGGGTGACTGAATACAACCAAACTGGCAAAAATGTCGCCCTAGGTTGATCTTGACCTACGCAAAAATCAAATTTGGTTCCCTATGCTTTTAAATGGGGAAAATGCTAAAATATTGAATTTTTCGACAAATATTGTGGTCTATGGCATAAGAATAGGTACGAAATGAATGTCTATGAATGCTAAAGGTCAAGGTCATTTGGTGACCTAGGCCCATGGTAGCATGGATTGCATGTCCATTGCCTTTTCAAAATAGATTTTCTCTAAGGTCACTGGACTAATTTTATTCAAGTTTTTGGGGTGGTTGGGTGAGGCAAAAGTGATGTGTATCTTGCGTCACTGGGGCGTCCAGCTGATATTGGCTTGCAGTCCTTACAACAGGTAAGAGTAGAGGGGTGAGTGTTGTTATTTCCTCTGTTTCTACACTTCCATTCATTTTTACTCTTTTTCCTCTGTCCCACACTTTCATCTCCTCTACTATCTCTTCTCACTCTTTTCGCCCTTTCTCTGGGAGACGACATAATCTGACCCTGAAGGGCTGTCATGCGTTAAACCCAAAACAATCAATCAATTATTAATCTTTTATATTTAGCCTTCTGACAGTAAGGGAACACAAATTGCTTCAGGTCACATGACCAAGAAGGCCTCCATGAAGTTTGCTAAAATATTGACCCTGGATTGACCTTGGCCTACTTTACGGCAAGGTCAAATGTGGTGGTTCTTGGGTTTTTCTTTGGGAACAATACATTTTCAAAAGCTATTGTGGTCCACGACATGAGAGTAAATCCAAACGAATGCCTATGAATGTCAATGGTGAAGGTCATTCAAAATTCATTTGTATTGCAGATCCATAGATCCATCAACATGTCCAATTGTCTGGAAACTTGGTACGTGTTTATATAGCATTTGGTGACTGGGTACTACCAAATTTGCAAAGATGATGACCCTAGGTTTACCTTGACATACTTTATGCTAAGGTCAAATTTTGTTCCCCAGGCTTTTAAATGAGAAAAAAATAATAATGTATTTTTGAAAACTGTTTTGAATATGGTATGAGAGTAGGTATTGCAAGAATGACTGTGAATGCTATTATATGTCAAAGTCAGTCAGAAATGTTCTTTGCTCTCTAAAGGCACCAATACATATGGCCAATTTCAAACATTTTCCCCGCTCAACGTTACCCGACGTTTCCATGTAGTGACTTTGGATTGTGATCAGAGCAATTTGTATCGTTTTCTTTCTTTTGGATTATATGCATATAGCAACAAAGTATCCATCACGAAAACAAGCCTATATAATTGTGACCCCCTTTAACCCCACTTTTTTACATAGTAAAACTGGGATTTTCAGGGGTAAACATTATTTATCTAATTTCTTCTCAAAAACAGATTGTGGGTACTCGATAGAACCGCCTCGTCGAGGCGGTTCTTTCGAGTCCCTGCAATCTATATTTTGAGCAGAAATAAGCAAAATATCAAAAATTTTCATCTAAAAAATTTCGTTGTTTCGGCCGGAAAGTTTACAATGCATTTGAATAGGCGTGTTTTTGTAATGCCAAATCTTAGACAGCAGACCCCTCTAGTAACAATCGAGTGTACTGTAGGTTTGCTGAGCCCAACAATTAAACCTATGTCTCTTACTATAAGCCTTCCAGCTTCTGCAGCAACTCCCTTATTTCATCAGCATTTCCTGACGTCGTGCTGGGACACCCAGATCTTGGGCGGTCAGTAACATCGTGTGAAAGATCGGTTTTGAATACGTTGAACCACGCATATACGCTGGTTTTCTTAACTGAACTTGAACCGTAGGTGTCAAGCATCTAGGTTTTTTTTTTCGATTAAAGCACAAAACTCAATGGAATACCGCTGTTCAGTTCCCATTTGTGACGACCACTGTTCTCTACTTCCATCAAATTCAGCCCGTGACGTTGTATAGGGTTTTGCAAAAGGACGCGGAAGCGTCACGTTAAATTTGGACGGATTTTGATGTTGGGAATGCGCCTTTGTTTGCTCTGTAAAGGTACAAATACACGTGGAGAATTTCAAACATTTGCCCCGCGCAACGTTACCCGACGTTGCCATAGTGATTTTGGATTGTGATCAGAGCAATTTGTATCATTTTTTTCTTTTGGATTATATTATAGAATACTTAAGTATCACTCGTGAAAAGTTTATTCTAAAATTCGCATTAATAAATAAAGCATTAATACTTTTCGAGCACCCCCTCATAGCTGTATCAAAGCTTTATATTGTTGGGAGATTTACTTTGCACCAGAAGTATTTATTAGCCAGTAGCATTGGTACATGTAAAACTTTCTCAGGCTCTGGGTATATTTAGACTGGTGGCCTAATACAAGGTCAATGGATGTCTGGGGTTTTTGTGAGAGAAATGTATATCTATTCTTAGAATGTAGAAAGTTTGTATGTCTATTTTTATATGGATGCACTTCATGCTTTGGGCATCTATTTTAAGTCTCAGCTCCAGTTTACTGGGGTGTGGAACTGTTACACTTTCTGATTCTTGGAAGGTTATTTTTAGTATATAAATGCATGGTTGTCTGAATGTCCTGGCTGAGTGGGTTTTACCATATTTGGGTCTCATGGGATCTTTATTTTTAGTATCAAAATGCATGGCTCTTTGAATTTTATGGTTTAGAGCATCTTACCATATTTGGGACAGAGTTCAAATATATAAGATGTGCCCACAGCATCTCTGGGCTTTTCGGCCATTAGATTTTCATGGGGCTTTTTCGCAGGGTTCTTCTGTGGGGACAAGTTCTGCTTTGTGCGATGAATGAGTGTTGCTTTGCTTCTTTGCTAGGGAAATAAATAAATTGTAGAAGTTTTCAGGATTGTTCTGTTTATATGATTTTGAGTGTCTCATGTGGAGCAGTGCCTCGGCGAAGCAAGAGACAGCTCAGTACGGTGGCAGCGAAAATTACGTATCCAAAGACCTCACATGGCGGATTTATATGTGAAGACTTTACAATATGTTATATGTTTTTAAAAAAAACGTTCTGGCAAGTAAACAACTCCTGTCCACATTCTCTGCAGCTTTCATAAAAATGAATTGATAAAAGCAGATGACGAAGTGAATAATAAAAGACCCACCCAGCAATCAACTGCACATTACCCTATGTTTAATCTGTTTCTGCCAAGCCCATGTCCATCTTATCTGCAAGTACCAGCGGCATGGAATTATTTAAACATTGCTGTGAAACAATGTTGAAATTGGGTCGTTGGCCTAGTAGATTGTTGTTGATTTTATGTTATCTCTGGCACACATTGTGTTAAGTGGAGGCAACTATTTTGGAGTTTTGGTAGAGGGTCACACAAGAAATATTTCTGATAAATAATTTTGAACTCGGGACATTTGCCTTAGAGAAGATGTCGCTTAAAATAAAAGTGAAGGCAATGATCAGGCATCGATACAATTAACCCACAGCTCCCATCAGAGATGTCAAAGGGAAAGAAGCACAAACACGAAACAACAAGATCCCAATGGAAACACCAAAAGGACAGTTACTTTTCCACAGCATGGCCAATTGGCTATCCAAAACAAAATAATACAAGCGAAGCACACACTCAAAGACAAACCATAACAAAAATAACCGCGACAGAAGAACCGCCTTGGGACGGTCGGTGAAACGATTCCACTAGGGGGGTGGGGGGGGGCAAATCGACCGCACGTGGCCACAATCCTCGCCCCCACTATTCTTTATTTATTATTAGCTCTGGTGGCTATCTTGTTAGCCGAACGGAATTATTTTAGCAAAATTGCAGAGGGTCGCAGAGAGGTGTATTTCTGTTAAATCGGGGTATGTCGTGTAAAGTTTTTTGTTTCTATTTTTAGTTCCAGTGGTCATTTGTTCAGCAGAACGGAATGGTTTAGCGATTTCAGTCATAGAGAACCATTCCTGTAGAATTATTTTAGCAATTTTGCAGAGGGTCGCAGAGAGGTGTATCTCTGTTAAATCGGAGATGTCGTGTAAAGTTTTTTGTTTCTATTTTTAGTTCCAGTGGTCATTTGTTAAGCAGAACGGAATGGTTTAGCGATTTCAGTCATAGAGAACCATTCCTGTAGAATTATTTTGAAATCGGTTTATTGATCTAAAAGGAAGTGTAGTGTTTTGGACAGGTTTTGTTTTAGCTCTGGTGGTCATTTGGTTTAGCCAAGCAGAACAATTGCAGCAATTTTGGTAAAGGGTCCCTGTAGGAACATTTCTGTAAAATTATTTGAAATCGGGTCATTTGCTTAAGGAACGCTTACATTTTTAAGGTTTTGTTATAGTTTAGCTCTGGCGGCCACTTTGTTCAGTGGAGCTGAAAGATTTTAGCAATTTATGAGGAATATTTCTGCGAAATTATTTTGAAACCGGCCCATGGCCTAGGAGGAGATGTCGTTTTACGTTTTCTTTTTTTCTATTTATAGCCCTGGTGGTAATTTTGTTCAAAGGAGCGGAACGATTTTAGAAATTTTGGTAAAGGGTCATACGAGGAACATGTCTGTGAAATTATTTTGAAATCCGATCATTTGTCTAGGAGATTACGTTTAAAGGATTTTCTATTTTTGTTTATTTTTTTATTATTATTTTTTTTTTTAAGTTTTGCTGTCATTTTGTTTAGCGATTTTGGTAGAGAGTCACCCAAGAAACATTCTTGTGAAATAATTTGAAATCAAACGGCCCGTTTAGTATGAGATGTCGTTTGAGTAAATTGTTGACAGGGCGTTTATTTTGTTCTATTTTTAGCTCTGGTGGCCATCTTGTTGAGCCGAGCAGATACAATTTCAGCAATTTTGATTGAGGGTTATCCAAGGAACATTTCTTTGATTTTGTTTTTTTAATGGGACCATTTGACTAGGAAAGTTGACACTTTAAAGATTTTCCTTTTTTTACCTTTGGCGACCATTTGTTGAGCGGAGCGGATAGATTTGAGCAATTTTGTTAAATGTTCATATGAGGAAGATTGCTGTGATTTCTTTTTTACATTGGACCTTTGGCCTGGGAGGAGATGTCATTTAAAAGTTTGTTTTCTTCTATTTTACCTCTGGTGGCTATTTTGTTCAGCGGAGTGAAACAAATTCAGTAATTTTTGTTATGTGAGGAACATTTCTGGCCTAGGAGTAGATGATGTTTAAAGGGTTTTCTATTTTAGCTTCAGTAGCAATTTTGGTAGAGGGTCATACAACAAACATTTCTGTGAAATTATTTTGAAATCGGACCCGTGCCCTAGGAGATGTCGTTTTAAGATTTTTCTAATTTTAGCTCTGGTGGCCACTTTGTTTAAAGGAGCGGAACAATTTTGGTTGAGGATCACCTGAAGAACATTCCTGCAAAATATTTCAAAATAGGAGATGCCGTTTAAGTAAATTGTTGACAGACGGACCATGCACGACGGACGTTGAACGGTCACAAAACTCACCTTGGGCCTTTTGCTCAGAAGAGCTAAAAATGGGCATTTTAGCAACAAAGGGGGCATAAATGTTCAATAAAAGGTATAATCTCTTGGTACATGGAAAAAGGAGGAGTTGTCGTTTGAAGATAATTCTATTTTTTTTTTCTCGTGGCCATCATGTTCATCGGAGCGGAACGATTTTAGCTGTTTTGGTAGGTAACTACCTAGGCAACATTCAAGTGAAGCTTGAATCAAATTGACCCGATAGTTTGAGCACATTGTTGGCGTATTTATATTTTTACTCTGGTGGCTATTTTGCTCATGGGAGCGAAACAGTTTTAGCTATTTTCGCAAAAGGCCTTATCAGCAACATTCCTATGCAGTTTCAATGACATTAGCCCAGGAGTTAAGGAGGAGTTGTCGTTTGAAGATTTTTCTTTTTTTTTAGAGATGGCAGCCATCTTGTTCATCGGAGTGGAACGATTGTAGCTAGTTTGGTTTGGAGCCACCAAGGCAAAGTATCTGTGACGTTTGCATGAAATTGGTCGAAGGGTTGAGAAGAAGTTAACATTTAAAGTAAATTGTTGACGCCACACGACGCATTGGCCGATCACAATATCACACCGTGTGCTTGTGCTAATACTTACGGACGCATGGGCTGGCGAACGGTTCGACGGACGGCTGGTAGGATGCGTGTCATTCTGCGTATTTCGCTGAGGGACAAATGGTGAAGGCACTTGTAAAATCGTTATCATACAATCTTTGGGTGAGAAATTTCTCAGCCGATGGGCGAGATATAATTTTCTTGCTCATGAGATGTTCTAGTTGTAGTGTAGCAGTAATGTTTTCCATCACAAAAACATGCCTATATAATTCTGACCCCCTTGAATCCGACTTTTATATAGTCAAACTGGGGTTTACAGGAGTAAACCTTGTTTTTCTTATTTCCGCTGTAAAATATAGATTGTAGATTCTCGTTAGAAACGCCTCGATGAGGCGGTACTAACGAGTACCCACAAGCTATATTTTGAGCAGAAATAAGAATTTTCATCTTAAAATTTTCATTTTTTTCTGCGATAAATGTTACAATGTATTTGTATAGGCGTGTTTTCGTAATGATTATGTTCAAACCATAAGGTTAACAAGTCAGACGAATGAACACCCCCTGTAATCCCACTTTATCTAGAATAACGTGGAGTTTACATGATTATACATTATGTTTCCAACTTCTATTCCAATGCATAGGTTGTGGGTACTCGTAAGAACCGCCTCAACGAGGCGGTTCTAACGAGCAACCACATCCTATGTTCTGAGTATAAATAAGAAAAATGCCATAATTTGTTTGTATCAAAAATAACCGTTTGGAGATATGAAAGGATATCCTATCATTTTGGCACACCTAACATTTTGTTTTTTTTTGTTTTTGGTTTTACGGCCCTTTCAAGATTATTTCACTCATATCGAGCCGATCGTTAATCAGAGGTGGGCGAAAATCGGAGTACCCACACCTAACAGTAAAAAACAATGGACATGTATTTTCTAACGTTCATGGAAATATGAACGACAACACGCTAGCAAACATTACATTGGGTTCATTTTCTTTGCACGTAGACGGTGCCTTTAATGTGCCGCCTGCGTATATCTCTAAAAACTAGAATTTTTAGATGAAGAAAAAAAGTTTTGATATCATTTCTTGTCCAAACATATTTTTCAACAAAATAAGGAAAATAATGTATACCCCTTTAAACCCAAGTTTTCACTGTATGAAGTCGGGTTTACAGGGGTGTTCTTTACACGGACTTGTTCACCCCATGATGAACACGAGATAAATATCATTTTCAAAATAGACATTAACAAGAAAACTCTTTAAAAGGAATAAATGTCAACCTTATCGCACGAAAGGGATCAAATAATGTGGTTTAAAACATCAAGGAAGAAGAATAGATTTTGAAATACAGTAGAACTTCGATGGCTCGAACACCGATGGCTCGTTTACCATGGATGTGTCGAACCCATTCTTGAGCCCCTAGCGAAATCCTCTACATAAGAAATAGTGGGGGGATTAAGGAGATTTTAGTCTTTTATCTTGAAAATGTATGCTGTGTGTACTCATTAGAATCGCCTCATCGAGGCGATTCTAATGAGTACACACAGTATTCGTTTTCATTATAGAACATTGAAAGGATGTCTAAAACTATCTCGTTATGCCTCCTGACAGTAACCTCAGTGGCTCGAACTACCCCTGTCTCGAACAGATTTTCGAGGTCCCAAAGGTGTTCGAGCCATTGAAGTTCGACTGTATTGCTATTTTGAATGTTTTATGAGTTTTTATCAAAAGTGCTAGAAAATATCAAGGTCGGGAGGCTAGAAAATCGTTCTTTTTTGTGTTTTTTTGTTTTTCTTGGTGGCCATAGAAATCGCAGGGTCGGCACAAAAAAATTAGGGTCGGTCGGGTTAGTGAAAACAAGTATTTTAGGGCTATGTTATACATGATCGAAATGAAAAACAAAAATTATTCATATAACGCACTCTGGCCTGGCCTAAGGGTATAATAAACCCTCGGTAGCTTGAAGTACCCCTGTTTCAAACGAATGTTTAACAGTTCAAAGACCCTACCTGTTCGAGCCACTGACGTTTGACTGTATACAAGTGAACAAATTATTTGTCTAGATCGTGACGGAAGTAAGGGCGAGGATTGCGGCCACGTAAAATCGATTTAATCGTTTCGCTGACCGATCCAAGGCGGTTCTTCTGTCGCGGTTTATTTTTGTTATGATTTGTCTTCGAGTGTGTGTATCGCTTATATTACTTTGTTTTGGATAGCGAATTGGCCATTTTGTGGGAAAGTACATGTAACTGTCCTTTTGGCTTTCCGCTATTGATGTTTCCATTAGGGCCTAGTTGTTTCATGTTTGTGTTTCTTTCTTTCTGGTGTCTCTAATGAACACCCCTCTAAACACCACCTTATAAAGAAAAAAGTGAGATGTAAGAGGGTTTTATTTTGCAGTCATTAACATAACACACCCGAGCGACATAATGCACTTTTTTCATATCTCCAAAATGGCTACTTTTATGAAGAAAATCTGTGACATTTTATATTTTATACTGCAAACATAGGTTGTGGGTGCTCTTTAGAACCACCTAATTGACAACCTGTGTCTTGGAGCAGAAATAAGAAAAATAATGTTTGCCCCCGTACACCCCATTTTCTCTATATAAAGTGGGGTTTAAGTGGGATGTTCATTTCACAGACTTGTTCACGTGACGATTTTCCTTCATTTTGATCAAAAACATAGATTTTGGGTACTCGTTAGAACCATCAAAATGAGGCGGTTCTAACGAGCACCCTTAAACTATGTTTGGAACAGAAATATGGAAAATATAAAAGAAAGTTATATGAAAAGGAGTTCTATAGGCTGTGAGTGAGTGAGTGTTTGAGTTTTACGTACCACCAACAGCTAAGGTCATAAGGAGACGGGACCTCGGTTTAAAGACTCATCCGAAAGTCTGCAGAAGCCCGGGATCGATCCTGCGATCCCTGGTTTACAAGGTGAGTAGCGTAACCACTACACCACGGAGGCTTCTGTTCTATTAGCTGAACATGAAACGATATCGCTTTATGTAAGGAAATATGCGGCTTACAACGGAATACGTAATAATACAATGAACTTCTGCTATTGCACGTAAAACCACCTAAAATTAAAGCTACTTCTGTTTTAAAAGCTTATTTAATGTGTTGCAGCCGTACTTCTTTGTGTTTTCTGCATACAGTGCCCTCTGGTCAGTGACTACCTTTGGGACTGTTCAAAAGTGGTCTTAAAGACCACTTTTGAACAGTCCCTAAGGTGGTCTTATTATAGGAGTTTTACTGTACTTTGCTTCTATCAGAAACATACATCGTGCGTACTCCTAAGAAACATCACGTTATGACTTGCTCCAATGAGCGCCCACAATCTATAATAGAAGCAGGCATTACAAAGAATCATGAAGGAAATTTCATCAGAAAAAAAAGTTCATTTTTGACATGAGAAATCTCACATGGCGATGTTTTCTTAATGACCTCAAATGAAGCTTTTATTCGCTTTTACTCCTATGAAACATCACGTTATGACTTGCTCAAATGAGCGCCCACAATCTATAATAGAAGCAGGCATTACAAAGAATCATGAAGGAAATTTCATCAGAAAAAAAAGTTCATTTTTGACATGAGAAATCTCACATGGCGATGTTTTCTTAATGACCTCAAATGAAGCTTTTATTCGCTTTTACTCCTATGAAACATCACGTTATGACTTGCTCAAATGAGCGCCCACAATCTATAATAGAAGCAGGCATTACAAAGAATCATGAAGGAAATTTCATCAGAAAAAAAGTTCATTTTTGACATGAGAAATCTCATATGGCGATGTTTTCTTAATGACCTCAAATGAAGCTTTTATTCGCTTTTACTCCTATGAAACATCACGTTATGACTTGCTCCAATGAGCGCCCACAATCTATAATAGAAGCAGGCATTACAAAGAATCATGAAGGAAATTTCATCAGAAAAAAAGTTCATTTTTGACATGAGAAATCTCACATGGCGATGTTTTCTTAATGACCTCAAATGAAGCTTTTATTCGCTTTTACTCCTATGAAACATCACGTTATGACTTGCTCAAATGAGCGCCCACAATCTATAATAGAAGCAGGCATTACAAAGAATCATGAAGGAAATTTCATCAGAAAAAAAGTTCATTTTTGACATGAGAAATCTCACATGGCGATGTTTTCTTAATGACCTCAAATGAAGCTTTTATTCGCTTTTACTCCTATGAAACATCACGTTATGACTTGCTCAAATGAGCACCCACAATCTATAATAGAAGCAGGCATTACAAAGAATCATGAAGGAAATTTCATCAGAAAAAAAGTTCATTTTTGACATGAGAAATCTCACATGGCGATGTTTTCTTAATGACCTCAAATGAAGCTTTTATTCGCTTTTACTCCTATGAAACATCACGTTATGACTTGCTCAAATGAGCGCCCACAATCTATAATAGAAGCAGGCATTACAAAGAATCATGAAGGAAATTTCATCAGAAAAAAAAGTTCATTTTTGACATGAGAAATCTCACATGGCGATGTTTTCTTAATGACCTCAAATGAAGCTTTTATTCGCTTTTACTCCTATGAAACTTCACGTTATGACTTGCTCAAATGAGCGCCCACAATCTATAATAGAAGCAGGCATTACAAAGAATCATGAAGGAAATTTCATCAGAAAAAAAAGTTCATTTTTGACATGAGAAATCTCACATGGCGATGTTTTCTTAATGACCTCAAATGAAGCTTTTATGCGCTTTTACTCCTATGAAACATCACGTTATGACTTGCTCCAATGAGCGCCCACAATCTATAATAGAAGCAGGCATTACAAAGAATCATGAAGGAAATTTCATCAGAAAAAAAAGTTCATTTTTGACATGTGAAATCTCACATGGCGATGTTTTCTTAATGACCTCAAATGAAGCTTTTATTCGCTTGTACTCCTAAGAAACATCACGTTATGACTTGCTCCAATGAGCGCCCACAATCTATAATAGAAGCAGGCATTACAAAGAATCATGAAGGAAATTTCATCAGAAAAAAAAGTTCATTTTTGACATGAGAAATCTCACATGGCGATGTTTTCTTAATGACCTTAAATGAAGCTTTTATTCGCGTTTACTCCTAAGAAACATCACGTTATGACTTGCTCCAATGAGCGCCCACAATCTATAATCGAAGCAGGCATTACAAAGAATCATGAAGGAAATTTCATCAGGAAAAAAAGTTATTTTTGACATGAGAAATCTAACATGGCGATGTTTTCTTAATGACCTCAAATGAAGCTTTTATTCGTGAAGAGCTGCAAAAGATTCCGTTATGCATGGGTTTGCGAACCAAAATGAAGGACGAATGAAAAGAATACGAGCGTATACGTGCAATAATATATTTCTTTTGTACTGAACAATTACTAATTGGCATAGCCAACACGTCTGATAAGGTTAAGGTTTACATTATAAAAAAACACTCCAATAATTAATATTTTGCGTGGTTTATATTGCCCTACTAACATACATTTCGAGGGCTCTTTAGAAGCGCCTCATTGAGCGAGACTAACGAGTAACCATAGTATAAGCCTTGGACTAGAAAAAAACGTAAAATATTGTAAACCATTGTAGCGCCAGCTTTTCTCTTGTCACATGGGATAAACGTGATGTAACAACAACAACAACAACAACAAAATAAGCCGAAAAGTCACAAAGATCACAGACGACCATTGACAGCACGAGTAAATGAAGCAATGCCAATAAAAATTGAAAAGAAATAATTATTTCTATCGTGCCCACTTGCATCACGAAAACACCTCTATATAAGTTTGACCGCTCATACCGAACTTTTTCCTTCATAGGCGGCGATCGGAATAAGTCGTGAATTTCCGTTAAAACCTATCTGGGCGAGATATTCGAGTTATCTCCCTGTACACCACTGGGATCAAGGTACAGAAAAGCCAATATTTTTTCTCCAGTCGCTGACCTCAGGGAATCATTAATCGTATATCTGCAGATATGACACTTTGATCTACCTGTAGGTATTCAAAGGAGCGCTTAAGTAGTGCTCAAATTAAGGCTATCTAAATATGAAAAAGAACTTCTTGAAGTAACAACCATGCCTTTTCATTTCGAGCCATCTAGTATGAACGAACATATTTAACATATTGAAGAGCTACATTATGTAGAATTGCTTAATAATAATAATAATAATAATAATAATAATAATTATTATTATTATTTTTATTATTATTATTATTATTATAATTATCAATATTATTATTATTATTAGTAGTAGTAGTGTTTTTTTTTTGTTTGTTTATTTATTTATTTATTTTTTTTTTTTTTTTTTTGACATGTAGGATATTGGGTCTATATCTCTTATCAGTCTCTTGTCCAGTGATTTTAAATAAGGATTAAGGTCAAATATGATACGTGAAATCTCTTGACTCCGATCTTTTTATGCATTTATTTTATCTATTTATTTAAATAAATAACGCCATGAAAAGTATTGTTAGCCAATCACGAACACACGCCTATAAGACTCGATCAAGATGAACTCAGATTTTGTTTGTTTGTTTGATTTGAGGTTTAACGTCCCCGTCAACACGGTAAAGGTCATTTTGGAGACGTTGCTTACAATTTTGTGGGACTTTTTACCCGACATTGAGATGAACTGACATCTCAAGCCCTGTCGCCAAATGAAACCAATAGGGTTTATTAGCATCCGCCTCGCACCGCGGTTCCTTGACATGAGGCTTAGATCCTCTAAGCGGTTTACCAGTACTATTGTGCGGGCCGGATTCAGCTCTGCGTGGAAGCATCATGCAGCCCATATATTTCTTCAAGCCCCTATGGGCGGGAGCCGAGATGAACTCAGATGAGAAAGTTCTTACATTAAACCCAATTTTGTTCCATGACGAAAACACGCCTATACATATACTTTGTAAATTTTACCACCAAAAAAATGAAAATTTTCAGATGAAAAAAAAAAGATATTTTTCTTATTTCTGCTCAAGACATAGATTGTGGATACTCGTTAGAACCGCCTCGGTGAGGCGGTTCTAACGAGTACCCACAATCTAGGTTTTTAAGAAGAAATAAGAAAAATAATGTATAACCCTGCAAACCCAAGTTTTACTATATGAAAGTGGAGTTATAGGGGTCAAATTTTCGTGATGGTCTGCCGCAATATCTTACACCGATATACAGTATATTGTATAATATATTTCCTGAATAATTAAAAGGACGCCATAAAAAGTTACTTATAGGTAAACACATTTTGAAAAATGTTGTCTTCCCAAGTCATGATTGACACCTTAAGAGTTAACACTACACCGATATACAGTATATTGTATAAGATATTCCCTGAATACTTGAAAGGACGCCATAAAAGTTACATAATGTGTTATCACAGATTAGCCTATTTATTTATTTATTTATTTATTATAAAGGACATTTCACTCATATTTGAATTGGCTGTAATGTTTGTCCTAAACAATTTTAACACAATTTCGAAAAATGTTGTTTGTCGAGCTATGGTTGACACTTTAAGAATTCAAGAAAGATATAAAAAGTGCCTTAAAAGTCGGTCACAGAAGGTGATTACAGATACGGCATATTTATTCCATCAATTTATGTTTCGAGAAGAAATACGAAAAGTAGCAATTTTTTTTATCTGAATACTTTCATTTTTTGGTGGTAAAATTTTCAATATTTTTTAATAGACGTGTTTTCGAAATTAATCAACTCAAAACCTGGAAAATGTCACCTGCACTAGTTATGATTTACACTTTAAGAGTTAATAAAACATAAATCAAGACACCACAAAAATTGTCTATCAAATCAATCACAAAAAGTGAACAATGATGAGACTGTTACTTTATTTATTTATTTATTTATTTATTTATTTATTTATTTATTTATTTATTTTAATTTAATTAATCAAATTGTTATCTTCAATATTATGATTGGCACTTTAAGGGTTACACATGATTGACACTTTAAAGATTAACACATAGTGGGGGACGACGGGCACGCGCCAACTCATTGTTAAATTAAAGCACGTTTGTTAACTTCGTCATCACGATAACACACATATATAATTCTGACCCACGTGTACCCCACTTTTATATAGTACAACTTGGGTTTATAAGAGTATACATTATTTATTTGACTGTAACTCTAAAACCTCAAATCAAACAAGCAAACGAAATGCCTTTATTAACCTTTAAACAAAAGACATACCTTTGATATGCGGAAAATAGTGGAAAATTCGGACAGAGTACGGTTTCTACTAAAGTAGAATCTTTCATCTCTGAATTAATATAACAATTGTTTGTATCGCCTTATATTGCCATTATGTATGATAGATTGAGAGAATAAAATATTTGATTGATTGATTGATCCAGCTCTCATCACAAAGACACACCTATATTATCGTGACTCCTTAAATAAGTTCTGAATAGTTAGATCCTTTGGAAGCAAAGAATACACCAAATAAACGAAAATAGCAGACTCGGTTTTATTGAGTCTGTTCATGACCAGTACTGAAATGTGCAATACCGGCCACGCCCTCTAGCACTGGCTTAAGCAGAACTCTATTTTCAAAATGATTCTAAATGAACCCAATGATCCCAAAGGACCAGAAAATATAATCTGCACAATGATGGATGTACGGGGAGACTTTTTACGGCCGCCACACGACACAGCACCAGCTGCAGTGAAGATAAATAAGTTTTATACAGTAAAACTGGGGTTTACAGTAGTATACATTATTTTTTCTTATTTTTGATCAAAACAAAGATTGTGGATACTCGTTAGAACTGCCTCACCGAGGCGGCTCTGACGAGTTCCTATAATCTATTTTTGGAACAGAAGTATGAAAAATAGCAGAATTTTCTATCTAAACATTTTCATTTTTTTTTTTTTTTGTGGTAAAATTTGTCAGTATAGGCGTGATTTCGTAATGTGAATTTAGACAATTCCATTTTTATTGACGGTGGTTTAATCAAAGTCATCAACAGAATGGCAAACACTGTAGATCTGGAGAAAAGAGGGCTCATCCTGAGCAGTCGCACCATGCTCTACACTGTTTGCAAAGTAACTGTGTGGACAGGCAGAGTTGAAACTCATTAACAGAAATTAACAGATTAGCAAACAGTGCTTTGTTCTGCACAAGACATAGATTGTTGGTGCTCGTTTGAACCCCCTCGATGAGGCGAATGTGCACTGTACTGGTTAACCGCTTACGTATAAGCTTGCTCAGGAAAAGTGTGGACAGGTAAACTGACCGGCTCAAAACTGACCTAAATAGTGTTGACTGGGCCGTTAAACTCCAATACAAACAATCAAAATCAGTCACTGGCTTCAGACTGCCAATTAACTTTTCATGGTGGTTTTAATCGCCATTTAATCGCCATTTCACAGTTAATGATTTCGACATTTTTTTGTCCTTTTGACATATTTGCCGCCGATTCATAATGAATAATGAATGAAAACAAAAATGTAACAAAACTGAGACAAAATAAAATAAAGAAATCCGAAAAAAATAACCACTGTATCAAGTATATTATCCGCATGTTGTTTATTACTAGTAATTACAAAATTAATACAAAAAAGCTTTACAGGTTTGATACGATTTCTGGTACATATAATGTGGACTTTCGCGATTTTCGCATCATGGACTGCAGTACTGAAAAACAGCTTATAAACGATTTTTAAGCTCTCGGGGAAGCAATTTATCATTTTTCAGTAGAAAGAAACTTTATATCATCGTAAACTTTGAACAACAGTCTAACAGTATATAACAGTGACTTAATTCCAAACAAATCATTTCTATTTAATATTGGCAACCGAACATGGAAATCTGAACGTTTTTTTTAAAAATACATTGTCGTCTATGGAGCATATAGGCATGACATTAAATTGCAGATGGAAGCAATAAGAATTAATTATTCATCACTTTGAAATGCACCAAATAAAAACTGAATAATTTTCTTACATGAGGATAACAGTGACTTTTTTCTAGTGTTAAGGATAAATAAGATACGAGGAGTTAAGTTTTTTTTCCTTCATAATTTTAATATAAAAAACCTTCAAAATATACAGGTAACTTTAACTACCGATTTCCTACGGAAATCGATATTCAACTCGGTAATTTCCGGCGAATGAAGGAAAAAGTTCAACATGTTAAACTCCACTTTTATGTGGTAAAATTCGGTTTACAGAGATATACGTTATTTTTCTTATTTCTGCCCAGAAACATAGATTGCGGATACCCGTCAGAATCATCGATTCTTTCGTTTCTCGCTTTTAATACTCATTTTAGCCCATACATCACTATGGGAAAGTTTTAGACCTGACCCGTCGCCGATTTCTCCAGTAAATCCTATGCCTCTGCGACAGCCAGGAAAGGCTGTGATAATTTGGAGAAAATTTCAAAATCTAAATTTTCTCTCACAGACTAAGACATTCTGACAGGTTCGGCACATCATTTTATATCATATTTTGAAGTGGTTACTGCTCTTGTAAATTACAAGGGCGTCTATGTTTTATGCGTACAATCTCTTCATGGAGACACCGCGTCTGATATCGGTATAATTCTTTTTGACCACTGTTGACAGCATATTGCATTTTATAGTTTCAACATACAGGACTGTCACAGACTTGCGTATGAGCTGAAGTAATTCTACCAACAGACCTGAGTATACACAAGTGTAATTTTAAAACGGTTGACCTATTGACGGGCGGACTAAAGGGCGAAGAAAATGTACAAAGAAGAATGACCGTGCTAGGGGTCCCCCGTTCCTAGTGAGTGTCTATCTAACCATTCGAATGTAAGGTGTGTTGTAAGTGCATATCTGTTTATAAAGTTTGAATATTTATTATTTCACCTAACTTTCTTCGTCAAATGGGCTTAGTCTGTGGTCTCATTTATTTGTTTTGCAATTTTCTCCAAATAATCACAGCCTTTCCTGACTGTCGCAGAGGCATACAACTTGCCGGAGAAGTCAGCGGAGGGTCAGGTATGGGCTAAAATGAGTATTAAAAGCGAAAAATGAAACAATCGATGATTCAGATTTTCTGAACGGAGTTTAAGATCACTGCCTGCAGATAGCACCAAAAGTAAGAGCAGCGATACCAATACATTGTGTTTATATAATCAAACATCACAACCCATCCAAAAGCTCTAAGAGTGGCAATAATCACCAAAATGTACATAATATAATATCACACCACGACAATAGCACCATAATACCACTATTTACATGTACATGTACATAGCCTTCCCTGATGAGTTAGGATGATATTGCACTGATGACTTAGGAGGCCATCATATTGCCGTCCCAACAAATTATTTGTCAAAATCACGACGGAAGTAAGGGTGAGGACTGCGGTCGCGTAAAATCGATTTAGTGTCTTTCAGTGTGTGCATCGCATACATCTTTTTGATTTGGATTGCCAATTGGGAAAGTAGATGCCCTTTTTGCTTTCCGCTATTGGTGTTTCCATAAGGGTCTTGTTATTTCATGTTTGTGTTTCTTTCCCTTTGGAGTCTCTGATCGGAGCTGTGGGTTAATCGTATCAATTCCTGATCATTGCCTTCGCTTCTATTCTCCAATAGCAAAAACGTGAGAGCAGTAATACCAATTTTTATATAACCAAAGATCACATCCAACCAATAGCACCAAGACAAAGATCAGTTATACCAATATATATATATCACGACTAAAATCAATAATACTAATATTTTTTTCAAAGATCAGAGCCCATCAATTGCCTTTAAACTAAGAGCATTGGCACCAAAAATTGTATAACCAAAGATCACAGCCACCTATGACCTAAAGTCTAAGATCAGTTATACCAATATCTATATGACAAAAGATTACAGCCTACCAATGGCGCCAAGACTAAATTCAGTAGTACCAGTATTTATATAACCAAATATCAAAGCCATCCAATAGCACCAAGACTAAGGTCAGCAATACCAATATTTGTATAACCAAAGATCACAGCCCAACAACGGCACCAAAACTAAGGTCAGTATTACCAATATTTGTATAACCAAAGATCACAGCCCAACAATAACCCCAAGACTAAGGTCAGTAATACCAATATTTGTATAACCAAAGATCACAGCCCAACAATGGCACCAAGTCTACGGTCAGTAATACCAATATTTGTATAACCAAAGATCACAGCCCAACAATAACCCCAAGACTAAGGTCAGTAATACCAATATTTGTATAACCAAAGATCACAGCCCAACAATGGCACCAAAGTAGAAGTGAAACAAAGATCAGGAATTGATACAATTAACTTACTCCACCCACAAAAGACACCAAAGGGAAAGAAATACAAACATTAAGGGACCAGACCATAATGGAAACCTAAACAAAGGAAGGCCATAAGGACAGTTACTTTCCCACAAAATGGCCATATGGTCATCAAAATTAAAAGACACAACTGATACACACAGCAAGCAACAAACAACAACATAAATAAATCGCCACAGAAGAGCCGCCTTGGAACGGTCAGTGGAAGATTTCCACTGGGGGGCTTAAATCGATTTTACGTGGCCACAATCCTCGCCCTTACTTCCGTCGCGATTTAGACAAATAATTTGTTCAGTCCGCATGAAGGCCTCCTAACTCATCAGTGCAACATCTCCGTGAACCACAGAGGTGAGACAACGGTGAGGACTCGACAGCAAGAAACCACTGAAATGTTGGAGCAAACGAAAACCATCAGTTAGACTCCGATGAGCCCGACCAGAGACAGAGCATCAGTAGAGCAACAGAGACAAGTCTAAGTTCAGTAATACCAATATTTGTATAACCAAAGATCACAGCCCAACAATAACCCAAAGACTAAGGCCAGTAATACCAATATTTGTATAACCAAAGATCACAGCCCAACAATGGCACCAAGTCTAAGGTCAGTAATACCAATATTTGTATTACCAAAGATCACAGCCCAACAATAACCCGAAGACTAAGGTCAATAATACCAATATTTGAACAACCAAAGATCACAGCCCAACAATGGCACCAAGACTAAGGTCAGTAATACCAATATTTGTATAACCAAAGATCACAGCCCAACAACGGCACCAAGACTAAGGTCAGTAATACCAATATTTGTATAACCAAAATCACAGCCCAACAATAACCCCAAGACTAAGGTCAGTAATACCAATATTTGTATAACCAAAGATCACAGCCCAACAATGGCACCAAGTCTAAGGTCAGTAATACCAATATTTGTATAACCAAAGATCACAGCCCAACAATAACCCCAAGGCTAATGTTAGTAGTACCAATATTTGTATAACCAAAGATCACAGCCCAACAATAACCCCAAGACTAAGGTCAGTAATACCAATATTTGTATAACCAAAGATCACAGCCCAACAACGGCACCAAGACTTAGGTCAGTTATACCAATATTTGTATAACCAAAGATCACAGCCCAACAATGGCACCAAGACTAAGGTCAGTTATACCAATATTTGTATAACCAAAGATCACAGCCCAACAATGGCACCAAGACTTAAGTCAGTAATACCAATATTTGTATAACCAAAGATCACAGCCCAACAATGGCACCAAGACTAAAGTCGGTAATACCAATATTTGTATAACCAAAGATCACAGCCCAACAATAACCCCAAGACTAAAGTCAGTAATACCAATATTTGTATAACCAAAATCACAGCCCAACAATAACCCAAAGACTAAGGCCAGTAATACCAATATTTGTATAACCAAAGATCACAGCCCAACAATGGCACCAAGACTAAAGTCAGTAATACCAATATTTGTATAACCAAAGATCACAGCCCAACAATGGCACCAAGACTAAGGTCAGTAAAAACAATATTTGTATAACCAAGGTTCACAGCCCAACAATGGCACCAAGACTTAAATCAGTAACACCAAATATTTATAAAAACAAAGATCACTGCCCATCTATGTTGTAACGAGTAAGAAGGGCCATACTAACAGCCCATAGTGGTCCCTTGAGGAGGAGCAATAGCATTTTTATCTAAATACTAAATCACAGCACTAGAAACACTTTTCATTATGAAAACACGCCTATTCAAATACATAAATTTTAAAGCCGAAAAATTTTTTGAAACATTTCCTATAAAAATTGTGATAGTGTTCTTATTTCTGCTCAAAATATAGATTGAGGGTACTCGTTAGAACCGCCTCGCCGGGTACCCACAGTTTATGTTCTAAGCAGAAATAAGACACATACTGTATACATGTACCCCTGTAGACCCAAGTTTTACTATAGAAATGTGGGGTTTTATGGGGGATCAAACGGCCCCCGCACATAGGGGCTTGAAGAAATATATGGGCTGCATGATGCTTCCACGCAGAGCTGAATCCGGCCCGCACACTAGTACAGGTAAACCGCTTAGAGGATCTAAGCCTGTCCAGGATCCGCCGTGCGAGGCGGACCGTCCATGCTAATAAATCCTATTGGTTTCATTGGGCGACAGGGCTTGAGATGTCATTTCATCTCAGTGTCGGGTAAAAGCCCCACAAAATTGGAAGCAACGTCTCCAAAATGACCTTTACAGTGTTGACGGGGACGTTAAACCTCAAATCAAACAAACAAACAAAGGGGATCAAAATTATATAGACGTGTTTTCGTGATGTAGTCCTGAACTCAGACGGTTTCCTTGAACCCTAAAAGTTTCAAACCGACGGTGTAGACCATGATCAGACGACGCGTTCCGTGGCGTTTGATCTGGGACTACATTGTTCGCACTGTGCCTGTAGACGAACCAAGTCCTTGGTTTTCAGACACCCAACCCTTTTGAGACAGCACTGCTTACGTCACAGGGACCAGAATAGCACAGCTTCAAAAAATGTTACCTGGATTTCGTACTTAATGTTATATGCAGAGAGCCTGTTCGCTAGTGACATAACTCATATACATAATGTAACAATCGACCCAGAAAGCACAGCCCGGTAATGGCACCACGTGGAAAGGAAAATGTATAACGAAAACACGCCAATACAAATACACTGCAAACTTTTCCGCCGTAAAAACGAAAATTTAAGATCATGAAAAAGTGTGATATTTTTTTTTATTTCTGCTCAAAATATAGATTTGGACACACGTTAGAAGGAATATAGCCCCAGTTTTACAAAATAAAGGTAGGATTATATTTGAGGGTCACTGATGAGGCCTAATTGGCCAAAACTAGCTAGTCTGGCCCAGGAGACATATTTTACAAGGTCAACCAATATTCAAAAATCATAAATCGTGTTTTAATTGTGTCAATTAATAAAATTGTCATCAATCAAATAATTTCGTATTGGCCCAGTTACAGGTCCACGGTCAGCTGTATTGGCCTCGGCCTTCGGCCTCGTGCCAATACAGCAGACTTCGAACCTGTAACTGGGCGAATAGGAAATTATTTGATTAATAACATTATAATAAAACATATTCAATGGGGTCAGAATTATAAAGGCGTGTTTTCGTGATGGAACATGAAGTGAACATCCGTTAAACTACCTAAAGTGAGGAATACGGGTTATTGCAGTGATAATGTTATTAATCAAGTAATTTCGTATTGGCCCAGTTACAGGTCAGAGGTCTACTGTATTGGCCCGAGGCCGAAGGCCGGGGCCAATACAGCTGACCGAGGAGTTACAGGTCAGAGGTCTGCTGTATTGGCCCGAGGCAGAAGGCCGAGGCCAATACAGCTGACCGCGGACCTGTAACTTGGACAATACGAAAATACTTGATTAATGACAATTTGATTTATTTACACACTTAAAACATGATTATTGCTTTTTGACCTGGTGTTAATACGGATGGCCTCTGAACAATACAGGATGGTCAATTAATAACATTATAGTATGATACACAGTAAAATTGCGGTTCTCGTAATTGCCTTAAAACTAAGTTTGGAGTATTGCGCAATTACCTTTGAAATATGTTATTCCCAGAGCAAAGAAGGAAAGAGTTATTTTGTACACGGTTGTTATTCTGTAAGCTAAAATACTTATAAAAACCCAGAAGCTCTTTAGAAAATGTCATCAGTTCTTTCAAAATGAGTTTTGCTTCGAAACGCGGAGATATCTGCAATCTTTAACAGATTTGTAAAGATCTTCCGGCGAAGGCTCCGGCGAAGGCTCCGGGCTCACTATATTCAGTTTTTGCTTTTCTTCTTTTTCCATTTCTGTTGCTAATAATGCGATGTATCTCAGTTTTGCAGCACCTTTGGTATTTTCCACAAGCAAATTTAGAGTAGTTGTACCCATACTTGCTCGCCGTGACCCTCGTCTCTTCCCCCCACTCGTTGAAGGTGTGTTGTTAGAGAAGCTTGAACTACGATCACGTATACCATGTATGTCTAAATAGTCATGGCTTGGTACCTGGACTAAAGTCTGCGATTTACTTATATCTGGGAGAAACCCTCCAGTCTCACATTGATCGGTTCTTTCATTTTCAATATTTGTTCTGGTACTTTTATTATCTTGAAGAGATGTATAACTTATGTCTTTCCTTTCACTAACGCCAGACTCCCCTCTCACAAATATAGCTGCATTAGGAACAGGTCTAGGGTTGACGGGAATTGAAACATGGGTTTTCGAACACGATGTATCCGTGGCACTTTCACAGTCATTCACATTGGCTATGGATACCGTGACTGAACTACGCCTGTGCATATCTGCGGGAACAGCAGTTAGAATGTTAGAAGCTAAATCGTGGTTCGATTTATACATGTAGTTGCTCCTTCGGTTCTCCTTTTGATATTTGCCATGTTTTAAATTTTCTGTTATGCTTGGTAATTTCATGTTCCTATCCATTGACGTACGCCTTCTGTCCGGTGCTTTATGCGCTGGTGAAAAGTGGGTTACAGAATGTCTTCTGTGTTTATTTTTAACTACACTTCTTGGACGTTCTTGTTCAATTTCAAATAGTTCAGTATTTTCTTCAACATTTACAGAATTATTCGACAGCAGAGATTTGTCAATTAGTCTTAGTGAATTACGTCTGTGGTTCATGCTTGTGTCATCCATATCGTCATCTGCCAAAGAACTCTCTATATTGTCAGCTTCAACGTTTAATTGAAACATACAGTCAAATTCATCTATGGGTACCTCACACTCGTTTACTAGTTTTGCTTTGCCAGATAAGCCAGGCGTGTTGTGAAGCGTATTAGTCGCTGGAGAGGTGTCAAACTCTGGTGCATTGAGAATTTCACTTTTATGACATTCTAACATATCAGAGTCCGGATCAACCATCATATTCCACGAACTAAAAGAATAAGGACATTCATTGTTCACTGCATCTCTCCCCAGTGATTTATTTAAACTACTAGGCACTCTGTGAACATTCCCATCTGCTGTTCTAAGAATATTGGCGTCAACCGACAGACGACGCTTGCCTGAATCCCGCCTAGTATACTTGTCGTATTTCCTCAAAAATGCACATTCTTCATATGTCAAAGTCTTGAAAGCTCTTATTTTTTCTTCTTCAATAAAAGATTTCTGTTTTTGCAGATGTTTATTTTCCTGTACATGTGAACTATACAGCTTTTTAAAATCTGTGCCTCTAGTATGGTTAATAGGGGATTTTGAACGCATGTCTTTATAAGGCTCTTACAATTGTTTGCGAAATTCAGTGAAATTGCAAGATCATTACGCAGAAAAATAACAATGGTCTTATCCGTTATGATCTAAGCTAGAATAGCAGAAAAAATAACGTTTGATTTTGAAACCTAAGGCTTTATAAACTATAAAACTAATAACCTATTGGCCAGCCCACTTAATCCCTCTTGGGCGACAGCAAATCATAAAATCCGTCTCATTTAAGTGCTTATAGGCTAAGCGTTCTTGTTTAATTTAATAACATCACGTGAACAAGTCCGTGAAATAAAGACCCCCCCCCCTAAACCCCACTTTATATAGTGAAAACTGAGGTTTACGGGGGTAAACATTATTTTCCTTATTTCTGCTCCAAGACATAGGTTGTGGGTACTCGTTAGAGGCGGTTCTAACGAGTACCCAAAACCTATAGGCTAAGCGTTCTTGCTTAATTTAATAACATCACGTGAACAAGTCCGTGAAATAAAGACCCCTCTAAACCCCACTTTATATAGAGAAAACTGGGGTTTACGGGGGTAAACATTATTTTCCTTATTTCTGCTCCAAGACATATGTTGTGGGTACTCGTTAGAGGCGGTTCTAACGAGTACCCAAAATCTATGTTTGAAATAGAAATAAGGAAAATATCACAAATTTTCATCAGAAAAATACCTTTTTTGAGGTTTGAAAAAATGCACTATATCACACGGGTGTGTTAGCGTAATGAGATTCAAACTAAACAGCTGAAATCAGCTCGCTGAAACCCACGAGGACTGGTTACGAAAAAATGGCATTTGTACTTTTTAATTGATGCATAATGTACCTGGCGAAAGAATTCTTTGACTCCAATTCTAAACAATCCTGAAAATTAATATTTAAGGGGAATGTGTAAACCTTTAGCGGAGGCAACTCCTACAAAAAGGATTTTTGTCTCCCATTTTAACAGGAGTCAACTCTTAAAGGAAAGAATTTGTTCCTGGGGAACACATTCTTTCCTTTAAGAATTGACCCCTCTTTGTGTGAAACAGAGCTTATAGAAAACCAAACAGGGAAGTTCCTAAAGTTGTCTCCCTTTGAAAATGGCGGGAAAGTCTCCCCTTAAAAGAGAACATATGTGGACTTATGTACTCATAAACTCATCACAATAGCAGCATTCCCTTTTGATATGGAATTCTAATATGCTTGTTTCTGATCATCACGAAAATACACCTGTATAGTTTTGACCCCCTGTACCCCCACTTTCATATAGTAAAACAGGGATTTGCCCATCGGGGCTTGAAGAAATAGATGAGTTGCATGATGCTTCCACGCAGAGCTGAAACCGACCCGCACACGAGTACTGACTTGTAAACCGCTTAGAGGATCTAAGCCTGCCCAGGCAAAGCGGTGCGTGTCGGTCCGTCCATGTCTATAAACCCTATTGGTTTCATTAGGCGCCAGGTCTTGAGATGTCATTTCATCTCAATGTCGGGTAAAAGTCCCACAAAATTGGAAGCAATGTCTCCAAAATGGCCTATACTGTGTTGACGGGGACGTTAAACCTCAAATCAAACAAACAAACAAAACTGGGATTTACAGGGGGGAAACATTTTTCTTATTTCTGCTCTTAAATATTGATTAAGGGTACCCGTTAGGACCGCCTCGATGAGGCGGTTCTAACGTGTACCCGCAATCTATATTTTGAGCAGAAATAAGAACAAGAGGGCCAAATGGCACTATATCGCTCACCTGGGTACCAGAAAATCATTAATGATGTTCTAAGAATGCCCATCGGGGCTTGAAGAAATAGATTGGGCTACATGGTGCTTCTATGCAGAGCTGGAACCGACCACACACGAGTATTGGTAAACAGGTTTTAAGCCTGCCCAGGAAAAGTGGTGCCAGTTGGACCGTCCATGCATAATGACCCTATTGGTTTCATTGGGTGGAAAGGGCTTTTAAAGATATAATTTCATCTCGATGTCGGGCAAAAGCCCCACAAAACTAGAAGCAACGTCTCCAAAATGACCTACACAGTGCTGACTGGGATGTTAAACCTCAAATCAATAAACAAGGGCAGGTAACTCCAAAGTTGTCTGTCTCATGCAGCCGAAATTCAAACTCTATGTAGACTGTATGTCCCTCCTGGTTATTTGCAAGTTTGATGAAGATCAGATCAGAAATGGCGGAGAAAAAGTGGAGAGGTCGTTTTCCCTATTATAAATCTATGGAACCTTTTTGTTTTCATGGCAACCACAGTTCCGATCAAAACTGGTCCAAAACCTAACGCAGTCAATCCCCCAACTCAGTGATGCTGCATATAAAATTTGATTGGGATTGGCCAGCTAGTCACTTAGATATTCAAGTTCAAAGGTGTGGACGACGGACGGAGCCTTTATGCTTGTTCTCGTTTACTGAAAGTTTCAAAATGATCAGATTAGAAACGGCTGAGAAAAGGTGGAGCCTCTATTTTTCACTAGTATTTATGCTCAAGGGCAGGTAATTTGAAAGCCTTTTGCCTCATGCGGCCAAATTCGAACTAAACATAGACTTCTGGTTATTTGGAAGTTTGATGAAGGTCAGGTTAGAAAGAGCCAAGCAAAGTTGGAGACAACGTTTTCCCATTGAAAGTCTATGGGAAAATTTTTCACCCTCAAGGGAATTTAACTGGAAATCCTGTGGTCAGATTCAAGCCAAAATCGAACTCATTAGAGATTTATCGAACTCATTAGAGATTTTATGCTTATCCTCGTTTACCAAAAATTCAAAAAAGATCAGATCAAAAACAGTTGCGGAAAGCTGGATACACCATTTTTCGCTAATAGTTATGCTCAATGGCAGGTAACTCAAACCAAAAATTCCAAAAAGATCAGATCAAAACAGTTGCGGAAAGCTGGATACACCATTTTTCGCTAATAGTTATGCTCAATGGCAGGTAACTCAAAAGTCATTTGACCTGCGTGGCCCAAATTCAAACTCAACATAGACTGTATGCCCCTACTGTTTACATATATCTGCAAGTTTGATAAAGATCTGATTTGAAATGGTCGAGAAAAGCTGGAGACGTCGTTTTCCCATTGTAAGTCTATGGGAAAATCTTTCACACTCAAGGAGATGTAACTAGAAAACCACTGGTCAGATTTAAGTCAACTTCGACCTCGCTCGAGGTTTTTTGCTTGTCCTCTTTACCAAAAGTTACAAAATGATCAAATCAAAAACGGCTGAGAAAAGCTTGAGACACCATTTTTAACTTACATTTATGCTCAAGGGCAGGTAACTCAGAAGCTGTTTGTCCCGTGCAGTCCAAATTTGAACTCAACGTAGACTGTAAGCCCCTCCTGGCTATCGGCAAGTTTGATGAAGATCGAATCAGAAATGGCGGAGAAAAAGTGGAGACGTCGTTTTCTCCATTATACTCGTAAGTTTATGGGATTTTTTTTTTCGCTCAAGGGGATGTAACTGAAAAAAACGCTGGTCAGATTCAAGCCAAATTCTAACTCGTCCAAGATTTTATGCTTGTTCTCGTTTATAAAAAGTTACAAAAAGATCAGATCATAAACGGCTGAGAAAAGCTGGAGACACCAGTTTTCACTTATATTTTTGCTCAAGGGCAGGTAACTCCAAAGCTGTTTGTCCCATCCATCCCAAATATGAACTCGACGTAGACTGTAAGCCCCTCCTGGTTATCTGCAAGTTTGATGAAGATCGGATCAGAAATGGCCGAGAAAAAGTGGAGACGTCGTTTTCCCCATTATAAGTTTATGGAACCTTTTTGTTTCCATGGCACTCACAGTTCTTATCAAAACTAATCTAAAACCTACTGCAGTCAATCCCCCAACCCAGTAATGCTGCACATAAAATTTGATTGGGATTGGCAAGCTGGTCACTTAGATATTCAAGTTCAAAGGTGTTGACGGATGGACAACGGACGGATGACGGACGGATGCCTGCCTATACTATAAGCTCACCTTGTGAGCCTTCGACTCAGGTGAGCTAAAAAGATCAGATCATAAACGGCTGAGAAAAGCTGGAGACATCATTGTTCACTTATATTTATGCTCAAGGGCAGGTAACTCCAAACCTGTTTGTCCCGTGCAGCCCAAACCGAACTCGACGTAGACTGTAAGCCCCTCCTGGTTATCTGCAGGTTTGATGCAGATCGGATCAGAAATGGCTGAGAAAAAGTGGAGACGTCGTTTTCCCAATTATAAGTCTATTGGAAATTTTTTCACGCTCAAAGAGTTGTACATGTTACTGGAAAACCGCTGGTCAGATTCAAACCAAATTCGAACTCATCCGAGATTTTATGCTTATCCTCGTTTATGAAAAGTTACAAAAAGATCAGATCATAAACGGCTGAGAAAAGCTGGAGACACCATTTTCCACTTATATGTATGCTCAAGGGCAGGTAACTCCAAACCTGTTTATCCCGTGCAGCCCAAATTTGAACTTGACGTAGACTGTAAGCCCCTCCTGGTTATCTGCAAGTTTGATGAAGATCGGATCAGAAATGGCTGAGAAAAAATGGAGACGTCGTTTTCCCCATTATAAGTATATGGGATTTTTTTCACGCTCAAGGGGATGTAACTGGAAAACTGCTGGTCAGATTCAAACCAAATTCGAACTCGTCCGAGATTTTAAGGTTGTCCTCGTTTATGAAAAGTTACAAAAAGATCAGATCATAAACGGCTGAGAAAAGCTGGAGACACCATTTTACTTATATTTATGCTCAAGGACAGGTAACTCCAAACCTGTTTGTCCCGTGCAGCCCAAATTCGAACTCTACGTAGACTGTAAGCCCCTTGTGGTTATCTGCAAGTTTGATGAAGATCGGATCAGAAATGACTGAGAAAAAGTGGAGACGTCATTTTCCCCATTTTAAGTCTATTGGAATATTTTTCACGCTCAAGGGGATGTAACTGGAAAACCGCTGGTCAGATTCAAACCAAATTCGAACTCGTCCGAGATTTTATGCTTGTTCTCAATTATGAGAAGCTACAAAAAGATCAGATCATAAACGGCTGAGAAAAGTTGGAGACACCATTTTTCACTTATATTTATGCTCAAGGGCAGGTAACTCCAAAGCTGTTTGTCTCGTGCAGCCCAATTTCGAACTCAACGTAGACTGTAAGCCCCTCCTGGTTATTTGCAAGTTTGATGAAGATCGGAACAGAAATGGCTGAGAAAAAGTGGAGACGTCATTTTCCCCATTATAAGTCTACGGAACCTCTTTGTTTCCATGGCAACCAGAATTCCAATCTGATCAGCCCAAAAACCTTATGGAGCCTTTCCCCTTGCCTGATGATGCTTCTCATGAAAGGGGGAGTTCCAGCCTATAGTTAATTTCCAAAGGGTTCTGCCCACGCACAGATTTTCATGATATAGTGCATAATTACTGCTTGGTAAATGATTGTTCACTATTTAGCTATTTCACTCTTATATCTGTTTTCGTTATAAATCTACAATATTTTGTTTATGTCCATGTCACAGAGTGAAATTATGGAAACTGGAGGAGCGCTTGCGCTTAGGACTTTCTAGTCGTTTCCAGTTATTTCCCCCATTCATAGTTATTTTTCATACATCATATACTCATATATTTCATCTCTCATTAAGCATTAAACATTCCTGAGTAGCGTATATCTATTTCCGGTGTCCTTATGTAAGTCTCGCGTGCTTTTCACTTCACTGATTAACACCGCATGCGCACATTCTTACCTCAGCCTTTGTCAGTCTTTCTTTGTCCCTGGCGAAGGTAGGTCTCACGACCACCTGACGGACACCATCTATGTTATTCCTAATTACTTAGGATATTCATATTATTTATTCAGGTACGCGTTTACTTTATTTCATTATCATGTTGAACATTTGTAAATTATCATAATTGTCATAATTTCATGAATATTCGTATCTTGCCATTTCGATCTCTCGACCTCGGAGTCAGTCTTTCTTTGTCCCTGGCGAAGGTAGGTCTCACGACCACCTGACGGACACCATCTATATGTTATTCCTAACTACTTAGGATATTTATAATATTATTCAGATGACGAGGTCGAGAGGGAGAAGGTTCTGATAACTTCAAAAACATGGAAACACCCAACTTAGTTGTCATCTCTTGAACCCCGAACCCCCTTGAGATACGGGAGAAGCTCTAACGTTGTATCAACGTCGTTCATCAGCATCATGTGGCCACAACCACCTTAAATCCAATCCATTCATCAATAATACAAACAACCCGTAACAGCAAATCTATCCCGTGACACTGGCGCCCAACGTGGGGCTCGATTCATATTTTGGCATATTCAGACTATAGCAAAGAGTTCATTTTGAACATCGATGCTAGTGGTGATGGGCTAGGTGCTGTTCTATACCAAGAACAAGATGGTATAGAACGTGTCATAGCCTACGCTAGCAGAGGTCTTAGAGCCAGTGAGTGCAATTACCCTGCACATAAACTTGAATTTTTGGCCTTGAAATGGGCAGTGTGTGATAAATTCCATGATTACTTTTATGGAAATAAATTCACTGTTAGAACAGACAACAATCCATTGACGTATGTTCTAACAACGGCTAAGCTAGATGCCACAGGCCATCGTTGGCTAGCTGCACTGTCCAGTTACAATTTCAAGCTCATTTACAGGTCCGGCAAGAAAAACCAAGATGCCGATGCCCTCAGTAGATTACCATCTACTGATAAAGGGGTCCTGTTTAATGACGCTATTAAGGCCATCTGCCAGGCGGTATTAGCCCCTAAAGAGGAGGCGCCGGCAGTGGAATGTGTATTGGTTGCTCAGCATTTTGACCTCACTGGTGAAGAGGTTGGCTCTGACTCTGGTTCAGATTTCAGTCAAGTTGACTGGCGTGCTGAACAAACCATTGACGGCACGTTGAGCAGAGTGAAGACCATTCTTGCCTCTGGACATAAACCTACCAAGAGACAGATTGCTCTTGAGGAGACAGAATGTCAGAAAATCTTGAAGGATTGGGACAGTCTATTTTTCAAAGACGAGGTACTTTACCGTCGTCACTCTTTACATGGCACCTCTGTAAACCAGCTGGTATTGCCTGAGGTTTTCCGGGAGATAGCACTTAATGGTCTGCATGATGAGGCCGGCCATCAAGACAGAGACCGCACTATGTCCCTGGTAAAATCTCGGTTTTACTGGCCTGGGATGGATGGTGACATTGAAAAGAAAGTCCGAAACTGTCCCAGATGCATCCGAAGAAAGTCTCGAGAGCGGGCTCCAGCAAAACTTGTGACTGTAGAGTCCACTTATCCCATGGACTTGGTATGCATGGATTTTCTGTCTCTTGAGACATCAGCGGGTGGTTACGAAAACATCTTAGTAATCACAGACCATTTCACCCGCTATGCTCAGGCCATACCAACCAAGAATCAAACGGCCAAGACAACAGCCAAAGTTCTCTTTGAAAACTTCATTTGTCACTATGGATTTCCATCCCGTTTACATAGTGACCAGGGCCGCAATTTTGAGAGCCAGGTTATTAAAGAGCTGTGTTCCATTGCTAACGTTGACAAGCCTAGGACTACACCCTACCATCCCATGGGTAATGGAATGCCTGAGCGCTTTAACCAGACTCTGCTCAATATGTTGGGTACTTTGGAGGATGACCAGAAGTCTAACTGGAAGTCCTACGTTGCGCCCTTGGTTCATGCCTACAACTCAACCCGTCATGAGACCACTGGATTTTCCCCGCATTATTTAATGTTTGGGCGACACCCTAGACTGGCGGTTTATGCCTTTCTAGGCATAAATCCAGAGAGTAGGCATGCTAACCAGACAAAGTTTGCAGCCGATCTGAAAAAGAGGCTCGACTTTGCCTATAAGACAGCTACCAAGGAGGCCCGTCGCCAGGGCAGAAGGCATAAGGAAACTTATGACCTCAAAGCTCGGGATGCCCAGCTTTTGCCCGGTGACCGTGTACTCGTTCGCAACGTCGGACTGAGGGGAAAGTGCAAGCTGGCAGATAAATGGGAGAAAGATGTGTACTTGGTTGTTGAACAGCCAAATACAGAGGTTCCTGTGTACGTTGTCAAACGTGAACATGGGAGGAGCATCCGAAGGATGCTGCACAGGAATCTCCTTCTTCCATTCATGGCCCTTCCAGCATCCAAACAACGCTCCGCGGATAAAGATATATCACCAAATAGCAGTTCTCAACCGTCACCGGTTGAGGGTACAACTGCCGGTGATATCAATGTTCCAAGTGGAGCGGCAGGTAGTGCAGCCTCACCTGCACCAGACTCTGCAGTTAAAGATAGAGCGAACATGCTGGATGCACCGGTATCCCCTAGTGTGGTGATACCCCCAGAGAGATCGTCATTGAATTCTTTGGCGAAACCCTTCAGTCCTGCTCCGGGGTCTCAACCAGAATTGCGACCTCAAGCACGTCCAACAAGGCATAGGCAGAAACCAAGGTGGCAGGCAGGAGGGGACTGGTTATTTTAAATTTTCGAATGTTTTTAACTACCTTAACAGCTGACATGGTTTCCTAGTTTCCTGTGCGTGTGTTTTATTTTTTCTTAATTGAAATGTCGAGACGACATTTTTTCACAGAGGGGGAGGGGAGCGTGTGACAATTACGCTAAATATATTCTGGAGAGAGGCTTCGAAACAAAAAGTTTTCATTTAAACGGGTTGCTGGGTTGCAGTCGAGTGACGATGCATGGCTTGTCATGGCGTCTCTGGAGAGCTTGTCTGTTGTCAGAGTGCTCTTGGCACGTGCCGCACTGGAATGCAATTCTGCTGACCCTTTGTTTTTTTCTTAAGTTCAGCTTCTGCTTGGTTGCAGTTGCTTGACGGTGCATGATTTATCATGGCGTCTCTAGAGAGCCTGTGTGTTGTTAGAGTGCCGTTGATACGTGGTGCACTTGACTGCAAACTGGCGAGAAAGTTCTAGTAGGAAAATTGTATTATTGAAAATTTCGCCTTGACATGATTTCGCGCTTGCTTGGACATGGGTTGGTTACAACCTAGGTGGGGGCAATCCCAATCAGACCGTGGCCGGTTCGTGCTTCTGGCTTGTGCTTTCGTGGAAGGGTGAATAATTTCGTAAGAATTGAATAGTTCTGTTATATTTCCTCTCTCCAGTCCAGCGCGTAAATAATGTATTTTTATATGACACTTCCATTTTGGCTGTGTTTTAGGATAAGCAATTTTAGCCTGGTTTTAATGTTTAGCCGTTTGAAGCTAAACCAGTAAGGAGTGTCCTATTAAGCGCTATCAATAAAAGATTTTTTGTCTAAGTTCTGTATATAAAGTTTTATCTTTTGCGCTGTGCATACTGTGCAGCATTTATGACAGCGCATTTTGATAAGGGTTTACCTGGTCAAGTGTTAGATATGTTAACTTCACTAGCTCGACAAACAGTGGAAGCAATAGCTTCGGCTCCTATTTTATTATCAGATTGATATTTATAAACAAAATATACATCTGGTAACTTTATATAATTAATTGGAAAGGTGAAGTTAAACTTGTGTTTAAACTCATTCCAGTAATTTGTTAAGTTAAATGTCGGGACGACATTTCCCGAAGAGGGGGAGAATGTCACAGAGTGAAATTATGGAAACTGGAGGAGCGCTTGCGCTTAGGACTTTCTAGTTGTTTCCAGTTATTTCCCCCATTCATAGCTATTTTTCATACATCATATACTCATATATTTCATCTCTCATTAAGCATTAAGCATTCCTGAGTAGCGTATATCTATTTCCGGTGTCCTTATGTAAGTCTCGCGTGCTTTTCACTTCACTGATTAACACCGCATGCGCACATTCTTACCTCAGCCTTTGTCAGTCTTTCTTTGTCCCTGGCGAAGGTAGGTCTCACGACCACCTGACGGACACCATCTATGTTATTCCTAATTACTTAGGATATTCATATTATTTATTCAGGTATGCGTTTACTTTATTTCATTATCATGTTGAACATTTGTAAATTATCATAATTGTCATAATTTCATGAATATTCGTATCTTGCCATTTCGATCTCTCGACCTCGGAGTCAGTCTTTCTTTGTCCCTGGCGAAGGTAGGTCTCACGACCACCTGACGGACACCATCTATATGTTATTCCTAACTACTTAGGATATTTATAATATTATTCAGATGACGAGGTCGAGAGGGAGAAGGTTCTGATAACTTCAAAAACATGGAAACACCCAACTTAGTTGTCATCTCTTGAACCCCGAACCCCCTTGAGATACGGGAGAAGCTCTAACGTTGTATCAACGTCGTTCATCAGCATCATGTGGCCACAACCACCTTAAATCCAATCCATTCATCAATAATACAAACAACCCGTAACAGCAAATCTATCCCGTGACACCCACATCTGAAAGTAGGGGTACCCCCAAACTAGTGTATATATACATTCCACCTGTTGATGTTTTGGAGTTATTTTGTTCTCAGGCATCACTGTAGTCATCTGTGATAATCTTTGTATCACATTTAGCAGTGTTTAGGCAAAGTTCGATACACCATGCTCAATTTCATATGGAGCAGACCCCAGAATTCACAACCAACAAAAATCTTTTGGAGTATGTTTGTCGTTTGATTTCACACTGTTGCAGTTCTTGTCACCCCATCATTTTAATATGAAAATTGACCATATATATGTAGAACATTTTATCAAATTTTCTTGAAAATCTGAGACCGGTAGCATACCGCATTTGAACATTGAATAGTAATGGTCAGAGTTTTGAATTGTTTCAAACCATTTGTAGATATCATATGGTGCGACATTTTCAATCGAAAATTGCTCGTCAATATACAATAAACATGAGTATCTGTATGTTTATATGATGGTGTATAGTATGAGCTCATATATAATCAGCATTTGTATCAATTATGATGTCCTGATGAACACCAAAAACACAATTCATTTCGAGCTTTCGTTAACAATTCAATCAGATCTTATTTAAAAAATACTTCATTTTAGAGCAAGCGTTTTGCATTAATGTAATTCTAAATAGAAGTGGAGGCAATGCTGAAGCTTAGTATGACAAAGATTGTTGAAATGGTAAGTAAACTGGATGGTTCTGTAAATCAGACAATTTTACTTGACTCTAATCAGTATGTATTTAACTGATGCAGTGATCTTAAAAAAGTTTGAAAAGTCTGATTGTCATACTGGAATGACACAGGTTGCTTGAATGGCCAAGAATAATGATGTTTGTATTATGTTTCAGCCAGGTAGGTCATAATAACACAGACAATATTTTCTGATCTTTTGGCCCACTGTATACCCAGATTACTGTAGACAAAATGGTACTGTTGTTTTTGGCTCTCTCTGACGATGCCCATTCAGTCTACTTCAATCGCACTAACTGTCACCTTGTAAGAAAGTTATACTCTTAAATATGATCATCTATGTTCTAAAATATGATCCAGAAAACAAGCAGTTATTTTTGGAAAGCATTAATTAATATAATAGAGAAGACTTAATTCAACTTTCAAACACTTTCAAAATTTAAAATAGCAAACAGTACATGTGCTAGCAGTACTTTAGAAAAATGTGAAGCCAGCTGCACTGATTTTGATTCAGCCAATGTGCTAGTGGTACAGCAAACAAGTGATTCATGCCATTTGTAAATCTTCGCCCCCGTCCATTGGGGCTTGAAGAAATTGATTTGGCAGCATGTTGCTTCCACACAGAGCTAAATCTAACCAAACACGAGTACTGGTAAACCGCTTAGAAGGACTAAGCTTGCCCATGCAAAGTGGTGTGAGTCAGGCCGTCCAATGTATGTAAGCCTTGTAGTTTCATAGGGTGGCAGGGCTTGAGATATCATTTCATCTCAATGTCGGGAACAAGTCCCACAAAATTGGAAGCAACATCCCCAAAATGACCTAAATAGTGTTAACGGGGATGTTAAACCTCAATACAAACAAACAAACAAACCATTTGTAAAACCGATGAATACAGAGCCAGAAAACTTAACATCGATGATAAGTATTGCATACATAAGGCTACATATGCAAATGGTATTTCAGCATCTAAATACAATATCAGCTTTCAAATAAATGTTTCACAGCAACTTGCCTTCCATCTATATCATTTGCAAGGTGATAAATGTGCAAATAGTTTCAGTGTGACTAGTTATGCATTTATTCTGAAGACTAAAACAATGCAGCAAACACTTTTGCCTATGTTATAATGAACCTAAAAAAATGCAGAAAATGCTTTTAATGGTCTCACAAAACCTCTGATGTGTGTGTGTGTGTGTGTGTGTGTGGGGGGGGGGGGGGAAAGCGACGTGCGAGTCTCTTTGACCAAGTGATGTGAGAAATACCAATACATGGACTGATCAATAATAAAAACAAATCCGAAAATCAGCCTGTCCTTTCACAGATGGTAAATTATTGACTGCTGTTTTATTTTAAAGAGTGAACTGTCAACACTAAAAACAATTAAGGAAACGACAGGATTATTTATTAAGCAAACTCAATACACCATTGTGTATTACTGACATTAATATCTTTGTATTGCGGGTTTAAAAACGACCAAATAAAATAGGGTAAAACATATCCACCTTGTCTTATTCCTATTGTGTCATAATACATTTTTTCAGTATAACCGTTTTTGCAATGCTGTAAACACTAACACTCATTGTGATCACTGCATGAGTGCATTATATTTTTCTCTCTTCTTTGTTTGTTTGTTTGATTTGGGGTTTAACGTCCCCGTCAACACTGTAAAGGTCATTTTGGAGACGTTGCTTCCAATTTTGTGCGACTTTTACCCGGCATTGAGATGAAATGACATCTCAAGACCTGTCGCCCAATGAAACCAATGGAGTTTATTAGCATGGACGGTCCGCCTCGCACCGCGGTTCCTGGACAGGCTTAGATCCTCTAAGCGGTTTACCAGTACTAGTGCTTCTGCTAATGTATGTTTTCATCTACGATTTAAAACCCAAACTAAAAATCATTCTCTCTTGTCGAACAGTGTATTTTTGTTTGTGTGTGTGCGGGGGGGGGGGGGGGGGATTACGTAAATGTAAATGCATATGCTAAGCTTTGCATGATAAGGTGACACTATATGGTCATAAAAATACAATAAAAATATACTTAAAGAAAATCTTGTCCCCTGATATTGCAAATGACTTCATCACAAAAATATACCTAAACACATATCTGGCATTCAAAAACAATGTTACCGGTTTCTGATTTTTTTTTAAATTTGTTTGCTATGTAGAGTATATATGTGGCCAATTTTTTATGTAACATCTTGGGATGACAAGATCAGCAACACATCTAACACTTGGGATAAACATTTTACTTTTTATAAATTTTCATGAAAAATTTAATAAATTTCGTAAATAAATTCATCAGAAAAATTAAAAGACCTAGACACATTTATATTTTTGGTATTATATGAATCCTTATAGAGTTCTGTTGCCAATCAAAGCAACAAAATTATAAAACAATCGAGCTTGTTGATTTAAGAATGAAAAGTTCACAGGTGTGTATGACCTCTACAAGGGATTACCTCAGGGAGCTCTCCTGAGAACTATACTAATTAATCAAATAAAACAAAGTTATATATATAGTTGATAGACCTAAAGTAAACAACAACTGAAGTTTCAAGAAAATCTGTGCGTGGGCAGATTTGGAACTCCCCCTTTGATCAAGATTGGCCATGGGGTATTAGAGATATACTTATTTGAAATTGTTTACGGACGCACGCACGCACGGACGGACGGATGCACGCACGTCGGACGACGGACAAAATGTGATCACAAAAGCAAACCTTGTCACTACGTGACAGGTGAGCTAAAATATCGCAGTTTATCGTCTTAATATTTGCATTTTTCGGCGGTATAATTTACAATGTACATGCATTTGTATAGGCGTGTTTCCGAAATGTGCTAAGCAAGATGTCCAATGTAGATATAGAGCCGTTAGGGCTATACAGAGGCAGACAAGGAATAGACTTTGAAGACATCATAACATTAACACACCCGTGTGACATAGTGCATTCTTTCATTCCTCCAGAAAGTCTACCTTTCCGATGAAAAATTATGATATTTTTCTTATTTATACTACGAACATAGATTGTGGGTGCTTGTTCGAACAGTCATATTAAGTACCCACAACCTATGTTTTGGAGCAGAAATAAGCGAAATAACGTATACCCCTGTAATCCATCCAAGGGCTTTTGACAGGGGGGGGGGGGGTAATTTTACGGGCTTGTTAACACGGTGCTTTGAGTGTGGTACTGTAAATTTAGCATTTTCTGAAAAGACGATCTTTTGTTTAAGACTAGAATTTGTCCCTCGACAGCAAAGTTTTTTTTTAACATTACGAAAATACACCTTTACAAACTCGATTTTTGTTAATTGAAAAAAAATTGTGATAAAAAATTAAGGTAGTGAGCAAAATAGAATATTGTCCTTAAACAGCGGATTAGTATGAGCCGAGGCACAGCACTTCCTACAACTTACATGTGTTCCCAGCGAAGAATCAGATCAGCCTGCGCATCCATATAGTCTGACAAGAGTTTTCTCTTGCTGCATGAAGGATCATTGCGCCCTTAGCTATCCTTAGAGCGCACAACGAATACGCTGGACCGACTGCGCGGATGCGCAGGCTGATTTGTGTCTTCGTTGGGTGCACTATGTCTTATAGTAGGTTTTGTCGTGCGCTGGCTCAGTATAAAAGTAGATTAAATTATTTGGAGCCACGATAATTAGAATTCATAATGGCGCGGTATTACAGAACTGTTCCGCCTCTGGAAATATGTGTTATGTCGAAACGTTAATGTTACACAGCTTTTTGCTCCGGCCCCCGCCCATCGGGGCTTGAATAAATATATGGGCTACATGATGCTTTCACACAGAGCTGAAACCGACCCGCACACGAGTACTGGTAAATAGCTTAGAGGATCTAAGCCTGCCCAGGCAAAGCGTTGCGAGTCGGCCAGCCCTATTGGTTTCATTGGGTGGCAGGGTTTGAAATGTCATTTCATCTCAATGTCGAGTAAAAGTCCCACAAAATTGGAAGCATTGTCTCCAAAATGACCTTTACAGTGTTGAGGGGACATTAAACCTCAAATCAAACAAACACCGTTTTTTTTTTTTTTTAATTTTTGTCTACGCCCATGGACGTAGACATTATAGACGTTGGGTTTAACATGAAGTACAGTCATTAGTTACCAACAATGCAGGCTTACCTTTATATTTAAAATGCACCAACAAGTATAAGCTGTTACAAGAAGAAAAAAAACGGCCTATAACAAGTATAAGCTTCGCAGAATGAAGAGACCAACGGGCAAAACTATAGTACAGAATTGCTATCACATTTGTACAAGTCCATATTTGCTGACATATTTGTAAAAAATATACATCTACAGACTGTCAATCACCACGGAGGACTGCCTATCCTATTAGCTCCGCAGTCATTGCGATTACAAATCCGTGTGATATAGTGCATTTTTTCATACCTGAAAAACGTATTTTTTTATGATGAAAATTTGCGATATTTTTCCTATATACTCAAAACATAGGTTTTGGGTGTTCGTTAGAACCGCCTAATTGAGGCGGTTCTAACGTGTATCCACAACCTATATCTTGGAGCAGAAACAAGAAAAATAATGTTTATCCCCGTAAACCCCAGTTTTCTCCATATAAAGGGGTTTAGGGGGTGTTCATTTCACGGACTTGTTCACGTGATGGTAGCCATTGGCTCTGGTGAGCTAAAGTAACTTTCCTCGCCGTTTGCAAAATGTTTGGTTTAATCTTCAATTAGTCTTCTATAAAGTAAAGGAAAGTTGTCAGATACTTAACTTCTCCAGCGGTTTTCAAGCATTCCATTTGGTAGGGCGTTACAAGCATACTGAAGTTGCATACGTGCCGTTTTGAAGATGTAAAAATGTCATTTCTTGTAGATTTCTTCCATCCACGGAACATGTACCACGACGAGTAAAATATGTGTACATGTATGTTATCGGCCCCCGCCCATCGGGGCTTGAAGAAGTATATGGGCTGCATGATGCTTCCACGCAGAGCTGAATCTGACCAACACACGAGTACTGGTATACCGCTAAGAGGATCTAAGCCTGCCCAGGCAAAGCGGTGTGAGTGTCGGGAAGCTTATAAACCCAATTGGTTTCATTGGGCGACAGGGCTTGAGATGTCATTTCATCTCAATGTCGGGTACAAGTCCCACAAAGTTGGAAGCAACGTCTCCAATATGACATTTACAGTGTTGACGGGGACGTTAAACCTCAAATAAAAAAAAACAAACATGTATGTTATCGAGAACGTACGCTGGCCAAGAATCAAATCATTCTGCATGGCCTGTCATTTAGAATGCAGACTAACATTCATCAAGTAAACAAGTCCATATGATAAACACCCCCTGTAAATCATACTTTATACAGATAAAAGTTGGATTATAGGGATGTACACTATTTTCTTAGTTCTTCTCCGAATTATTTGGTTTAAACTCTATTTCTTTGTAGAATACATATATACATACATAATATGCACAAGTATTGATGGTTTGTTTGTTTGATTTGAGGTTTAACGTCCCCATCAACACTGTAAAGGTCATTTTGGAGACGTTGCTTCCAATTTTGTGCGACTTTTACCCGGCATTGAGATGAAATGACATCTCAAGCCCTGCCGCCCAATGAAACCAATATGGTTTATAAACATGGGCGGGCCGACTCGCACCGCTTTGCCTGGGCAGGCTTAGATCCTCTAAGCGCTTAACCAGTACTCGTGTGCGGGTCGGTTTCAGCTCTGCGTGAAAGCACCATGCAGCCCATATATTTCTTCAAGCCCCGATGGGCGGGGGCCGCAAGTATTGATGGCAGAAATACACATATCATACAAAAGGAATCACGTGAACAAGTCCGTGAAATAAAGACCCCCCTAAACCCCACTTAATATAGTGAAAATTGGGGTTTACGGGGGTATTCTTTATTTTTCTTATTTCTGCTCCAAGACATAGGTTGTGGGTACTCGATAGAACCGCCTCAATGAGGCGGTTCTAACGAGCACCCACATCCTATGTTTTGAGAATTTATAAGAAAAATATGAAGGATTTTCATCAGAAAAGTAGCCATTTTGGAGATGTGAAAAATGCACTATGTCGTACGGGCGAGTAATCGTAATGGATTCAGAAAAAAAGTTAAATGACTTATTCAAATCTGTATCCTTGGAAGTACGAATGAAAGTTGTAATTGTCAGCTTTACTTCAAATTTGCATTTTTTTTTTGTCAAGCTTAGCCCTTCTCTTGCTGAATATTAAGTTCAGCCACGCCCATTTCTGATTTTGAACCAATCAGATTACTTGATGTAATTTATTCCTACAAATTCATAAATTGAATGTCAAACAGTGTTGATCCTGATCAGATGGCTTCTTCAGAAGCCATCTGATCTGGATCTACACTGTTTCCAACGATATGGGTTGTCGTGATAAGAGTTAAAAATTGCATATACAATATCTCTGCGCTTACAGAATAACAAGCGGTAGTGAGATAAAACAAGACATTTGTTGTGAATACCCATCAGAACCGCCTAACGAGCAAACACAACCTATGTTTGGAGAATTAATAAGACACAATACTACACATTTTGATCAGAAGAATAACTGTTTTGGAGGTATTAACATGCACTGTTTGTCAAGCTACCCCTTTAGGGTTTTCTTGTATGCAAAGTTTGCATGCGGAAAACCCCTAAAGGGATACCTTTGTGAACGCGGCGTCTCATCAGGGCCTGCACTATTTGCCAACAGAATTTTCCGTCAAAAATAGAATAAAAACGAAAAAATAGGCCTACCACCCCATATATAACAAATGGACTTTTAAACATATAACAATGGAAGAGTCCACTAGTATACAATTGGTTAAAGAACGCATGTGACACGGATGTCGTAATGTCCCGATCTGTATGAAACAGCTATCTATACAGCCCATAGCGAAGACTCGTAGTCCATAACGAAAACACGCCTATACACATACATTGCAAACTTTACCGACGAAAAAAAAAGAACTTTCAAGATGAAAAATGGTGATGTTTTTCTTATTTCTGCTTAAGATATAGATTGTGGGTACACGTTAGAACCGCCTCATCGAGGCGGTTCTAACAAGTATTCACAATTTATATTTCAGAGCAGAAATAAGAACAATAAGGTTTACATCTGTAGACCCCAGTTTTACTATATACAATGGGGTTCAAGGGGGGTCAAAATTATATAGGCGTGTTTTCGTGATGCTGAGCGGATGCATGAGCTGATCAGGTTGTTCACTGGATGAACCAACTCGAAGACAGTTTATCGTTTGTCACGACCCATCTGTAATTTTAATAGCAGCGACACGCTCTCCGAACTATTAATGACGTAAATGTTTGAAGAACAAAACTAAGCCCAAAAGAGGGCATTCTCAGTCAGGGACCGTGTGTACATAGTTGTGAATATTCTCTTGAGCCGTTTGTAAATGTTGTCTTCCAAGCATAAATGCCCTATTGGTTTCATTAGGCGGTAGGGCTTGAGATGTCAAAAATCAAACATTTGGGAGAAAAGTCTCCCTTCGCTGACAATTTTCCGCTAAAGTGAATTTGACACAAACGGAAATTCTAACAATGATTCTAACACAGCGCGCCTATATAGGCAAGGGAAAACAACTGTTTTATTCCACAACAAATCACGACAATGAAGAGCGTGACGAGTGACGTCATTAAAAAGTACCAATTAATGACGTCACTAGTCGATTTCCTGGACGTCTGACGGTGTAACGTCATATTCTCACATTGAAAACGTTAGAAAAGGGTATAAATGCACGTGTTTCAGTCGATAATTTTAGCGGGATTTATTCTAACAATGGCGAAAAGTTGTGCGATTTTGAAGGAAACAACAGCAATATTGCCTATTTTCAGTGTGTTAGAATCGAAAAAGATCAGCCCTAGTTTGTGATTTGTGGAGTAATAAATCACAGTTTGGGGGTCACTTGTAAAGTAGATCAAATCATGCGCGCTACTTTAACTGACCTCCAAATTGTTATTTATTACTCAACAAATCACAGTTAGAGCTGATCTATTTCTTAAGTAATATAATAGCCTCATAGGTGATAGAGGATTTTGTTCCCTTAATTTCTCCAAGAAACAAACGTTGTGTATGTTAGAACCGCCTCGGTGAGGCGATTCTAAAAGTATCACAACATTTATTTCAATGAGTAAAACACAATTGAGCCAGCGCATGACAAAACCTACAATAAGACATGTGCGCCCAACGAAGACTCAGATAAGCCTGCGCATCCGCGCAGTCTGATCAGAGTCTTCGCTGTGCGCTCTAAGGATAGCTATGGGCCAAATGCTCCTTAATGCAGCAAGAGAAGTCTCTGGCTAGACTATGGATGCGCAGGCTGATCTGAGTCTTCCATGGGCACACATGTTTTATTGTAGGTTTTGTCGTGTGCTGGCTCGATTGCAAGTAGTGTTGAATATCACCAGTAAGTCGTCTTATCTTCAGCTTAGGATTCATTCTTATAACAGTTATGTCATTTCGAATGGCGGTATAAAGAGGGTTGATTGTGCTTCAGCAGCAAAGATTACATGATATCAGCTGTGGATCAATGTCGCCACGACTGCTACTACATAACAGAAGCGTGGTCTTACGCGATCATGTATACCAACATGAAATATTCAAAGCACTGACACCACTAGTGGGTCGATTGTACTGAATGATAGGCTTGGAAAATGGTCATGAACGGGGACTTAGACTGTTTCCCTTAACCCTTAAGGGCTGCACGATGCTTCCACGCAGAGCTGAATCCGGCCCGCACACTAGTACTGGTAAACCGCTTAGAGGATCTAAGCCGCTTAGAGGATCTGAGCCTGCCCAGGAACCGCGGTGCGAGGCGGACCGTCCATACTAATAAACCCTATTGGTTTCATTGGGCGACAGGGCTTGAGATGTCATTTCATCTCAATGTCGGGTAAAAGTCCCACAAAATTGGAAACAACGTCTCCAAAATGACCTTTACAGTGTTGACGGGGACGTTAAACCTCAAATCAAACAAACAAACAAACTTAACCCTTAAATGCTTGTACTTTAAGCAAACAGTGTAGACCCTGATCAGACACCGCGTTCAACGGCGTTTGATCTTGGTCTACACTGTTTTCCAAATCCAACATGTTTCTTTTTACTACAAATCAGAGTTACCTGGACTTCCTACAAATCAGTGATATTCACGTGGACATCAAGCTGTTGTGCTTAATATCTATCTATCTTCATATACTGAGTCATATTTGGCAATTACCTAGTAAGTTTGAGTCGATTAACAATCGACCCAAACATGGACAGAAATATGGAACCATAGACATCTTTCCTTTAGCTATGTTGTTGTTGTGATTTGAGTTGAACGTCCCATCATAACTAAGGTCATAAAGAGACCGGGTCTCGGACTCATCCGAAAGTCTGGAGAAGCCCGGAATCGCATTCAAGACCCCTGGTTTATGAAGCGAGTTACTTAACCACTACACCTCGCCGAGGCGGTTCTAACAGGTACCCGCAATCTATGTTAAGTGCTGAAATATGAAAAATATCGGATTTTTTATCAGAAAATTTTCATTTTTTGGTGGTAAATTTTTCAATATATTTGAATAAGCGTGTTTTCGTAATGGGATTTTAGAAGGAAGACTGGAATTTCTTCTTACTTCTCGTTTTAAACATTCTGAAACCGGAAGCCTACAGTTTCGTGTCTTCTGACTGTTCGAGTCAGGCAGTCACCTGTATTGAAGCCCTTTCGAATCTTCCAAATATCCCCTGGAAGACGCCAAGAGAATATGCAACATAACTAGATAAGAGTAATTCATCAGGTGAACAAGTCCGTGAAATAAAGACCCCCCTAAACCACACTTTATATAGAGAAAACTGGGGTTTACGGAGGTAAACATTATTTTCCTTATTTCTGCTCCAAGACATAGGTTGTGGGTACTCGTTAGAACCGCCTCAATGAGGCGGTTCTAACGAGCACCCAAAGCCTTTGTTTTGAGTATAAATAAGAAAAATAACACAAATTTTCATCAGAAAAATTACCTATTTTGAGGTTTGAAAAATGCACTGAATCATGTGTTATCGTAATGTTGTACAGACGATGTTTGATTGAAAATTAAAACGAGAGGGCGCAGTCGATGACACGCCATCGCAAATAGCCACGCTTCTGGCAGAGCCAAATATAACACTGTTCTCTCAGGCCGTCATTATGTAAGGAAGCCATGTACCAAATTTGTCTGCATTCCGGCCAGTGGTTACGGAGAGGATAGCCTAATCGATGTATGAATGGATAGACAGACAGGCGGATTGGAGGGATTCACAATATCCTTAAACCCTCCTTTAAAGGCATGGGCATAATGAATATATACGGTTTAGGGGTGGGATCTGGACAGTTTCTCCGATATTAGGCCTTTTATGAAGTGAAAGCCTTTTATGAAGTGGAGGCGGTAAGGCATGGCCCGGCGCACCCTTGGGACCCCAAGGTTGATGTCAGTGAATGCGTCTTATAACAAGGAATAAGAATATATATGGTTTTAGGGTGGGTATATGACCAGTTTCTCCGATAGTAGGCCTTTTATGAAGTGGAGGGGTGGGGCATGACCCCAGCACACACGGGGGACCCAATGTTTGTGTCTTTTAATGCATCTTATCGTAAGGAACAAGAATATGTTTGGTTTAGGGGTTTGAAACTGAACGGTTTCGGAGATATAGACCTTTAATGAAACGGAGGGATGGGACATAGCCCCGGCGCATAGCCGTGGACATCCAGATTGGTGCCACAGAAGCAACTTATGATAAGGAGCAAGAGTGTTTATGGTTTAGAAGTGGGGATCTGAATGGTTTCTGAAATATAATTATTTTATGAAATGGAGGGAATGGGTGTGGTCCCAGCGCAACCCAGGGGTCACCCTAGGTGGCGTCTCTGTATGCGTCTTATCATAAAGAACAAGAATATATACGGTTTAAGGGAGGGGATCTTATCTTAACAGTTTCTCAGATATTAGGCTTTTACTAACGTGGAGGGGGTGGGGTATAGCCCGGACGCACCCAAATTCTCTCGCACGCCCGCATCATGTAAGGAAGCTAACTACCAACTTCGGTTGGATTCCGGCCGGTGGTTAAGGAGGGGATAACATAACGGACGTACCTACCATAGGTACATTATAGGGTGCACCCCACAGTGGCAACTGTGGGTGCATTTTGCATCCCACAGTGTACTTTGCAACCCACAACGTTTGCACCCCATAATGTTTAAGACTTTAGCCCTGTATATAGTAACTGTTTAGGTGTGTAGAAGTAAGCTTGGTGGGGTACATTTAAATTGCGTTAAACGTGTTTGATTTATATTTTCCTTCCAAAGAAGGGTCATCATTATGGGGTTCACCCCATAAAACTTTCGGCTGGACACTGTCCAACAATGGACAATGTGTCTGTATACAGTCTGTATACTGCACCCTTCAAAGGGGGTCTTTCATCTGTGCCCATGCATGTTTTTTCTTTAAACTTTGTATATTAATAACTCAGCATATACAACCTATAAAAATGTATTTAATAACTTATATTAATCAAAGTAGGACTCAGGAGGCCACTCTAACTGACTCCCTCCATGAGCTGGTGTCTGTCTCTAAATAAGTGCGTCTTAAATCTTATGTTTTATTTAGTTTCAAGATCTGTGAACTGGATTGATAGCAGAACTCCATAGGCATTCCTTTGATACTACAAAACCTTTTGAATTAATTAAAGTTTACATTTTCTGATAAAATAATTATCAAAAATCTCATTTTTTAATTAAAATTTAAAAAATATATCAACATTCAATCCCTAAGACAAATATGTTCTAGTCTTTGTCAAGATTTCATTTTGCTAGGAAAACTTGCCATATGTATCGTCTTGAGCTATGCCAAATTTCATGAAAATCCGAAACCGGTAACAGTGTAGTTTTACACCCTTTAATGGATGTAAGTCGTTTCTGCAAAATTTACCATTTTATTGAAATCATCCAAGAACCTTACAAAAAGGCAATTCGTAACACTTACATAATAGAAATGAGATTATACAAATCAAAATGAAGACATATTGAGCTGATCTAGCTTAAAAATTATTAAAATATTATGAATTTCTGATATTTTCCTTTCATTTATACACTATGATCTCTGGATTGTTATCCTAACAAAAAAGTAACAGTAATTATTGGTTAGTATTTCCAAAATTCGAAATATCACTGATATTGAGTTTCTGTTGCAAAAGATATCATTGATGGATGAGGCGCAGAATATTTGGTGTAAACAAAGCTGTTCCATGACCTAGAGAAATTTTGCTATTAGACAGGGAGAGAAACAGTTTCCTTCCTTATAGTACACATGCATAAATATGTCTCTTTTCTGCATTTGTATTGTAATTGTTGACGTTTCTTTAGTGTCTTATTTTTAGCTCACCAGAGCCGAAGGCTCCGGGGAAGCTTATAGTATAGGCATTGTCCGTCGTCCGTCGTCGTCGTCGTCGTCGTCGTCGTCTGTGTCTGCGTCTGCGTCGTCAACATTTTCAAACAACATCTCCTCTGAAACTACTTGGCCAATTGAAAGCAAATTACATGTGGAGCCTCTATGGGAAGGGGGAACGAAAATTTTTTCGGTAAGACTGGGTCACATGAACAATATGGCCGCCATGCCCATATATGGTAAAAGCCTTTAAAAATCTTCTTCTCAAGAACCGAATAGCCGATGATCTTGAAACTTGGGATGCAGCATCGGGGACTCGGGCCGTACCAAGTTTGTTCAAATGATGACCTTTGGTTGACCTTGACCTGTTTTACGTCAAGTTCAAATTTGGTCACTTAGACATTTGTATGGAAAAACGCAAAACAGTGGATTTTTCTAACTGTGTGTTAGCTAGTGGCATCAGAAATGGTATTTGCAATCAGCTGAATGGAAGTTTATCAGTTTCAAAGATCAAGGTCATTTACCGACCTTTGTCCAGGACGCCTCAGATTCAGTATTTTAATCTTCCTCTCGACTTAAACTACTGGGTCAATTGAAACCAAATTACATGTGGAGCCTCTATATGATGAGGGAACGAAATTGATTGTGAGGACTGGGTCACATGACCAATATGGCCGCCATACTCATATATGGTAAAAACTTTTCAAAATCTTCTTCTCAAGAACCGAATGGCAGATGATCTTGAAACTTGGTATACAGCATCAGGGACTCATGCCCTACCAAGTTTGTTCAAATGATGACCTTAGGTTGACCTTGACCTGTTTTACGTCAAGGTCAAATTTGGTCACTTAGACATTTGTATGGAAAAACGGCAAAACAGTGGATTTTTCTGATTGAATATTAGCTAGTGGCAACAGAAATGGTATTTACAATCAGCTGAATGGAAAGTTATCAGTTCCAAAGGTCAAGGTCATTTACCGGCCTTTGTCCAGGGCGCCTCAGATTCAGTATTTTTATCTTCTTCACTTAAACTACTTGGCCGATTGAAACCAAATTACATGTGGTCCCTCTATGGAATGAGTGAATGAAAGTTTGTTCGTGAGGACTCGGTCACATGACCAATATGGCCACCATGCCCATATATGGTAAAAACCTTTAAGAATCTTCTTCTCAAGAACCGAACGGCCGATGATCTTGAAACTTGGTATACAGCATCAGGGACCCTGGCCCTACCAAATTTGTCCAAATGATGACCTTAGGTTGACCTTGACGTGTTTTACGTCAAGTTCAAATTTGGTTACTTAGACATTTGTATGGAAAAATGGCAAAACAGTGGATTTTTCTAATTGTATATTAGCTAGTTGCATCAGAAATAAATGGTATTTACCTTCAGCTGAATGGAAGTATATCAGTTCCAAAGGTCAAGGTCATTTACTGACCTTTGTCCAGGACGCCTCAGATTCAGTAATTTTAGCTTCTTCTTCACTTAAACTACTTGGCCAGTTGAAACCAAATTACATGTGGAGCCTCTTTGGAATGAGGAAACGAAAGTGTGTTCGTGAGGACTGGGTCACATGGCCTATATGGGCCGCCTTGCCCATATATGGTAAAAACCTTTAAAAATCTTTTCCTAAAGAACCGAATGGCCGATGATCTTGAAACTTGGTATGCAGCATCAGCGACTCTGGCCCTACCAAGTTTGTTCAAATGATGACCTTTGGTTGACCTTGACCTGTTTTATGTCGGTCAGATTTGGTCACTTAGACATTTGTATGGAAAAATGACAAAGTAGTGGATATTTCTGATTGCCTGGTAGGCTGTGATATCAAAAATGATATTTGCAGTTAGCTGAATGGAAGTTTATCAATTCCAAAGATCAAGGTCATTACTGACCTTTGTCTTGGATGGCTCTGATTCAGTACTTTTATCTTCTTCTCCAGTAAAAGAGCTGTGCTGATTGAAACCAAATTACATGAAAAGCCTCTATGGGGGGAGGCAAATAAACATTATTTTTGGTATTGTTGTCACATGACCAAGATGGACACCTTGCCTGTATATGGTATAAACCACATGACCTCTGGTGAGCGTAGTGACCCATGGGCCTCTTGTTTCTATTTACTTTGTCAATATAGTGGTTAATTTATCGGAAGCGAGCGTTTATTATTTTTTACTGGTTGTAAAACTTTCAATCACTTCTTGAATGTTTCTGCTGAATGCAAGTTCACTTTTTTAAGCATTGTTATTGCATGCTTTTTGTTCATTAATAATTACCAGTACATTTCTGTGCAATGTATCTCTCAGCTTAGAAAGAGCACTGCAGTGTTTGGACAGAAAAAAGTATCACAATGTATTTACTGAAAACAATTTAAAATCCTATGAGTAATGCGATAACTTCTCACAGATTGAATAATTATTATCAACAGTTTAATGCTTCTTGATATCTTACATAATGTGCTTTGTAATTACTGCAACAACTGCTGAGATAGGTAAATGAAGTGAAAGACCTATACAAATATATAGGCAACACAATCATGATCACATAAGTTTTTGAACACTGACAATATGTAATAAATTTACTACGGAAATAAAATTTGAAAGTGAGTGCATCGTAAATATAATGGTCATACCCAAGGCAATTACTGTGCATAATTTCATCAAAACCCAAGCCTGGGCAGAAACCATTGCAAATTTCCTTTACCTTGAAAGACCCCCTTTGGAAGCTTGTACATTTAGCTAGTTTGCACTGAAAAAAAACGAATGCATTATGGGGTGCAGCCCTCAATGCAAAATCGCCCAACAAGGTACTAAGAATTATCTACCGACCTCCCACTATGTACCTCTGGTAAGAGCAGACGAACGGATGGACGGACGGTCGGATGCGTTCGTAATATCCCATTGCGCTTTTTTAAAAGCGAGGGGATAATGACCGTTGAGTTGGTATCGGGCATTGTCCAAAGCTGTCTTAAATTTATTAATTTGTGTTGAGGTTTCAGTCCCCGAAAAGACTATTTCTCAAAACCATAACCAATATCACAACTACGTTATTATCTCAAGACAGTCAATTATGTCAGTACGGATTCAGCAGTATGCTGCGTCCACATTTATAAATTTGCTCTGTGTGTTGGGAGTTTCAACAAATTGACACATAACGACTACAGTGACTAGGGAAGAGTGCCAATGTCTGCAATTATTTTTTTTTGACCCGAACATGTTGATTGACCTAAACATTTATCGGTCACTAATATTATAATTCACTCCAATTACACAGCAATTCTTACATATAGGGGACTTGTTCGCCCAATCTTGGACTATGGTAGCTGCATCTGGGACCCAAGTGGAGTGTTCCTTAATGAAGAAATTGAAAAAGTTCAGAATAGAGCTGCTAGATTTGTAGCAAGCAATTACTGCTTTGAAACTGGGAGCATGACTGGAATTCTAGGAAAATTATGATGGGAGTCTTTCAAGAAAAGGAGAAGAGACAGTAGGCTCATACTCTTATACAAGGTCTAAAGGGTGTTGCCAGCATACCAACAGATGACATTGTTCCCCCAGCTAGGCACTGTAGAAAGCACCATTCAATGACGTTTCAGACCATTTCTGCAAGAACTGACATTTATAAAGAATCGTTTTTCCCCGAAACCATTATAGATTGGAATTCCTTCCCGATTCGATTATTTCGACGGCTCAAGGTGCTGAGGATTGTGTAGCTAAGTTTACCTCTTTGGTAAGAGATAGGGACTAACTTCCCATATCACAGGTCATGGTGTATGAATGTCATTAGACGTGCCACCAGAAACAATTCTGATTCTGATTCTGACACGAAGGTTTTACATGATCTTTCTTCTCTGGCAGTTCAGCAAAAAAGAGTGAAAATCACATTTTGAAGATTAACTCTGATTATTTTACATACTCGAGGACCATATTAAAGATCAGTTGACGAATATTATAAAGTTGCGTAAGGAACGTAGTGGACACTTTGTATGGGAAGTTGTATTTCAAACTTGCCAACTTGTACATTTTGCTGTTGGATTATTCACAATCAATATGCTCACTTAGAAGACGTATTACTGCTATAAGCACTCCAGTCACAAAAATAAATATACAGCTGTCCACAAGATACCTTTTTATTATGTTTCTCACTTGTTTCGAATGATTTTCATAAGGACAGAAAACATATTTACAATTCATCCATAATAATGCTGTGTTTCTTGACTGTAAAGAATTGCTTTTTTTTTCTCTAAAAAATCAATTGTAGGTTGCGGGTTGAAATATTGTCAAAATAGTGTAAATGATATAAAATCGGATTTATAAGGGCTTTACAAGAGCATGTAAACGCAATGAAAATATTGTTTGTAGGAATGTACATAATAATAATAATAATAATAATAATAATAATAAATTAATAATAACACAAATAATATCATAACAACAACCACTACTACAACAACAAATACTACTACTGATTATAATGTTAATAGTGAAATCGACGAAGACAATAATTAAATTTCTTCTACAACTACCTGTGTCCCTGCCCATCGTGGTTTGCAGAAATAAATATAGCAGCATAATGTCTCCACGCAGAGCTGAAACCGACCGCCCATGAGTTCTGGCAAACCGCTTAGAGGGTCTAAGCCTGCAAAATGGTGCGAGTCAGACAGCCCCTACATATAAACATTTTGGTTTGTTTGGGTGTCAGGGTTTGAGATGACATTTCATCTCAATGCGAAGTAAAAGTCCCAAAAAATTTCAAGCAACGTCTACAAAATGACCTAAATAGTGTTGACGGGGTTTCAAACAAACTACTACTGCTAATTCTACTACTTACAATACTGATAATAATTTTAATAATAAGAACAATTATAAAAATAATTATGCTCTAACCGCAACTCTTACTACTAACCTGCTCAGGTAAAGTGGCGCGAGTCGGACCGTCCATGCATACATAGACCCTATTCATGTATTGGTTTCATTGGGCGACAGGACTTGAAATATCATTTCATCTCAATGTATGGTATAAGTCCCACAAAATCGGAAACAACGTCTCCAGAATGACCTAAATAGTGTTGACGGGATCGTTTAATAAAAAAAATCAAACAAACACTACTACACTTATTACCACTCCAACTACTACTACTAGTTTTTGACATTTAACCCATTTCAGACCTGAAAGCCCTAAAGGGGTACCCTGGCAAACAGTGCAGTCCAAGATCAGACGCCGCAGAACGCGGCGTCTGATCAGGGCCGCCACTGTTTGCGAAAAGCCAAGCCATTTTCTCAATTAATTTTGAAGAAAACAACAACCCGACACTCCTAAATTTTGAAATGGACTCCTGGTATATATAAGGAGGAAGATTCCGTTTGGTACAAAAAGGGTTAAAGTTAGATACCAGTGTTTATTCACATGCGCTTGGCCCGTTTATTTGACCGAAAAACGTGTGGAATGAGTTTAAAGACAAAATATGAGTGAAAAAAAATCTTTTTTTTTTCATACTGGTATAGAAAGCTAGACAAGGTTCACAACAAACCAGCACCATTTTTTTGGTATACGTTAAATGACAATTGACACATGCAGATTTTTGACACAGGAAAGTATATTTTGTATGAAGTTCAACCTAAGGCATGCAGAATTTCAACAAAATAATGCAGAACACCTGGATCAAGCCCCGTTGTGATCTACACATCAAATTACTCCGGATAGACTTTAGTAGGACAACTAACTGTCACACCAACTCAATGGTTTTTCACCGTTTCCCTACGATTTCCTGTTGAAATCCGATAATGTCAGCACAAAAGCCAACACACCTATAAATATCAATGAATTATGCTCTCACCTAATGCAAAAGTTTTCGCCATTTAACCGTTATTTCCAGCAATTTTCGCATTTTTTTTTGTGTGTGGGAGCAGGCATTTCTTGTTGTAATATTGTTTCCATTCTATATCTTGAAGCTGATGTAATCCGAGCGCTGATTGGTCGAAATCGCTGGAGTTCCCATATTTCAACCAATCAGCGGGCGGATTACATCAGCTTCAAGCTACAGAATGAAAACAATATTGCAATGAGAAATGCCTGCTCGCACACAAAAAGGGGAAAATTGCTGATTATGCTTCAGCTGAAGTGCACGACCCGCCGGATGCTTTTAGCTTTATGAGTGTTAACATATATGGGTATGGCGGCCATTTTGGTCATGTGACCTGGACCTAAAACGGTTCCCCCCAATAAATGCACCTTATCGTAAGGAGCAAAAATATATCTTATGCTTCAGTACTGTATTCTGAATCGTTTGCAGGATAAAATGCATTCTCACTTTTCCAATACAAAAGCATATGTGTCAAAGTTTGACCTAGGCACAAAGAAGGTCAAGGTCAACCCAGGGTCACCATTTTAGCAATTTATGATGCGCCTACGTCCCAGATGCTATTTATCAAGTTTCGTGGAAATCTGCCCAGTGGTTCTGGAGAAGACTATTTTTGAAGGGTTTTTACCATATATGGCTTGGCGGCCATTTTGGTCATGTGACCTGGACCCCATGAGCAAATTTTGGTTTCCCCCATTCCATAGAGGCTCCATATGAAATTTGACTTCAATCGACCCAACGGTTTCCGAGGAGAAGCAGTTCGAAAATTTTCACATTTTTCGCCTCGGCGAGGCTATACTAAATGGAATGTAATATTTCTCAAGTTCATTGGTTAGACCTCATTGATATCTATCAGTATGCCAAAAATTGTTTGAATATTCCAACAAAAGCATATGTGTCAAAGTTTGACCTAGGCACAAAGAAGGTCAAGGTCAACCCAGGGTCACCATTTTAGCAATTTATGATGGGCCTACGTCCCAGATGCTATTTATCAAGTTTCGTGGAAATCTGCCCAGTGGTTCTGGAGAAGACTATTTTTGAAGGGTTTTTACCATATATGGCTTGGCGGCCATTTTGGTCATGTGACCTGGACCCCTTGAGCAAATTTTGGTTTCCCCCATCCCATAGAGGCTCCATATGAAATCTGACTTCAATCGGCCCAACGGTTTCCGAGGAGAAGCAGTTCGAAAATTTTCACATTTTTCGCCTCGGCGAGGCTATACTAAATGGAATGTAATATTTCGCAAGTTCATTGGTTAGATCTCATTGATATCTATCAGTATGCCAAAAATTGTTTAAATATTCCAAGGGGTTAAGTCACTATCTCCAATTTTCACAAACGGGTTACGGACGGACAGACAGAAGAGCATATATGGCTTGGCGGCAATTTTGGTCATGTGACCTGGAGCTCATGAGCAAATTTTGGTTTACCCCATCCCATAGAGGCTCAATATGAAATTTGACTTCAATCGGCCCAACGGTTTCCGAGGAAAAGCAGTTTGAAATTTTTAGTATTTTTCGCCTCGGCGAGGCTATACTAAATGGAATGTTGTATTTCGTAAGTTGATTGGTTAGATCTCATTGATATCTATCAGTATGCCAACAATTGTTTAAATATTCTAAGCGGTTAAGTCACTATCACCAATTTTCACAAACGGGTAACGGACGGACAGAAAGACTGACACACTGACAGAATGACAGAATGACACGGTGATTTTAGGACACTCTTAGAAAATCAACCGACTTCAGTCAGTCGCTTTTTCTGCGGGTCGTGCAAAAACGGTTATCTTGAGAAAAGTTTTGCATTAGGTGAGAGCATCTTCATTGATATTTATAAGAATGTTGGCTTTTGTGCTGACATTATCAGATTTCCGAAGGATATCGCAGGGAAACAGTGAAAAAACATTGGGTGGGTGTAACAGTTAGTTGTCCTACTAAGGTCTATCCGGGGTAATTTGACGTTTAGACCACGACTGGGCTTGAACCAGGAGCTCTGCATTATTTTGATGAAATTCTGCATGCCTTAGGTTGAAGTTCATACAAAACCAGTGCTTCAGCTGAAGTGCACGACCCGCCGGTTGCTTTTAGCTTTATGAGTGTTACCATATATGGGTATGGCGGCCATTTTGGTCATGTGACCTGGACCTAAAACGGTTCCCCCAATAAATGCGCCTTATCGTAAGGAGCAAAATTATATCTTATACTTTAGTACTGTATTCTGAATCGTTTGCAGGATAAAATGCATTCTCACATTTTCCAATACAAAAGTGTCAAAGTTTGACCTAGGCACAAAGAAGGTCAAGGTCAACCCAGGGTCACCATTTTAGCAATTTATGATGGGCCTACGTCCCAGATGCCATTTATCAAGTTTCGTGGAAATCTGCCTAGTGGTTCTGGAGAAGACTATTTTTGAAGGGTTTTTACCATATATGGCTTGGCGGCCATTTTGGTCATGTGACCTGGATCCAATGAGCAAATTTTGGTTTCCCCCATCCCATAGAAGCTCCATATGACATTTGACTTCAATCGGCCCAACGGTTTCCGAGGAGAAGCAGTTCGAAAATTTTCACATTTTTCGCCTCGGCGAGGCTATACTAAATGGAATGTAATATTTCGCAAGTTCATTGGTTAGAGCTCATTGATATTTATCAGTATGCCAAAAATTGTTTAAATATTCCAAGCTGTTAAGTCACTATCACCAATTTTCACAAACGGGTTACGGACGGAAAGACAGACAGACCATATATGGCTTGGCGGCCATTTGGGTCATGTGAGCTGGACCCCATGAACAAATTTTGGTTAGCCCCATCCCATAGAGGCTCCATATGAAATTTGACTTTAATCGGCCCAACGGTTTCCGAGGAGAAGCAGTTCGAAAATTTTCACATTTTTCGCCTCGGCGAGGCTACACTAAATGGAATGTAATATTTCGCAAGTTCATTGGTTAGATCTCATTGATATCTATCAGTATGCCAAAAATTGTTTAAATATTCCAAGCGGTTAAGTCACTATCACCAATTTTCACAAACGGGTTACGGATTTTTCGCCTCGGCAAGGCTATACTAAATGGAATGTAATATTTCGCAAGTTCATTGGTTAGATCTCATTGATATCTATCAGTATGCCAAAAATTGTTTAAATATTCCAAGCGGTTAAGTCACTATCACCAATTTTCACAAACGGGTTACGGAAGGACAGACAGACAGACCATATATGGCTTGGCGGCCATTTTGGTCATGTGACCTGGACCCCATGAGCAAATTTTGTTTTTTACCCCATCCCATAGAGGCTCCATATGAAATTTGACTTCAATCGGCCCAACGGTTTCCGAGGAGAAGCAGTTCGAAAATTTTCACATTTTTCGCCGTGGCGAGGCTATACTAAATGGAATGTAATATTTCGCAAGTTCATTGGTTAGATCTCATTGATATCTATTAGTATGCCAAAAATTGTTTAAATATTCCAAGCGCTTAAGTCACTATCGTCAATTTTCACAAACGGGTTACGGACGGACAGACAGACTGACAGACTGACCGATTGACCGAATGACAGAATGACACGGTGATTTTAGGGCACTCTTAGAAAATCAACCGACTGCAGTCAGTCGCTTTTTCTGCGGGTCGTGCAATATACATTCCTGTGTCAAAAAATCCGCCTGTGCCAATTGTCATTTTATGTGTACCGAGAAAATGGCATTGGTCTGTTGAGAAGCTTGTCTAGCTTTCTATACCAGTATGAAAAAAACAAAATCACTCATATTGCACGACCCGCAGAAAAAGCAACCGACTGAAGTCGGTTTTTTCTAAGAGTGCCCTAAAATCACCGTGTCATTCTGTCATTCTGTCATTCTGTCAGTCTGTCAGTCTGTCATTCTGTCTGTCCGTCCGTAACCCGTTTGTGAAAATTGGTGATAGTGACTTAACCGCTTGGAATATTTAAACAATTTTTGGCATACTGATAGATATCAATGAGATCTAACCAATGAACTTACGAAATATTACATTCCATTTAGTATAGCCTCGCCGAGGCGAAAAATGTGAAAATTTTCGAACACTTTTGAACTGCTTCTCCTCAGAAACTGTTGGGCCGATTGAAGTCAAATTTCATATGGAGCCTCTATGGGATGGGGGAAACCAAAATTTGCTCATGGGGTCAAGGTCACATGACCAAAATGGCCGCCAAGCCATATATGGTTTGTCTGTCTGTCCGTCCGTAACCCGTAAGTGAAAATTGGTGATAGTGACTTAACGACTTGGAATATTTAAACAATTTTTTGCATACTGATAGATATCAATGAGATCTAACCAATGAACTTGCGAAATATTACATTCCATTTAGTACAGCCTCTCCGAGGCGAAAAATGTGAAAATTTTCGAACTGCTTCTCCTCGGAAACCGTTGGGCCGATTGAAGTCAAATTTCAGTTGGAGCCTCTATGGGATAGGGAAACCAAAATTTGCTCATGGGGTCCAGGTCACATTACCAAAATGGCCGCCAAGCCATATATGGTTAAAACCCTTCAAAAATAGTCTTCTCCAGAACCACTGTGCAGATTTCCACGAAACTTGATAAATAGCATCTGGGATGTAGGCCTATCATAAATTGCTAAAATGGTGACCCTGGGTTGACCTTGACATTCTTTGGGTCCGTCCGTAACCCGTTTGTGAAAATTGGTGATAGTGACTTAACCGCTTGGAATATTTAAACAATTTTTGGCATACTGATAGATATCAATGAGATCTAATCAATGAACTTACGAAATATTACATTCCATTTAGTATAGCCTCGCCAAGGCGAAAAATGTGAAAATTTTCGAACATTTTTGAACTGCTTCTCCTCGGAAACCGTTGGGCCGATTGAAGTCAAATTTCACATGGTGCCTCTATTGGATGGGGGAAACAAAATTTGCTCATTAGGTCAAGGTCACATGACCATAATGGCCGCCAAGCCATATATGGTTTGTCTGTCTGTCCTTCCGTAACCCGTTTGTGAAAATTGGTGATAGTGACTTAACCGCTTGGAATATTTAAACAATTTTTGGCATACTGATAGATATCAATAAGATCTAACCAATGAACTTGCGAAATATTACATTCCATTTAGTATAGCTTCGCCGAGGCGAAAAATGTGAAAATTTTCGAACTGCTTCTCCTCGGAAACCGTTGGGCCGATTGAAATCAAATGTCATATGTAGCCTCTATGGGATGGGGGAAACCAAAAATTGCTCATGGGGTCAAGGACACATGACCAAAATGGCCGCCAAGCCATATATGGTCTGTCTATCTGTCCGTCCGTAACCCGTTTGTGAAAATTGGTGATAGTGACTTAACCGCTTGGAATATTTAAACAATTTTTGGCATACTGATAAATATCAATGAGATCTTATCAATGAACTTGCGAAATATTACATTCCATTTAGTACAGCCTCGCCGAGGCGAAAAATGTGAAAATTTTCGAACTGCTTCTCCTCGGAAATCGTTGGGCCGATTGAAGTCAAATTTCATATGGAGCCTCTACGGGATGGGGGAAACCAAAATTTGCTCATGGGGTCCAGGTCACATGACCAAAATTGCCGCCAAGCAATATTTGGTAAAAACCCTTCAAAAATAGTCTTCTCCAGAACCACTGTGCAGATTTCCACGAAACTTGATAAATAGCATCTCGAACGTAGGCCCATCATTAATTGCTAAAATGGTGACCCTGGGTTGACCTTGACCTTCTTTGTGCCTAGGTCAAACTTTGACACACATGCTTTTGTGTTGGATTTTATCCTGCAAACGATTCAGAATACAGTACTAAAGTATAAGATATATTTTTGCTCCTTACGATAAGGCGCATTTATTGGGGGAACCGTTTTATGTCCAGGTCACATGACCAAAATGGCCGCCATACCCATATATGGTAACACTCATAAAGCTAAAAGCATCCGGCGGGTCGTGCACTTCAGCTGAAGCACTGGTTTTGACTTTAAACTCATTCCACACGTTTTTGGGACAAATCAACCTACAGTTTGACCTGTGCGACCTACAAAAACTAAAATGTGGTCAGGTTTGCTTATATACTAAAACTCATAATCGACCATTACTTTAAATCAATTTTCCTCGAAACAATAGCAGTTATGCAGGTGTTTCATCAAGAAGTATTACAATACGCACAGGCTAACTCAATGACTCAATAAACACACAGCGCTTTGCCCGTTTTGTGTGCATTGTCTTTTTGGGGGAGGGGGTGGGGTGCGGTGGGGTTGGTTGTACGGCCCTTTCAAGATCAAGCCGATCGTTGATCAGAGGTGGGCGAAAACCGGAGTACCCGGAGAAAAAACACCTGATCTTCCGTTGCAGAACTGGACGTCTCACAGGTGACCCGAGCCAGGCCCGAACCACAGCAGTGAGAGACCTAATTATTAAGAGTCAGCGCTCTTTTCCACTAGGCCACGGAGGCCATTGTGTATTGGCTTGTACATAACGTGCTATCTACTTACTCGATAAGCCACTCTTGTCTTGATGAGCGAAAGGGCTACCGCCCATTGGGGTTTGGAGAAATAAATTGGGCAGCATGATGCTTCGATGTACAGCTTAAACCGACCGCACATGTGTTCTGGTAAACCGCCCGCTTAGAAGGTATGAACTTGCCCAGGCAAAATGGTGCGAGTCCCTGCATATAAACCCTATTGGTATGTTTTGTGTGTTAGAGCCTGAGATGTCATTTCATCTCAATATCAGGTAAATGTCCCACAATCATAATTATAATAATAACAATTATAATAATAGTTATACTCTAACCGTAACTCTTACTACTAGCCTGCTCAGGCAAAGTGGCGCGAGTAGGACCGTCCATGCATATAGACCCTATTCATGTATTGGTTTCATTGGGCGGCAGGACTTGAGATATCATTTCATCTCAATGTATGGTAAAAGTCCCACCAAATTGGAAGCAACGTCTCCAAAATGACCAAAATAGTGTCGACGGGAACGTAAACCCTCAAATCAAACAAACTTGATGAGTTAAACAAAATCAAGTTACATGGCGAAGCAATTTAGGCGGTTCTAACGTGCACCCACAGCCTATGTTTGCAGTATAAATAAGAAAAATATAACGGATTTTCATCAGAAAAGTAGCCATTCTGTGAAAAAAAAAAAAATGTCGCACGAGTCTGTTATCGTTATATGCCACAAATACAATATGAGTTGTTATGTTGGAGCAATAATAAAGAAAATAATAATTACCCTTGCTAGCCCCTTTCCTCCTCGAACAAGTGGAGTTTAAAAAACACGGCCCTGACAAAGACCTGTTACAGTAGAACTTCGATTGCTCGAACACCGATGGCTCGTTTACCATGGCTGAGTCCAACCCGTTCTTGAGCCCCTAGGGAAGTCCTCTACATAAGAAATGGTGCGAGATAATTAAGAAGATTTTCGTCTTTTATCTTGCAAATGTATGCTGTGTGTACTCATTAGAATCGCCTCGATGAGGCGATTCTAATGAGTAAACACAGCATACATTTTCATTACAGAACACCGAAAATATGTCCAAAAGTATCTCGTTATGCCTCCTGGAAGTAATCTCAGTGGCTCAAACATCCCCTGTCTCGAACAAATTTTCATGGACCCAAAGGGGTTCGAGCCATCGAAGTTCGACTGTAATTATAATGCGATCATAATGTAAATGAGTTCGTGTAAAAGTACCATTTAAAACCCTTCTGTATTTGATTGTTTTTCAAAGGTATATATTATTTTTTCTTATTTCACTTCTAAAACATTGATTATGTATTTTCGTTAGCACCGCAACAATGAGGCGGTTCATTACGTAAACGCACCTATTCAAATATATTGGAAATTTTAACAACTAAAAAACTGAAAATTTTCAGATAAGAATTCTAATACTTTTCATATTTCTGCTCAAAACATAGATTGTGGATACTCGTTAGAACCGCCTTGACGAGGCGGTTCTAACGAGTACCCACGATCTATGTTTTTGAACAGAAAAAGAAAAATAATGTACAAACCTATAAACCCTAGTTCGACAATATAAAAAAGGGGTTTAAAGGGGTCAAAATCATATAGGTGTTTTCGGGATGCTAGCGAACATCCACACCCTATGATTGTTGAAGCTACAAGAAAACAAACGTAGATTTACGTCAGGAAGAAAAACCTCAGTTTTGGAGACACGAAACATTTCTCAATGTTACACGGTTAGGTGTGCTTTTTTACAATTGTTTGTTTGTTTGAATTGAACTTCACGTCCCCGTTAACACTATTTAGGTCATTTTGGAGACACTACATCCAATTTTGTGGGTACCCGACATTGAGATGATATGACATCGCAAGCCCTACCACCCTGTGAAACCAACAGGCTTATGTGAACTGGACGGTCTGACTCACACCGCTTTGCCTGGTCAGGCTTTGTCCTCTAAGCGGATTACCAGTACTCGTTTCTGGCCAGTTTCAGCTCTGCGTGGAAGCAACATGCAACCCAATCTATTTCTCCAAGCCCCGATGGCGAATTTGTTTTACAATGATAAAAAGAAAGAAATGCGCTTTTAGTCAATGTCAATTTTCGGCATTTTATCATCCTCTGGTTCTTGTAATGATTTCGGCATTCTCAGATATCGGCATTTCTGTAGATTCTTCACGACGTCACATGTATAATGTCCGCCTCCAGTACTGTCGTCGTGCATCCCATCGACCTTCATCCGGGATAGAGAATTATTTCTATCACTCAAACGCTTGAAAACATCACAGAGTAAATAGTTCTGCACTACTTTTGTGCGTATGCCGCGTTTTAATCTTTCCGTGTTGGTTGAGTCAAACGTGCGCCGTTTTAATGGCGTCCCATTGTGGCTTTGACTGTGTCTAGAGAAAGCAAATGCGGTAAGATTCACATTTGCACTGCCGGTATCTTGGTCTTCGTTCAGTTGATGATCATGCACTGTAGTAAATGAAGGATTGCGTTGCAATTTGATGGCAATATTTGTATCTAATTTGTCCCGTTCTACATGATATTTGTCGGAAAACGAAACACCGCGCTTAATCTCTGTGTGATAGCTGTCAGCATGTCCGTCCCGCTTAAAATCTGTTTTTAAACCCTCAGCATATCCGTCCCACCTAAAATGGGTCTTAAAACCTTCGGAATGTCCGTCCCGCCTAAAATCGTTCTTTAAACTCTCAGCATATCCATCCCGCTTAAAATCGGTCTTGACAATGTCGGAATAACCGTCATCCTTGAAATGTCGTCTCGTGTTTCTCTTCGTAAGAGTCCTATATCTAAATGAACAAATTTCGCAGTTCTGTTCCGCTTTATCCGTTTCCGATACGTCCGTGTTTCGACTTCCGCTTCTGCTGCAGACACACCTTTGCTGCTGAACTAGAATTTCCTTTTCACTTAGTGAATGTTTCAGCATCGTCTGTTTCACACCAGCGTTTCCTGGTAAACCAGTACAATGAAGATCCATTTCTGAAAGAAGTCTCCGTTGTCTTTTCGGCGAAAGAGTGTACAAATACTTTGCAACGACGTCAATTTGATGACCATACGATTTTAGAATCTCATATTGTGTCTGCTCTATCTGCAGCAGCCGACACTTTAGCTCTGTCTGCAGTTCTGCCACCTGTCTTTCTAAAGAGCGCTTAAAAGAATTACTTCTTTCGACATAAACTGCCATCCGAGACATCTCCTGGACCTGGTCACGTGATATTTTATGTTGTTTTTGGTTTTCTTGTGAGGCACTATCAATTGTTTATTGTACATGCAATCAATGTTTGAGTGTCAATTTTGTCTGAGAAAAACTTCTTAATTTCCTTTCTGTCTTAATAAATTGATGAATATCGTGATGCGATGTAAAATATCATTGATGTCAATTTATTACTGCTGTGATTACCATTTCCTGCTGTAATACCACAAACAAACGTGACAATTGAAAGGCTGACATGAGAGGGTGGATGCGCCACATTTTGTTGCTTTGGATTGATTGCTTATCAATTGACCCAAATACTATATGAATGCAGTTAAATTCCTTTATTAAGACCACCTTTGGGACTATTCAAAAGTTGTCTTAAGACAACTTTTGAACAGTCCCAAAGGTGGCCTCTGACCAGTGGACACTGTATGCAGAAAACACATACAAAGAAAAACTGCAACCTACTAAATAAGCTTTTTAAAGAAGAATTAGTCTTATTTTTGTTACCCATCACGTGCAAAAGTCCGTGAAAAGAACACACCCTAAACCCACTTTATATACAGAAAACTTGGGTTTACGGGCGTATACACATTACTTTTCTTATTTCTGCTCTGTGGGGTACTCGTTACAACGAGAAAATATTGACCTTCATGACCATTTTTCTTCCTCAGAGACAATCGACCCAATGGTGCTCTCAGTGTTTTGATTCAATTTGATATTATTTTCAGAACTCAGGATAGCTTCATAACAGCATGTTCTGAACGAAAAGAATTATAATTTAAAACAAATACAGCTGTCATTAGACAGAGCAGCTCGCCTACTCATGTCTTATCTTGAGGTAGCTTGAATTTAAGGTTATATGGTCGGTAGGGGGTTGAGCTAATCTAAATTTTAGCTGGTCTAGATAGCAAACTGCCCCAAATGTTGTCTCTCTCTAGAGTACAAAGGGTATAGGAAACACCGACAAATCAGTAAGAATAATTAAAACCTAGTCTTAGTTTTAGCAAACAGTCTCAAATGTGGTCTTTTACTAGAAGACACTGGGTGTAGAAAACACAAGGACAGAACAACTGAAAAATTTTCGAATACGATTTTTAAAGAAAACTAGATCGTCAGTGAAACTGACTAGGGCCACGCAGTGCCATCAGAGGAGCTGGATTTTTTTAAAAGGGTCATAACTCTTATAGTATTGTAACTACAGTTACGTAACTTGCCATGCAATCGTGTAATGATATTGTGACCTTATATCTAAAGTTTGAAGTTGATGCATTTGGCGGTTTGTAAGTTATTAAGAAAAAACGAAATGGTATTACTATATATCAACTGTCAATAACTTCAGCTTCATTTTCATTTGGATATCTATAATGGTTTTGAAATTAAGAAAACAAAAGACGAATAAAAACTGATTTTTTTTTTTCAAAAGGCAATGACTCTCAGAGTATTATAGCTCGAGTTAAGTAACTTGCCATGAAATTGTTTAAAGTCGTTGTTATCTTATGTTTCAAAGTTGAAAATGATGCGTATGAAGGTTTGTAAGTTATAACGAAAAATAACATGAAAAATGCTGATGAACAGACGGTCAGATGGACAGATGGACAGACAGATGGACAGACATATGGACGGACGGATGGACGTACGGACGGACGGACAGACAGGGCATTACTATAGGGCAACTGTCAATAACTATAGGAAGTTTCATTTGAATATCTAACGCGGTTTTAAAATAAAGATGCAAAAAAAAAGACGAAAAAAGCTGAATTTTTAAGTTTTTCAAAGGACCATAACTCTGAGAGTTTTTAAAGCTACTGTTACGTAACTTGCAATAATTTGTGTAATGATAATGAGAACATATATTTAAAGTTTTAAGTTGATAGGTTTGAAGGTTTGTAACTTGAGTTATTAAGAAAAACATGAAAAATGTGGACATTTTTAAGTATTCAAAGGGCCATAACTGAGAGTATTGTAGCTAGAGTTACATAACTTGCCATGAAATTGTGTAATGATATTGTAACCTTGTATTTCAAGTTTGAAGTTGATACGTCCGACGGTTTGTATGTTATTAAGAAAAACATAAAAACGTGAACGGACGGACGGACAGATGGACGGACAGATGGACGGACGGATGGTCGGAAAGACAGAGTGATTACTACAGGGCACCCGCAAATACATTTGTGGGGCCCTAATTAAGTCCTAATATTTGCTGGTATTAACCAATATATGTCTAGCGGCCTTTTTGGGGGACATTGGCAAACAGTGTAAACCGAGTTCAGACGCCGCAAAATGCGGTGTCTGATCTTGGTCTACACTGTTTGCTCAAAGAACATACATTTTCATCACGTGAACAAGTCCGTAAAATGAAGACCCCCCTAAACCCCACTTTATATAGAGAAAACTGGGGTTTACGGGGGTATACATTATTTTTCTTATTTTTGCTCCAAGACATAGGTTGTGGGTACTCGTTAGAACCGCCTCAATGAGGCGGTTCTAACGAGAACCCTCAACCTATATTTGCAGTATTTATAATAAAAATATCACAGATTTTCATCAGAAAAATGGTCTTTTTGAAGATGTGAGAAAATGCACTATGTCGCACGGGTGTGTTAACGTAATGTTTGTAAACTTTCAGGAAAAAAAAAACAAACCTGGCACTCCTATAATTGAAAGGTGGAAGATTCCATTGTCATATATGGGTTTAGCAAACAGTCCGAAATGTCACAGTGGTCTTTTCCTAGAGGATACTTGGTGTAGACAAGAATAACTTAAAAAACTGTTTTCGAACTCGATTTTAAAGCAAAAAGAAGATAAAAAGCTGGCATTAATAGCAAACAGTCCAGCTAGAGCAAAATAACTTGAATTTGTTCATATGATTTTTTAAGACAGTGTGTGTGTGTGTGTGTGTGTGTGTGTGTGTGTGTGTGTGTGTGTGTGTGTGTGTGTGTGTGTGTGTGTAACAATTTTTCAGTCATATCACGACGGTGTCTGGTTGCGACAGGCAGCTCAATGCTCACTTTTATAGTGCTGCCTCACTGAAGTATCATGTCCCAGACATTACATGATACCACACCCAGTCACATTATCCTGACACTGAGTCCTAGCTCTACCCCGTAAATTTGAGTGCCAAGCGAGGAGCAGCTAGTACCATTCTTAACGACTTTGGTATGTCGCGGCCCGGGATCGAACCCGTGACCTCCTGTTCCCCGGAGCGGACACTCTACCAACTGAGCTATCGGGGCCGGTTTTTAAAGACAGTATGTAAACGAGTCGGTTGAACACCCCTCTAAACCGTTCATTATATATACGGAAATTTGGGGTTTACCTCGATAAACCCAAGACATGGGTTGTGGGTACTCGTTAGAATCGCCTCATTGAGGCGGTTCTAACGAGTACCCACAACCCATGTTATGAGAAAAATATCACATATCTCATCAGAAGAGTAATCATTTTGTAGATAAAAGAGTGCTCTATGGTAACGGGTGTGTATCGTAATGAAAAGTCTTAATTTAAGCTGGTCTTAATAGCAAACGGTCCTACTACACGGCACTGGCTATAGAAAAAACAAAGAAAGAATAAAGGAAATCATTTAGAAACATGTACGTGTACTATTTTTAATTATTTTAAAAGACGACTTTCTTTGTCTTCATTTTAGCTGGTGTTAAACCAAACAGTCCTAAATTTGATCTCATACCAGAGGACACTTGATATATAAAACACAAAGAAGGAATAACTATCACTTCTTTAAAACTGATCTAGCGGAATCAAAGCACTGAGAGAACCGGTGGATAATTGATAAAAATAGTGCGATTATTGTCCACTTGCTTTCCCAAATCCCTGATAGTCACGTGGACAAAAGCATTAATTCCGATTCTGCCCATTATAAGTTTGAAAACAATCGACCCAAAAATGATGGGCGCATAACATTACGAACGATAAGACACCCTTTGTGCTAAATGGCGCCTTTCTCATCTCTAGAAAACATATAGAGTCGGTATTCGTTAGAACCGCCGGTTCTACTGAGTACAAAACATCTATATTTTTAACAAAACATAAGGAAAATAATATCCTCGTAAACCCCACTTTCCTGTATATGAAGTGGGGTTTAGAAGTGTTCATATCACGGGCGTGCCAAAGCCTGATCAGTTCGAAGACACGTTTTCGCTTTATACCCCTCATAAGATTTGACTGTATCCAAAACGTAGCTCCTATCACTAGCCCTTCAACTGTTTAGCACGTGTTTCACTTAAACACCCTATTTCAAAACTGGAAACGTAGACACCTATTGTAACATATCTAGAAATGGTCACTTTTAGTCCTTATTTCTTGCCTTCTGTCACAATTTCCCTCAAAATGGCCATATCAAGAAAGACTCTGGTATATCGATATATATCGCAATTTTCTGAGATGTCTAGTAACATACCGGAAAAGAATTATCTGAAGCAGACATGCAAGTCTTACCTGTTTCAATAGTCAGGTTAACGTAAAACAATTTACAACTAAGGTAAACATTTTTTTTATTGATGGTACATGTAAGAACAGTTACATAGGCACTGCTCTACCAGGGTTGTCCATAACTGAAACAAATATCCTCACGTTAAAGAGTCCGTGTAATAAATACCATTGTATACCCAACTTTTTAAGGAAAAGTCGGATTTACAAGGGTGTACGTCGTTTTCCTTATTTTTACTGAAGCACATCTAATTTGTGTATACTCGTTAGAAACGCTTCATTGATGGGCTATTCTCCCATAGATTCTGTGAATATTCATCGGATGTGTGTGTTTATTTATTTATTTTCAGAACTTTTTTGTCGTCATGCACAGATACACATTATTAGATTACACAGTCAAATGCATTAAACAGATCATACATGTATTATGAATGAGACTAGGATTGAGCGCCAGGCTGTGCCTTTTATTTCTCTCTACTGGCAGTATTATAAATAAAATGACTGGTGCTTCGAGCGACAATCACGAAAACACTTTGACACAGTAAAATTGGGGCTTACAGGGGTAAACCTATTTTTTGTTACTTCTGCTCTAAAATATAGGTTGTGGGTACTCGTTAGAACCGCCTCGATGATGCGGTTCTAACATATACCTACAATCTATATTTTGAGCAGAAATAAGAAAAATATCACAATTTTTCATCTGAATTTTTTCATTTTTCAGCGGTAAAATTTGCAATGTATTTAAATAGGCGTGTTTTCGCACTGTAAAGAAACGATCATTTATGAGGATAATAATAATAATAATAATAATAACAATTTCATAGGATCTTCTCATCTAGCTTTGTGTTCGATCGTCCGTGACCTTGTCCTTTATAAGATGATGTATTCTGTGTGTGTTTATGCTCAACTGACTTGAGCATAAAATTTGTACTGCTCATAAATTTAACAAATGTTGGCATATTTGACTTTTTGATCTGGAAAAATTGCATTATGTGCTGATCTGTGTAGGAACATGGATCCATTTGGCTGTCAAGAATTATGCATTAATAATTCCAAGCTTATTTCAGACAGGCCCTGGTTTATTATTATAGGAATCAGGCGTGAGTCTTCATGTATTAGTATTTGCATAGTCCTTGGGAAGGGTGCTTAAAGTAATCCCGATGAGCGATGCATTAAAACAATTTATGACATGACGTCGTTGATAAGCAGTGGATAACGTCGTGTAATAAAAATCGTATGACCACACGTGTAACAACACTTTGGCGGGATTAAGTAACGTCATGACGACGTCCATGTCAACCATGCATTTTTGGTGGATTTCATATGAAATGACCACGAGTGTAAGATCCTCTATATGTTCAATTGTTACCATTGCACAGGCGTGGTTGTTTGTCATGATAAACACTATGATTAGGACATTGTTCTTTAAACCTGTCGTATAGTAGTCGCAGATAAGATTGACTAGGCGGAGCTATCGTTTGTACCTGCCTAAGGAATATCCCATTAACAAAAAAGGCAAACCAAGTCACCCGATTGTGTGAATTCAACTGTAACACAAGCATAGCTGTGGCGTATATGACCATTTCGTCCGCTTGTAGAAAGCGTGCGAAAGGCACTCTACCGAATCTTCTGGTGGACTCAACGAATTTGACATATATTGACATCACCCGAATAGCTCCGCCTAGTCAATCATATCTGCGACTACTATACATTGTAACAATGCGATTTTCCTTGATATTCTCGTTCCAGGACAGCCTGGTGTGTATCAGCGATATTTTTTAACTTCTGGAAACTGGTATAAGTGGTTCACGTGTATTTCATGATTAAAGAGAAGGGGTTTGGGCGGGTTGAAACATAACAGATTTTGTTTTGAATGGTGCGGATATAAGGAGTACCAACAAAAAATGTATGAGCAAAAATGTATATCCTTGTAAAATCCACATTTCTCCGTATAAAGTGGCTTTACAATTAACTGACACATGAACGTGATTTTGGTGACTTCTTTCAAAGTTGTGAAAAAGGTTCCTGGCTAAATATGTGCACTGAACATGAGCCTGCGCAGGAAAACTGTGGTTAAGGCAGCTGACCTGGTTGGCATGGCCTTAATTGTGTTGGCAAGGCAGTTAAACTCCAATCAAACCAAAGCACAAAAATGCAGTTTTAATTCATAATTCGAGAGACATTAGATTACAGTGAAGACTCAGATCAGAAGCCGCGGAATCAGGATCTTCACCGTTTACTAAAGAAAGTTTTGCAACAAAATATATATTCTAACACAGCGCGCCTATATAGGCTATGGAAAGGAATTATGCTTTATTCTGTAATAAGTCGCACTGAATAAAAAAGTGACACACAAAACCGGCGTTTTGTGACGTATCTCTAAGTATCTTTGACGTAAGACCGTGTAACGTCATTTCCTCGCATCAAAAACGTTACATAAGAACTAAAATGCATGTGATACCGTTTGTATTTTGGCGAGATTTCTTCGAACATTGGTCAAAGGTTGGGAGAAGTTGAAGGACACAACACAATTATTGTCGATTTTAGTGTGTTAGAATCGGAAGAGCAATAAATCACAGTTTATCGGTCAGTTGTAAGTAGACAAATCACTCGCGCTAGGCGCTCGTGATCTGATCTACTCTACAACTGACCTACAAACTCTGATTTGTTAATCAACAAATCACAACTAAAGTGATTTATTTCTTAAATAAACTGGACAAATCAGACACCCCTTAAACTAGAAAAAAAAACTGTCTAAAGCTTGCACAAGGTTGTTCTGTGGGCGATTCTTTGTGTCGTATATGTGTCACTACAACTTACATGATCTCGGTAGCAATACATTAGTTAACTGTAACCATACTTTATAATGCAACGATCGATTGTAAAAGTTTCTCAGTTTTATGAAACGATTGTCATGGAAACGAATATATACACGCCGTCTTTATTTGTTATCACGCACTACTGCTGTCCAATATGATAATAATGCACATTATCAATGAGCAACAGGATCAAACGTCAATACTGAACTGGCACTGACCACCAGGTGAAAAGTAAAACACATCAACGGGTTGCAGCATCATGAAGCGGCCCACGCCCATCGGGGCTTGAAGAAATAGATGGGCTGCATGATGCTTCCATGCAGAGCTGCATCTGACCCACACACGAGTACTGGTAAACCGCTTAGAGGATCTAACCCTGCCCAGGCAAAGCGCTGTGAGTGTCGTACCGTCCATGCTTATAAACCCTATTGTTTCATTGGGGGACAGGGCTTATGATGTCATTTCATCTCGATGTCGCACAAAATTGGAAGCAACGTCTCCAAAATGACCTTTACAGTGTTGACGGGGACGTTAAACTTCAAATCAAACAAACAAAAAACAACATCATGAAAACAAGCCTATATAATTTTGACCTCCTTGAAACCCACTGTTATATAGGAAAACTGGGGTTTACAGGGGTAAACCTTATTTTTCTTGGGGGCATAAAAGGAGGTATAACTTTTTACTGTGACGAATCCGACGAAAATTAAAAGGTATGGGACTTCTCATTTTTCATGGTCATTCCATGTACGAAATTTCAGAGATCTGTCAGAAAGCGTCCTACAGCTACTGTAGGGGACTGATAGGTACCAGATCGATATTTAGCCAGGGATGGAAAGTACAGAACTATGCACCACTTCAAGATTATGTTCAACTAACCACAGAGAATGACGATGACCCAAATGCTGTGAATCATACGCTATCCAAGGATTGTCTTTGTTTGTTTGAATTGAGGTTTTACGTCCACATCAATACTATGTAGTTCATTTTGGAGAGGTTGCTTATAACTTTGTGGGACTTTTACCCGACACTGCGATGGAATGACATCCAAGCCTTGCCGAACAAACAATATGATGGGACTCGCACCACTTTGCCTGGACAGGCAGACTTTCTAACGGTGGTTTACCAGTACGCATGTGCGGTCGGTTTCAGCTCTGCGTGGATGCATCATACAGCCCAATCTATTTCTTAAAGCCCCGATGGGCGGGGGCCCTATATATCCAAGGCATTGTCACAACCAACCATTGTGTCGAGCTACAATAACGAAAAATGGTGGCTTTCCTGATTTGTATGATGCCTTGGAATAATTGTGCACACAGCTACTGCGGTTGCGTCCAAACCTCGAAAATAATAAATCTAAAAGCTAACACAAACTAGTTATTTGCAGATTTTCATACACATTGTTAACAGTCGAGATACTTTTATTCGAGCGACCACATTGTTTGACGTTTCTTTTGCGCGTTGACGTCAGAAATGTTGCACTCTTTGACGTCACGTTATCCTATGTCGTGTGCGCCATGGCAGTGATATTTTTTGACATGCCACAGTGTTTACAGTCCTTTTTGGTGAAATTTGCTAAATTATTGCAAAACCCCTTGATTTTTTGGATTACGGTATAAACTAAATTCATGGTAAGTGTCTTTAATAATAAAATATTAAACAGTTCGCCGCGACAATTGATAGGTGCTCGCTAAAGCTCGCTTCTGTAAAACTGTCTAATGCTCACCGATTCAATTTCATTATTAAAGACAGTTACTATATAATTTGCACTTCGTAATGACCGAGTTGTCGTGACAGTGAAGACAACTCGTTGTTTTGAATTTTTTGAGAATACAGTCAAACAACCAGTCTGCGGCTCGAACCTTATACTGTCACAAACATCATACATGTACAAACCATTTCCCCACAGTTTCTGTAACTGTATCAAGTAGTTAGGATTTTTTATTTATGAGTATGGATTCGATATAGGCATTCATTTCAATACATCCTTGCGACAAAATGCATTCATATTTATCTCCAAAAACGGTTAATTTCCTGATGGAAAATTGTGATATTATCCTTATTTATATTAAAAACATAGGTCATGTTTGGCATGAAAATTTGTGATATTGTTCTTATTTATACTCAAAACATAGGTTGTAGGTGCTCATTAGAACCGCCTCATTGAGACGGTTCTAACGAGTACCAAAAAACTATATCTATTAGCAGAAATAATAAAAATAATGTATACCCCAGTAAACCCCAGTTTTTTCTATGTAAAGTGGGGTTTACGGTAGTATTCTTTTCAAGAACCCTTTAACGTGATATTGCACGACCCGCAGAAAAAGAAACCGACTGAAGTCGGTTGATTTCTAAGAGTGCCCTAAAATCACCGTGTCATTCTGTCATTCTGTCAGTCTGTCCGTCCGTCCGTAACCCGTTTGTGAAAATTGGTGATAGTGACTTAACCGCTTGGAATATTTAAACAATTTTTGGCATACTGATAGATATCAATGATATATAACCAATGAGCTTGCGAAATATTCGTTCCATTTAGTATAGCCTCGCCGAGGCAAAAAATGTGAAAATTTTTGAACTGCTTCTCCTCGGAAACCGTTGGGCCGATTGCATACTGATAGATATCGATGAGATCTAACCAATGAGCTTGCGAAATATTACATTCTATTTAGTATAGCCTCGCCGAGGCAAAAATGTGAAAAATTTTGAACTGCTTCTCCTCGGAAACCGTTGGGCCGATTCAAGTCAAATTTCATATGGAGCCTCTATGGGATAGGGAAACCAAAATTTGCTCATGGGGTCCAGGTCACATGACCGAAATAGCCGCAAAGCCATAAAACCCCTTCATAAATAGTCTTCTCCAGAACCACTGGGCAGATTTCCACGAAACTTGATAAATAGCATCTGGGACGTAGGCCCATCATAATTGCTAAAATGGTGACCCTGGGTTGACCTTGACCTTCTTTGGGTCCGTCCGTAACCCGTTTGTGAAAATTGGTGATAGTGACTTAACCGCTTGGAAAATTTTAACAATTTTCGGCATACTGATAGATATCAATGAGATCTAACCAATGAACTTGCGGAATATTACATTCCATATAGTATAGCCTCGCCGAGGCGAAAAATGTGAAAATTTTTGAACTGCTTCTCCTTGGAAACCGTTGGGCCGATTGAAATCAAATTTCATATGAAGCCTCTATGGGACGGGGTAAACCAAAATTTGCTCATGGGGTCCAGGTCACATGACCAAAATGGCCGCCAAGCCATATATGGTCTGTCTGTCTGTCCGTCCGTAACCCGTTTGTGAAAATTGGTGATAGTGACTTAACCGCTTGGAATATTTGAACACTTTTTGGCATACTAATAGATATCAATGAGATCTTACCAATGAACTTGTGAAATATTACATTCCATTTAGTATAGCCTCACCGTGGCAAAAAATGTGAAAATTTTTGAACTGCTTCTCCTCGGAAACCGTTGGGCCGATTGAAGTCAAATATCATATGGAGCCTCTATGGGATGGGTGAAACCAAAATTTGCTCATGGGGTCCAGGTCACATGACCAAAATGGCCGCCAAGCCATATATGGTCTGTCTGTCTGTCCGTCCGTAACCCGTTTGTGAAAAAATGGAAATAGTGACTTAACCGCTTGGATTATTTAAACAGTTTTTGGCATACTGATAGATATCAATGAGATCTAACGAATGAGCTTGCGAAATATTACATTCCATTTAGTATAGCCTCGCCGAGGCAAAAAATGTGAAAATTGTTGAACTGCTTCTCCTCGGAAACCGTTGGGCCGATTTAAGTCAAATTTCATATGGAGCCTCTATGGGATAGGGAAACCAAAATTTGCTCATGGGGTCCAGGTCACATGACCAAAATGGCCGCCAAGCCACATATGGTAAAAACCCTTCATAAATAGTCTTCTCCAGAACCACTGGGCAGATTTCCACGAAACTTGATAAATAGCATCTGGGACGTAGGCCCATCATAAATTGCTAAAATTGTGACCCTGGGTTGACCTTGACCTTCTTTGTGCCTAGGTCAAACTTTGACACATATGCTTTTGTATTGGAAAACTGAGAATGCATTTTATCCTGCAAACGATTCAGAATACAGTACTAAAGTATAAGATATATTTACGATAAGGCGCATTTATTGGGGGAACCGTTTTAGGTCCAGGTCACATGACCAAAATGGCCGCCATACCCATATATGGTAACACTCATAAAGCTAAAGCATCTGGCGGGTCGTGCACTTCAGCTGAAGCACTGGTTTGCAACTCTGTTGATGTTCGGGATAATCGGAACCGAGGCTAAGGTCACCAACATTACGTAAACAAGCCTATATAATTTTACCACCTTGAACCCCACATTTCAATAGTAAAACGGGGGTTTCCAGGGGTAAAACTTATTTTTAGTAGTATTTCTGCTCGAAAATATAGATTGTGGGTACTCGTAAGAACCGCCGCACAGAGGCGGTTCTTGCGATAACACACAACCTATATTTTGAGCAGCAATAAGAAAAATATCACAATTTTTCATCTTAAACTTTTCTTTTATTCGGCGGTAAAGTTTACAATGTATTTGTATAGGCGTGTTTTCGGAACGAAAATCTAACCAGTTCTTATTCATGGTCCAGCTATAAAGGTGCGGAAGTTGGTCAAACTTCGCCCATTCCTTCAGGGGATAGACAAGCCATTTTTTCAACAATTTAAGTCCCCGCGTGACCTTGAAAAAGAGGTCATGGTCATCAAAATCTGATCAGTACTTGTCTATGTCCCAACATTATAGCTGTGCAAGTTTGGTCAGAATTCATACCTCCCGTTAGGAGATAGGATGCAGAAAACCCATTTTCCAACAATCTGATCTCTCGTGTGACCTTGAAAGTGCGGTCAAGTTCAACAAAATCTAGTCAGTTCTTGATCGTGTCCCAACAATATAGACAATATAGCTTTGCAGGTTTGGTCAAATTCCATCCAATCAGTTTGGAGATAGATTGCAGACAAGCCATTTTCCAACTTTCTTAGCTCTTGTGTGACTTTAAAAATGGAGTCAAGGTGATCAAAACCTAAACCAGGTCTTGTCCATGTCCCAACAATATAGCTGTGCAAAGTTGGTCTAAATCCATTCATGCATTTAGGAGATAGTTTGCCGGCAAGCCATTTTCCAACAATGTCTCTCGTGTTTTTGTTTGTTTGATTTGAGGTTTAACGTCCCCGTCAACACTGTAACGGTCATTTTGGAGACGTTGCTTCCAATTTTGCGGGACTTTTACTCGACACTGAGTTGAAATGGCATCTCAAGCCCTGCCGCCCAATGAAACCATTAGAGTTTCAGCTCTGCGTGGAAGCATCATGCAGCTCATCTATTTCTTCAAGCCCCGATGGACGGGGGCAAATCCTGAGAGGATGATAGTGAAAAATGTCACCCTGAGAAATGTGAATATCAACTTCGGCTGCCCTCGGTTGATATTCACATTTCACTATCACCCTCTCAGAAATATAATAGTTATCTTATTATATGGAACAAAACTATTCATATCCGTTAACTGATTGCGATGCAGAGCTGCTTCTAGTTCGTCCAGATTTTGTGCAGGATGGGTGGGGAAGTCTATGTTCCGTGTCCGACGCTCAAGAATATCTCAAATATGCTCCAGAGGATTCGAATCCGGACTTCTAGCTCAGTGGCAAGGGCGATGTCTCAATTGCGTTACGTTGGACATTAGCCGACGTTGGCCAAAAATGATGGGGTTTACGGGTATGATAAACCACGCAAAGCCTTTTCTAAATTTTATAGATGTCATTCCCATTTAATTTCTAAATGCAGTGTTGGACTTAAATCTCTTCTGCAACAAGGTCTATCGAAACCCGAATTTTATGGTGACTGAGTATATAAATTCAGAACAAAATATATAATTGCAATGATTTAATTACCCAATTTCGTAAAATCATTCTTCGGTATAAAAAGATTGGGTACGACATAAATATTATACGAAATACTGCATGCATGGTAGTTAACCCAATCACGGTTGATAACTCTGCTGCTCTCTTTAACTGCATGCCGGTGAGTCAGGCCTACGATTCTATGACGGTTCCAGCGTACTTGATGCTCTGTCTCTGCTCCAGCATTTCAGTTGCGAGTCCTGAACGTTGTTTCATCTCTTTGGTTGTTGATTCTTGTGCCCTCGAAGCCTTCATGCGGACTGAACAATTTGTCTAAATCGCGACGGAATCGAGGGAAAGGATTGCGGCCGAGTAAAAGCGATTTAAGCCCCTCCATCCACCCACCCCAAGGGAAATTCTTTTCACTGACCGTTCCATTGCAGTTCTTCTGCCGCGGTTTATTTTTGTTATGGTTTGTCTTTGAGCGTGTGTATTTTTATTTGAATAGCCAATTGGTCATTTTGTGGGAAAGTAACCGTCCTTGCCGCTATTGACCTTTCCACTAGGGTCTAGTTATTTAATGTTTGTGTTTCTTTCCCTTTTGTGTCTCTGATGGGTGGTGTGGGTTAATTGTATCGATTCCTGGTCATTGCCATAACTTCTGTTTAAGAATTTTCGTCTATGTACAAAGGGTCGGTTCACAATATCAGGTATAACTTCTGGCGCTAATCATGCATAAATATGCCAATTTAATAGAATAACCGAAGTATGTTTTATGTAAAAATAAAATGGAAAGTTGGATCTACTTTCAACTCTGAGTTGGCCATAAAAAACATCCTGGTATGCTTTGCCAAATTCAGAGATGAATGCAGATTGCAGACTATAAAACCAACTTCGAGATATTATATGTACATCGAAATTTCGAGATATTAAGTCGAAATTTCGAGATAGTAAGCCAAAGTTTCGAAATAGTCGAGATTTTGAGATAGTAAGTCGAGATACTAAGTCGAAATTTCGAGTGAGTAAGTCGAAATGTTTTGAGTAAATAAGTCAAAATTTCGAGATACTAAGTCGAAATTTCGAGTTAAAAGGTCGAAATTTCACATTAGTAAGTCGAAATTCGGAGCTAGTAAGTCAAATTCCGCGATAGTAAGTCGAAATTTCCCGTTAATAAGTCGAAATTTCGAGATATAAAGTCGAAATATCGAGTTAGAAAGTCGAACTTTCTAGTTAATAAGTCGAAATTTTGGGATACTTAGTCGAAAGTTTGAGTCAGTAAGTCGAAATTTCGCGTTATTAAGTCGAAATTTCGAGATATATATATGAAAAAAATAAAAGTATACGTGGCACTAATACTTTTACGTTGGTATGCGTTTTCTTGATTAAATCAAAAGAAAAATTGTGGTACCCAAATTTCTCGACTTTTGGTGCAGTTTTAGGTTTAGCCTCTTTTTTCCAGCTTCCCTGAAGAACCGAACCGTACGCGCGTCTAATTCCGCGCATGTGATAGTCGAAATATCGGAGGCTAATAGGATACAGTCGTCTGATGGGTGTTTGGACAATAGACAAAATTATCACCCAATCCCTTTTATAAAATGTTATGGTGTATTTTTTACTGAACCCGGGAAGGGACATTCAATATTATTTTTAATATGTTGTCCGAACCAGATATTAAGTTGTGCGAACGAGATATTATCTTGTGCGAACAAGATAATATGTTGTGCGCACAAGATATTATCTCCGAAAATTCAAAATTACATATCCTAATGTCGGGTATGTCCACCATTAGCATCAAGTGTTGCTTGGCATCGATGCCTCATGCTTCGAATTAAACCTCTCGGGAATGTAATATTTATTTTATTATACGAAGAAAATACAAATATTTAAGGTAGGGGATTTCAATGAAAAATGCAGGACAGCCGACATGCCGCTTTTGACGTCATGACGTTCCATATTATCGGATATGTCGCCTTTCTACAGCAGGGTAAACAGACATTCAGAAGTCCAAACGTGTATAACTTCGTTATTTCTGAATAAATCCCTGGAGTGTGGGTATGCGTTTTCTTAATCAAATCAAAAGAAACATTTCTTGACTTTGTTACAATTTTTGGCTTTCCTGAAGAACCGAACCGTACGCGCACCCAACTCCGCGCATGTGAAAGTGTACAAGTATTTGATGGCTCCGAGGCCGAAGACAGAGGACAAAAGTGGATAAGGTAATAGTTTTGATACTTGTCCAAACAGCTATCTAATAACTGTCTTATTACCATACCATCATGTAGACATTTTAATTTCATAGGTAGCAATTCGGATATCAGGATTACATTGTTTATAAAGACCATGCAAATGAAATAAAATGATTCCTTTAAGAGAAATGTGGTAGTGATACGGTAAAAGATGACATGAGTCAAGGAATCATTTTCCCCGCCTGTACAATGCGACTCTAACGATTTCCAAAGAATAACATATGGGACAACGACTGGCCGCTTCACTTTGTGATCTGAATGACTCAGCAGCGTGGTTTGCATTTCCTTGAATCTGCAGGTGGCACTACAGTAAAATTATCCCCTTCCTTAGGGCTTATTCCATGTTCTACCACATTTCAACATGTCTAATGAGTCCATAATAAGGCAAAAGGCATATAATTTGACAGAAAGCCCATTTTCCTTCCAGAAGCAGCTAAAATTTGGGTGTCGTTTGGCATATTTTGGGCTTTTGGGCAGTCAATATCAGCAAACCAATGCCGCGGGAAATAAATCTAGGCATTTCCAGTGACCCGTCAGGCAGCATAATTTTCTTTCTACGTAGACATAATAGCAAATTCCTGCTTATATTTCTTCTAATAAACAAAATTCTTTTTAGAAAAATAATGGCTTTTAGCACCAAATCCAAACAGAATCAGCAGAATATTCATCTCCCCAAAGCAAGTACAGCTTCCATAAAGACCAGTGTTACTTGTCGTTGCCGTTACGTTGGGCGCAATAATGATGATAAATGGAAAACCAATTCAATCGTCCAAAAGTACAAAAAATATTGGACAGTGATACAGTAAGTTGAAACTGGTTTAAACTTATCATATAGCCAAAAATACATCATAACAATGTATCTTTAAGGGATTTGGTAATAATATAAAAATATACATTCCTGCGAGAAAAATGCCACCCCGGGGAATATGAATATCAACCGAGGCGCAGCCGAGGTTGATATTCATATTCCGAAGCGTGACATTTTTCACTATCACCCTATCAGGAATGTAATATTTATTTTATTATACTGAAAGATATATTCTATATTAAAGTACACAAAGAAACAATAAGTGATGCTTGGTAAAAGAGGAAAGAAGTTAACACATATTTTTATTCAAAGTTAATTTATTATAGAAACGTCTCAAATAACATTGACAATGTAGAAAATGAAACGAACATTACACGAGCGTTCACAAATAAATAATGCAATTAACACCTAAAGCGCTAAGCACGTTAGCATATAGTATTTGTGATATTATTTAGTTTTTACTTTTCAACAAAACAGGCTTGACAAAACTAGTCTGGCCAAGACAATTGTAGACTCCACATAACGAAAACACGCCTATACAAATACAAATACATTGTAACCATTATCGCCCCCCAAATAAATAAAATTTTAGGATGAAAAATTGTGATATTTTTCTTATTTCTGCTTTAAAAATAGATTGTATGTACTCGCTAGAACCGCCTCATCGAGGCGGTTCTAACGAGTACCCACAATCTATATTTAAGAAGATAAATAAGAAAAATAAGGTTTACCCCTGTAAACCCCAGCTTTACTATATAAAAGTGGGATTCAAGGGGTCAACATTATATAGGCGTGTGTTCGTGATGCTAGTTTTAAGTTCTTGTGATGTATTTTTGCTTCCAAAGGATAACCCTTTCATAGAACATAGTTGACAAGTCGTGTGAATCGTCGTTTTGGTAGACGATTTACCTGAAATGTCAAGCCTCATGTTTTGCTGAAAAATAATGAAATACAGATAGCTTGGCATCTACACTGGAATTTTTCATTACGCTTAAAGGGTTAATTTTTATCCGACGCGTAAACCTTCTAAGTCCGGCCCCCGCCAATCGGGGCTTGAAGAAATAGATGGGCTGCACAGAGCTGAAACCGACCGAACACGTGTACTGATAAACCTCTTAAAGGATCTAAGCCTGCCCAGGCAAAGCGGTGCGAGTCGGACCGTCCATACTTATAAATTAATTTCATTGGGCGACATGTATGAGATGTCATTTCATCTTAAGTAATGTCGGGTAAAAGTCCCACATAATTGGAAGCACTGTCCCCAAAATGACCTATACAGTGTTGAACATCCAGATATATAAACCATATTGGTTTCATTTGGCGACAGGGATTGCGATGTCATTTCATCTCAGTGTCCCACGAAATTGGACGCAACGTCTCTAAAATGACATATACAGTGTTCACGAGGACGTTAAACCTCAAATCAAAAAAACAAAACAAAATAATGGATTGTTGTGTACACTGATTAGAATCGCCTACCTCTCATTAGCGATCGACTCGAAGTAAGTGAAATATTCTTGAGAGAGCCGTAAAACTAAAACCAAAGAAAAAAAAGGATATTTTTGTCAATTCTACATAAAAACCTCTGTAGTGGGTATTAATTTGAACCACCTCGGCGAGGCAGTCCAAATGAATGCTAACTAAATTAGTTTGTATGGAGAAATAAGGAAAAAAGCCTTTGGCTTAATGTCAAATCCCGTTTGTATGTTACATATACATGTCATTGAAGCAATTAAATTAAAGTTTAAAGCAAATTAGGAAACAAAATCTTTCAATTATCACCAAATACCCACATTATCTGTTTCTTAACCCATTGTATGCTAGTGGACTCTTCCATTGCTATATGTTGGTAAAATTCCATTTGTACTATAAGGGATGTTAGGCCTATTTTTTCGTTTTTATTCTATTTTTGACAAAAAATTCTGTTAGAAGATAGTGCAGGCCCTGATCAGACGCCGCGTTCTGCGGCGTCTGATCTGGGCCTACACTGTTTTCCAAAGTACCCTTTAGGGGTTTCCCGTTTACTATCGGATAAAGAAGCTTCCCCTGATGGAACTTGAAATCCCCTTAATCTGATTCATTATGTTTTCATAAAAGAGAATAGGTTATATGAAGTTTAACACTGTTGAAACATTATAACACTCCTTCCAGCCAATAAACAAAACAAGCGATACCTCATTTAGACGACAGCATTTCTATAGTTTATTTTTAAGAACCATGGGGGATTTTCTTTGCCCATGAACACACATGTACATTGTGGATCCTTGTTTAACATAAGATCTATGGTTTTGTACCAAATGGAATTTTCCTCCTTATATATAGGAGTCCATTTCAAAATTTAGGGGTGCCAGGTTATGTTTTCTTCAAAATTTGTTAGGCAATGCGGTGCGAGTCGGCCCGTCCATGCTTATAAACCCTATTGGTTTCATTGGGCGGCAGGGTTTGAGATGTCATTTCATCTCAATGTCGGGTAAAAGTCCCACAAATTGAAAGCAGCGTCTCCAAAATGACCCATACAGTGTTGACGGGGATGTTAAACTTCAAATCAAACAAACAAACAAAATTTGTTTGGAAACTGGTTTAACTTTTTGCAAAGAGTGTAGGCCCTGAACAGACGCCGCGTTCTAGGCCCTGAACAGACGCCGCGTTCTGTGGCGTCTGATCTGGACCTACACCGTTTGCCAAGGTACCCGTTTTGGGGTTTCCAATACAAAATGGGTTCAAGCTTCTTCCAGACAATAAACAAAACAAGCGAAACCTTATTTAGACAACAGCATTTCTATGCATCTGTATTTTATTTTTCAGAACCATGGGAGAAATAATAATAAGTTTTCTCCATTGTGGGTTCTTGTTTAACATACAATCTATGGTTGGAGATAAGTATGTTTTTAATTCCGTGTAATGACCATACCTCTAAACCCCACTTTATATAGAGAAAACTTGGGTTTACAGGGGTATACATTATTTTGCTTATTTCTGCTCCAAGACATAGGCTGTGGGTACTCGTTAGAACCGCCTCATTGAGGCGGTTCTAACGAGTACCCTCAGCCTATGTTTGGAAGCAAAGTAACAAAAAATCACTAATTGCCATAAGAAAAATGTCCGGTTTTGAGATATGATAAAATGCACTATATCTCACGGATGTGTTATTGTGAATGTTTCACAAATGTTTAAGCCCCCGCCCATCGGGGCTTGAAGAAATAGATGGGCTGCATGATGCTTCCAGGCAGAGCTGAAACCGATCCGCACACAAGTACTGGTAAACCGCTTAGATGATCTAAGCCTGCCCAGGCAATGTGGTGCGAGTCGGACCGTCCATGCTTATAAACACTACTGGTTTCATTGGGCGACAGGGCTTGAGATGTCATTTCATTTCAATGTCGGATAAGAGTCCCACAAAATTGGAAGCAACGTCTCCAAAATAAACTTTACAGTGTTGACGAGGACGTTAAATCTCAAATCAAAGAAACAAAAAGAACTTATTTAGACAACAGCATTTCTATGCATCTATATTTTATTTTTCAGAACCATGGGAGAAATAATATTAGTTTTTCTCCATTGTGGGTTCTTGTTTAACATACAATCTATTTTTGGAGATTAGTATTTTTTTTTAATTCCGTGTAATGACCATCCCCATAAACCCCACTTTATATAGAGAAAACTGGGGTTTACAGGCGTATACATTAGTTTGGCTATTTTTGCTCCAAGACATAGGCTGTGGGTACTCGTTAGAACCGCCTCATTGAGGCGGTTCTAACGAGTACCCTCAGCCTATGTTTGGAGGGAAAGTAAGAAAAAATCACTAATTGCCATAAGAAAAATGTCCGGTTTTGAGATATGAAGAAATGCTGTATGTCTTACGGATGTGTTATTGTAATGTTTCACAAATGTTTAAGCCCCCGCCCATCGGGGCTTGAAGAAAAAGATGGGCTGAGTGAGTGAGTTTTAGTTTTACGTTCCACCAACAGCTAAGGTCATACTGAGACGGGAAAAAGATGGGCTGCATGATGCTTCCACGCAGAGCTGAAACCGATCCGCACACGAGTATTGGTAAACCGCTTAGAGGATCTGAGCCTGCCGTGGCAATGCGGTGCGAGTCGGACAGTCCATGCTTATAAACACTACTGGTTTCACTGGGCGGCAGGGCTTGAGATGTCATTTCATCTCAATGTCGGGTAAGAGTCCCACAAAATTGGAAGCAACGTCTCCAAAATGACCTTTGCAGTGTTGACGGGGACGTTAAACCTCAAATCAAAAAAATCAAATGAAACACGTCAAAAAGAAATCGAACCCTGCGATAACATCAGAGATATTATTAGGTGAGACAGAGATAATGAAATCTCAGGCAGGTTTTCAGTTTATCAAAGTCTTATGCGAAACTATGCCGAGCATGAGTCTTAAATTAACTGAGTGTTCCTTGTCGAGGTCTCAACACCATCGTTGATTATTTTCTCAGCCGTCAATTTTAAAGAATGTCTTGTGAATGGTAAAATAGCCACCAGACTGCCCAAGAATACAGAAAATCAATATGAAAAGTGGCCCCTTAACACAAATGTAACAGAGCAAAAAGGTAGAGCCTCATGACCTTCTTTGTGGACTTTCAAAAAAAATTAATAATACATACCCTACAAAACCATATATATTTCAATACAAAGTGGGCTTTACAAGGGCATTCACTACAAAGGTAAGTTTTCGTGATGGACGCCTATCTCAAAATTACACAGCTAAAGTCTAACTTCAATGACTCGAACACCTTTGGGACCACGAAAATCTGTTCGCGACCGGGATAGTTCGAGCCACTGAGGGTTACTACCAGGAGGCATAACGGAGTAAATTGTGGGATATATTTTTAGTATTCTTTGATAAAAATGTATGCTGTGTGTACTCATTAGAATCGCCTCATGACGGGGACGTTAAACCTCAAATCAAACAAACAAACAAACAAGCTATTAGGAGGTGAGCAGACAGCAAGACATTGACCTGTTTCCAATTTAGTCTTCCGCTTTTGAATTTGGACGTGTCCATTCTAACCTTTACAATGAAACTGGACAAATAGTGTAGATCTTGAACAGAACACTGTTAGGTACCTACACTGTTTGCACACGTATAATGTACACCAGCGGACCGGGCACACAACGTCTATGCAAAACCGTATCAAGGTGAACGTCATGTTGCCCTGACGTTGCTGCGATGTTGTTTAAGTGGGACTGGTCTACATGTTAGAAAGGGTAAAACTATGCCAGGAAAACGTATACACGACAAGCAAAAGCAAATCAAAAACGTAAAATATCAATGTACAAAATATTTTACATATCAAAGAATATAACGCTATAAGAATATTTCATCAGCATTTATGCGATATAGGAATTTCTAAAATACCAATGCCGACGACACTAGTGAATTATGTCCCACATCCGCACTCATAAGGGATAGCTCACACGCGAATTCGACGTCATAACGTTCCAACTTATCGGATTACGTCGGATTCTACATGAGCGACGTTAGCTGATGAAACAGCAATTAAGAAGTCTAAACGTCCATAACTTCCGTATATATATACGTCCAATCCAATGGTACATACATTTATATAATTATGTACTTTTTATGTATGTATGTTACCATAAAATTTCAATTAAATAAAAAATAAATAATGAATAAATAAGTTTGTCACTTTTAATGATCTTGTTAAAAACAACCATTGGCAATTTAACCATGACATATTATTAAAAAGCGGGATTTTTTATGAAAATCAAATTTTAATAGTAAAAGAGTTTTGCTATCAATTATTACATGGTGTTCAGTGGCCATAAAATTGTCATGGTCAATAAAGGTTGCTCTCAGCAAAAAAATTTCTCAGGTCATAAGTCGTCATAAGTCGTCCCTGCTATGTATGCAGTTGTTCTCATTACGATGAGACATAGTGCTTTCTTTCTTATCCCCCAACAAGATGACTTATCTGACGAACATTTCTGATCTTTTCTTATTTATACTCCAAACATAGGTTATGCGTTCTCCATTACGAAAACACGCCTATTCAAATACATTGAAAACTTTAACGCCGAAAAAAAACGAACTTTTTCAGATGAAAAAGTTAGATATTTTTCTTATTTCTGCTCAAAACATAGATTGTGGATACTCGTTAGAACCGCCTCGGCGAGGCGGTTCTAACGAGTACCCACATTCTATGTTTTTGATCAGAAATCAGAAAAATAATGTATATCCCTGCAAACCCCAGTTTTACTACATAAAAGTGAGGTTTCATGGAGTCACAATCATATAGGCATGTTTTCATGATGCTTTAGAACCAATGAGGCGGTCCTAACGAGCACCGCCAACCTAAGTCTCGGAGCAGAAATAAGCCAAATCATGTATACCCTTGTACACCAGTTTTCTCTAAATAAAGTAGTTTTACCGGGGTGTTCATCGCAGGGACTTGTTAAACGATGTGACGATACAACCCGAATAATAGGCCGATCATAACCGAGACTAAGCCGAAGTTCCGATCAGCAAATCATTACGAAAACACGTCTATTCAAATATATTGAAAATTTCAACAAAAATGAAAATTTTCAGATAAAAAATATAATTATTTTCGTATGTCTGCTCAAAATATAGATTGTGGACACTCGTTGCGACCGCCTTGACGAGGGGGTTCTAACTACAGTAAAACTTCGATGGCTCGAACTCCAAGAGCTCGTTTACCATGGATGAGTCGAACCCGTTCTTGAGTCCGCAGGGAGTTCCTTCAAATACGATATAGGGGTAATTTAGGAAGATTTTCTTCATTTGTCTTGCAAATGTATACTGTGTGTACTCATTAGAATCGCCTCGATTAGGCGATTCTAATGAGTACACACAACATTCATTTATAATATAGAACACCGAAAAGATATCCCACAATTATCTCCATTATGCCTCCTGGTATAGCACTAATAGTATCCCTCTGTGGCTCGAACTACCGCTGTCTCGAACAAATTTTCATGGTCCCAAAGTGGTTCGAGCCATCGAAGTTTGACTGTAGTACCCACAATCTATGTTTTTAGCAGAAATAAGACAAATAATATATACCCCTGTAAACGCTAGTTTAATATATAAAAGTCGGGTTTCAGGGGGGTAAAAGTAGATAGAACTTTTCTTTCAATTTATTCTATGTTTATCATATGAGATATAGCAGCATCGTCTCACCCTGTACTACAAACAATGTATTTGGTCATAAATAAGAAAAAAGCGCCGGTTTTTATACAAACTGGAGGTTTCCTATCAGCCGAAATCACACCTATATATTTTTGACCCCCCTTGAACCCCACTTTTATATACATGTAGCAAAACTGGGGTTTACAGGGGTAAACCTTATTTTTCTTATTTCGGCTCTAAAATATAGGCTGTGGGTACTCGTTAGAACCGCTTCGATGAGGCGGTTCTCACGTGTACCCACAATCTATAGTTTGAGCAGAAGTAACAAAAATATCACAATTTTTCATTTTGAAATTTTCTTTTTTCGGCGATAAAATCTACCATTTATTTGTATAGGCACGTTTTCGTTCTGGTGTACATTTACTGGACTTGTTAGCTTATAATACGAATTCAAGATGTCAATACCCGTGTGCACTACTATTAACGCTTACGCCTTGTAAAATCTCTCATACACGCACGAGCACGCTCGAACGCACGTTAAGTAGATAAATAAATTGCTACATATCGCGAAAATGAATAAACCCCACCTTGATGTGCAACGGTCTCTATTATATGGACTTGTTAAGGTGGCAGTGAAGATCTCACTTTCAATCTCAGTTTTCTGCTATGTTATGCTAGCCTGCATCTACGATATACTGTCACAAACACGACGTCTTCACGTAACGTCACATTTATTGGCAGTTTTACGCAACTCAAAGCGCCTTTCGCTTTGTGCAAAATGCAATCAAACTTCGATAACTCGAACTTCGATAACTCGAACACCTTCGGGGCCATGAACATGTGTTCGAAATATGGGTAATTCGAACTACTGAAGTTTAATCATAGTGTCAGGTCATAAGGCATAATAGGGATTACTTAAGGATATCTTTATGATCTTCTATGAAAATTAAAGCTATGTTGTGTGTACCCATTAGAATCGCCTAATTGAGGCGATTCTAATGAGTACACACAATATACCTATTCAAGATAAATCACAAATATACCCATTAATTATCCTAATTATATGGATATCAGGGGCTTTGGGGAATATTATCAAGGGACCCCAGAACTAGTTCGAACTTACAAGGGTAAACGAACTATCCGTAGTCAAGGTATCGGACTTTCACTGTAGCACACTTTTCAACAAAACAACCGAATAAAAAGCATTGGAATGAGGATAACTGGGTGAGTGAATGAGTTTTAGTTTTACGTCCCACCAACAGCTTAGGTCATACGGAGACGGGACCTCGGTTTAAAGACTCATCCGAAAGTCTGAAGGATAACTGTAATGTAAATTGTTATTTGGAGAGGTAAGTGGCCCGTAATGGTCGCATATTAGGTTTTACGCATCCATAAACGAAATTTTGGACAGTAAAACCGCCGATTTGCCTCTCCAAATGACAATTTTGATTCATAACAGAATTGATTACACGGCTGACTGGTATAGTTTATCAACGACCTTTGAGAGTTCAAAGTTTAAGCGTGACGAGTCGATTCCATTTTTTAGGGGAAGCAGGTTTCGGATACCTTTTATTCTCGGGATTTTAAAGATATAAATCAATGTTTGTATAGTTCCACCTAGAATTCGTGATCGAGTGATAAATGCGATGTACTGCAGGTCACACTAAAAACTTTTTTGGCGAGGGTTCGAGTCCCAGTGGCACATTTTTTATATTTAATGTTTCATTTTTATTCTATCGTTTTCATGTTTAAAGTTATTTTCTTTATTTTTTATATTTATATTCTTTATATTTTGTTTCTTTTGTTTTATGTTCTTCAATTATATTTTTATGTCATTGTAAATCGTTTGGATGCCGGCCTCGGTAGTTCAGTCGGATGCGCGTATGACTGTTGGTCAATAGGACGCGGGCTCGATACTTGCCGGGGTCAGCAACATTCTTTCCCATGGAGATTAATCATAAAATCTTTTCGATGGCCATTCCCTCCCTTCCGATGATTCAAGAAGGGCAGTTGTTAGTTTCTGGGGAAAGAATCTGCCTTGTACTGGTTAGCCGCTTACGTATTAGCTTGCCAAGTATACGTGTGAATAAGTAAACTGACCGGCTCAAAACTGACACAAATAGTGATGCCTGGGCCGTAAAAGTCCAATACAAACAAACGAAACTCTGTCAGATTCATTTCAACAGCGCATTTGCCTTCACTGACGGCTGTGAACGTACGTTCAATCAAAGTAACATTTTGATAATACCTCTTAAATCCGAGCTACAACGATTCGCTTGTGCTCGCTCCATCCTTTCAATAAAATGAATATACATCTAATGTGACGGCACCGCCCATCGCGGATTGGAGAAATCGTTCGAGCTGCACGATGCTTTCAAGCGGATCTGAAACTAACGACACATGAGCAATGGTAATTCGCTTAGTAAGTCCGAGCCTGCCCATTCAAAGTGGTGCGGGTTGGACCGTCCATATTTATTAAACTCATTTAGTTTTATTGGATGGTAGGGCTTGAGATGTCATTTCATCTCAATGTCGGGTAAAAACCCCACAAAACTGGAAGCAACTTCTCCAAACTTGAAGGGGACAATAAGCCTCAAATCAATCGAACAAACAAACAAACGAACATTTCCTGTGCTCCAATTTTATAGGTACGAAAATATGTTAAGAAAAAGTAAAAAGTAAATAAAAAAAAAAAAAAAAAAAAAAAAATCTGCCAAAGATTCGAACCCTAGATCTCCAAGATGTGAGACTTGTTACTAGACTGTCTCGACTGGTCAACAATCTCGTTAAACAGCGCGCAAGTTTAAGAATATGACGGTAACTATCGCCCAGTGTAAAAAATACTCACTGCAGGCGACTTACCTAAAACACGGACGAGTCCAAAATTAAAAGTGCAGTCACGTCTTACTGCGTTGTGAAAGACTATACATGTATATATAATCGGCCTCAGTCAAGGGGAGACAATCCAATATTCGGTTTCAATGTGACTGCCACGGATGACTGTCAACAGGTAAATGTAAGATAAAGTTGGCCATGACAGTTATCCCCAAAATTGTTGTTAATCGTAAGAACATCCCAAGTGAGGGAAAACAAAGACATGCAAACGATTGTCACAAAACCGGATACAGTGTAACTTCGATCACTCGAATACATTTGGGATTATCGGATTTTTTTGTGATAGGGGTTGTTGGAACTACCGAGAGTTAATCACAACCACAGCACCAGGCCATGGGCATGATGGGGATGACAAGGATATCTTATTTCGATCATCAGTAAATACAATCGAACTTCGATGGCTCGAACACCGATGGCTTGTTTACCATGGCTGAGTCGAACCCGTTTTTTTAGTCCCTAGATAATTCCTCTGCATAAGAAAAGTGTGGGATAATTAAGGAAATTTTCTACTTTTATCTTGCCAATGTGTGCTGTGTGTACTCATTAGAATTGCCTCAATGAGGCGATTCTAATGAGTACACACAGCATACATTTATGTTATAGAACACCGAAAAGAAGTCCAAAAATATCCCCGTTATGTTTTCTGGAAGTATGCAACAGCGGCTCGAACTACAGCTGTCTCGAACAAATTTCCATGGTCCCAAATGGGTTCGAGCCATCGAAGTTCGACTGTAAAGGTATGTTGTGTGTACTCATTAGAATCGCCTCATATAGGCGATTCTAATGAGTACACACAACATACCTCAGAAAAGACAAAAAAAAAAAAAACTCCATATATTATCCTAATTCATTAGGGACCCCAGAACGCGTCCGAAGTAGCAATGGGAGACGAGATATCCGTGTTCGAGATATCAAAATGTCACTGTATTTTGGAGAATGTACATGTATAATAAAAGATCACCCCAATAATGAGGAAAAATAACAGATCTTGAGTAAAAAAAATACTGTTTCGTGCGAAGTTGCTAAGTAGATTTAATCATGAGCGCGGCGTAGCGGCAGTGATTTTTTTCTACATACAAGTGACCGACAATCTGTGATTTATTTCTCAACAATTCACACGCTCATCTGTTTCAGCACTAACACACTGAAAGTCAACACTTATTTTGTTGTTTCCCTCAAATTCTCCCAAACCTATGGATGTCAGTCATCACAATAACACATCCGTGGGACCTAGTGCATTTTTCATATTTCCAAAAAATAGCTACTTTTTAGATGAAATTCGCTGATACAGTGTATTTTACTTATTCATAATGTTAACAAAGGTTGTGGGTGATCGTTAGAACCGCCTCAACGAGGCGGTTCTAACGAGTACCCACAACCTATTTCTTGGATCAGAAATAAGAAAAATAATGTATACCCCCGTAAACCCAAGTTTTCTCTATATAAAGTGGGGTTTAGGGGGGTGTTCATTTCACGGACTTGTCCACGTGATGGTTACAACGAATTCTGCTAGAACTATTGACTCTACCACATGCATTTATGACCTTGTGTAACTTTTTTTTTATGGCAGAAAATGACGTTACACCGTCTAACGTCAAGGGAACGACGATTGTCGTCACGTCACACTCTTCTTCCTAGTGAGTTGTTGCAGAATAAATAACAGTTCCTTTTCATTTAGAATATGTATTTAAGTTAAGAAAACAATCAGCCATAGCTGTGATTTGTAGAGTAATGAATCACAGTTTGGAGGTCAGTTGTAAAGTAGGGCGCGTGATTTGTCTGGTTAACAAATAACCCTAGTGCGCGTGACTTGTCTACTAACAACTGACAGACAAACTGTGTTTTATTACTCATTGGCAACAAATCAAACATCACGAATACACGCCTATATGATTTTGACCCCCTTCAACCCCACTTTTAATTGGAAAAAACCAGGCTTTACAGGGGTAAATGGAAGGGAACTGTTATTTATCCTGCAAAAACGCACCAGGAAGAAGAATGTGACGTGACGCGGTTCTAACGAGTACCCACAATCTATATTTTGAGCAGAAATAAGAAAAATATCACATTTTTTCATCTCAAAATTTTCATTTTTTTTTCGGCGAATAAGATTACAATGTATTCGTATAGGCGTGTTTTCGTAATGGCTATGGCTGATCTTTTTCTTATCTATAATATATATTTCATCACAGCGTGCGTATATAGGCAATGGAAAGGAACTAATACTTGTTGTTATCAAACACGCTAAAATCGGCAATAATGATGTTGTTTCCTTCATTTTCTCGCATTTTCCATTGTTAGAAGAAATTCCGCAAAAAAAAAAAAAAAAAAATAAAAAAAATATTGACTGTAATACATGCATTTTCGTCTTTTTTAACGTTTTCGATGCGAAAAAGTGACGTTTCACAGTCTAACGTCAAGGAATCGACGATTGACGTTACGTCACATTCTTCTTCCTGGTGCGTTTTTGCAGGATAAATAACAGTTCCCTTCCATTGCATATATAGGCGCGCTGTGATAGAATATGTATTACGATTTTTATTGTATATAATACTATATAATATATATATAATGGGGTGCGTCATTGAAAACAGCTATACACATGTGGACAGATGGCCAAAAACATCTTTCTAACACAGCGCGCCCATATAGACAATGAAAGGTCACTGTGATATATTCCACATTAAGTCACATTAAGGAAGAGAGTGACGCGAAAAGCCGCCATTTTATGACGTCATTTGAAGATTCTTTGCCATTAGACGGTGAAACGCCATTTTCTCGCAACAAAAACATTATAAAAAGGCACGATTGCATGTGTTACAGTCAATAATTGTGGCGGAATATCATTACAAAAACACGCCTATACAAATAAATTGTAAACTGTACCGCCGAAAAAAAAAAAAGAAAATTTTAAGACGAAAAATTGTAATATTTTTTCTTATTTCTGCTCATAATATAGGTTCTCATACTCGTTAGAACCGCCTCATCGAGGCGGTTCTAAGGACTACCCACAATCATCTATGTTTAAGAGCAGAAATAACAGCAGAAATAAGAAAGCACAGCATAAATAAGAAAAAGAAGGATTACCCCTGTAAACTCCAGTTTTACCATATAAAAGTGGGGTTCAAGGGAGTCAAAATTATATAGGCGTGTTTTTGGTGATGTACACATTAGGAAAAAATTTCTATGTAATATAATGCTGACTTTCATGTTTAGATGAAAAACATCCTTCAAGTGACAAGAAGTGGTATACAGAAGACTGACAATAGATGATTCATCAAAAATTTTCTACTCCAGACCAGCTAGATGGGGGCCAGCGAGTAACCCTTGAATCCTCTATCAAAGCTCCTGGAATAATGTTCAAACTTCATTTCTCCATATACAGGTGAGTTTCGTCGGTATTTCATAGTTTTCACAACAAGATTAGGCAATTTATATCCTGACTTCAAGCTAATAGAAAAATAGTTTGTTTTTAAGACGCCAAGAAACGTACATTTGAAAATGTCGTCTGTAAACTCGACCGCTGCAACTTCTTGCAAATGATCAAAAATATTTTTGCTGAAGGTCAAACAGTACTCGGATCAGACAGTTCCTAGATAAGCAGTCAGATCTGGGTTCACCACGTTTGCAAAGACTTTTATCCATTTGGTACCGGAAACCCCTAAATGGGTACCCTCGCAAACAGTGCAGGCCCAGATCAGACGCCGCAAAACGCGGCGTCTGATCAGGGCCTACACTGTTTGCAAAAAGTTTAGCCATTGTTCAAATTAATTTTGAAGAAAACACAACCTGACACCCCTAAATTTTGAAATGGACTCCTGCTATATAAGGAGGAAGATTCCATTTGGTACAAAAAGGGTTAAAGTATCCAGCAGGCAACAATGCAGGCGACATTTGTTGCGATACGTAATAAGGGCTGATCTGTCAGACAGGTCCAATTCTACTTCACACTAGAGCAAATATGCAGGCGTTCGATACTTGCACTTGATAACCCGGAAGTGTCACTTTTTGCATCAGACTGGTCCGCAGTTAATTCGTTTAATCCAGACTCCCTCAGTTCACTACCAGACAGATGATTTTTCATTCTACTGAACCATTCTGTTTTCTGTATAGGTAGAACACTTATATTCGGTCTTGTAGCTATAATGTAAATGGCTTGGTCTTTTAGATACTGTTCCCATGTCAGTGACCTGCAAACATTTGAGAACTGAATTTTATTTTTCTGCTGTTCATGAAAGTATGAACGCAATGGGTCGCGTGCAAAGTAAAATGAATGAACCCTGAAGGGGTTCATGTAAACTTTACTAGCGACCCGCTGTCGTTTATACTTTCATGAAAAGCAGAAAAAATAAGTTTACTGTTTATAGTTACATTCCTTGCCTCTCATCACTGGGCGAAAAAATGCTTACTAGCCAAACTTTTAAAGCTGAAAATCAATTACACCCTGTTTTTCTACAAATAGCGGAACAGCGTTGACGTCACCACCGTCAATACAGAACCATGGTTAAGACTGACGTCACTTGACGTCACTGAAAATCATGCGCTTCGATGTGGTCATGGACCTATGAACTACATTGTTTTCTGTATGTTTACATTAGACTTATCCCTGGAAATGTAAATATTATGCAATGCACCTCAATGGTTGGAATCATGAAAATATGTACGAGACATGAGATGTTCGAGCCACTGAGAGTTACTAATAGAGGCAGGCCATGAAGCATTATGGGAATAATGTATGTCTATCTTAAATAAAGGTATATTGTCTGTACCCGAGGCGATTCTAATGGGTACACACAATATATATTTTCAAGAAGAAAGTAAGAGTGATCAATTGGGCTGTCGTTTAACGACCGGGGAACTCTTATGCGTCATTTTGTGTCGTCTCCCAGAGAAATTAGAAAAAGAGATAGAAGAGGTAGCAGAGGCAACGAAAGAGAAGTACAAGGGAAGAAAGAGGCAAATGAATGAAAGTGAAGATTCCCTCCATACACTATAAGGCCTTTGGAAGACGACAGAAAGTAACCAACAAGGTTGTAACTAGCTGCAACAAAAATGTGGCCTTGTTGGTTACTTTCTGTCGTCTTCCAAAGAAAGCGAGAAACTACATAGAATAGTTGGCACGGGAGATGAAAGTCAAGGCCAGGGGAGAAAAAGGATACAGAACGAAAATGAAGATCAGAAGAAAACACAGCAGGCTTTTCCCAATTGTGAGCCAAGATCAGTTCACTAGTGACGTACCATACACGACTAACCACCCCAGTCTCTTGGCACAGAACCACAGTCTATTGTCGAAGCAATAAGAATGAAATTATATCTCATACACAAATGAACGCCTGAATGATGCACGAGTACTAGGAGCACATAGGGACAGTTAAAACTGAATTGTATATAGACAAGCGGGGTTTACAAATTAACGGTATCTATTATTTTTCTATATAAATTGACTATCCTGTATTGATCGGATGTCATCCGTGTCAACACCATTACGAAAACACGCCTATCTAAATATATTGAAAATTTTGCCTCCAAAAAGTGAAAATTCCTGATGAAAACTTGCGATATTTTTCTTATTTTTGCTCAAAATATAGATTGTGGGCACTCGTTAGAACCGCCTCATCGAGGCGGTTCTAACGAGTACCCACAACGTATGTCTTAGAGCAGGAATAAGGAAAATAATATATACCCCTGCAAACCCCAGTTTTACTATATAAAAGTGGGGTTGTAGGGGGTCAAAATTATATAGGCGTGTTTTCGTGATGCCAGGTCAACCAGTATTAACAGGCGGTCAAGTGATATAAGACTGCGGTCAAAAATCAATAAGCATGTTTTTTATTGTATAAATTGATAAAATTGTCATTAAACAAGTAATTTCGTATTGGCCAAGTTAAAGATCCTCGGTCAGCTGTATTAGCCTCGGCCTTCGGCCTCTGACCAATACAGCAAACCTCGGGCCTGTAACTGGGCCAGTACGAAATTACTTAATTAATAACATCATATTATTGTCAACAGAAAACAGAGATTGTGGCCACTTGTTACAACAGCCTCCATGAGCACCGACAATCCATATCTGAAGATGTGTTGCTGTAAGAAAAATATTACAAACTTTCGTCAGAAATAAATCCATTACCGAGCCTTGAAAAAGCGTTTTCTACCATGGGTTCGTTGCCTTAATTATACACACACCCGTTTTTAGATCCCACAATCTTTTATGACTATCAAGATGCAAACATGATATATTTCCTATTGGTGCTCCAATGTGCCCTACCGGTGTTGTTTAGAACTACCTTATTGATCTGTGTCTTGGACTAAAAAAAATTTAATACTTGTCCTGCTGAATACATTAATTCAGTCACATGCACTTCTGAATTTCAACCAATCAGATAACTTGATGTACCCTATTCCAACTGAAAGTCACTGTAGATACCATCTGATCTATATCTACATCAGGGTAGATATTGGTCATTGTAGATACTGATCATCTGAAGCATCTGATCTGTATCTACACTTTCTGCAAGTGTAGAACATATTCAGCGAGTCAAGCGCCAAATCATACCATTGCCAATTGTAAGTTTTCCTATATAGCGTTTTCTAAGTTGTCTATTTAACAGACTTGTTAATGTTATGCAACGCTCGTGCGTCTAAGTCACAGTGGAATAAGAGTTGCATCGCTTGATTCGCTGACTTGCTTTATTATGAATTATGCTGAATCTGATTTCAATCACTAAAAGTGTGAAGTGGCCGCAACAAAGAACATTTCTCTTCGAACACGTGCGCACGTGAATGTCAATAATCTTCCTGCGAATACATCCTTCCTCTGTCTGTCTAAACTGTAGACAAACTTGGTGATCATGACATTGTTGCAGGATCTTTCAAACATCCACGTTCCAGCGCCAAAGAAAACTCGCAGACAAGCGTTTTCATACCAGAAAGGTGATTATGAAGCTATGAAGGAGGATGCGTTAAGATTTGCAAGGTAAAATATTTTAATGGCCACTCAGATGCTGTTCAGAGAAAAATAAATCTCATAACTTCCTTCATTCTAAATTCAGCTGATAAACATGTCCCCTCAAAAACTAGTCCTCGATTCCTTGGATCATTCTAGAGATAAGAAAGAAGATCCGAATAAGGAATAAGATTCATGCCATGGCACAGACAGGTAGCAGTAAAATTCGATCAAAATATGAAACTTTCAGAAAGGCAGTTAAGACAGACATTCAACAACATGTATTTATATGCGAATACCTTGGAAGGTGATATAAATAGATTTATATAGGTGCGTCAATAGTAAGAGTAAAGACAGGCAAGGTGGTCCACCCCTTAAAAAGGGATAGCAGTGCTGTTACACAGTCAGATCCTGAACGAGCAGAAGAATTGATTGGTCAGTTCAGTGATTCATTCAATAAAACAAGGAGGTTCCATTAACGGAGAGATTGGCTCCTTTCATGGATATGATTGTAGTTTCATCAGAGGGAGTTATAAAGATTTTAAAGTGCTGAAATCCATCTAAAGATTTAGGGCTTGATGAGCTTCATCCTAGAGTCCTTAAAGAACTGGCAAACGAATATGGTCCAGTGTTTTGCAATACCTTGATACTAGTGAAGTCCCAAACTTGCAAACATGTGTCCCCTATTTAGGAAAGGAGATAGACCTCTTGCTCGCAACTGTCGTCCTATATCACTGACATGTGTGTCATGTACATTGCTTGAACATATCGTTTGCTCAAATATTATGGCTAACTTGGATGAACACCAACTTTTGTCTGTCAGACAACATGCATTTAGGGAAAACACAGCTGTGAAACTCAGTCGACCACAGTAATAAATGACTGGGTAAAAATCTTGGACAAAGGGGGCAGGTGGATACATTTATCCTGGGTTTGGAAACCAACGTTTGACACCCCTCCTCATGAACAGCTAAAAGCAAGCTATATCGTTACAGCATTTGCGGAAATACCATCAAATGGATAGATTTCTGCCTTTACTACAGAAAACAACGATTTGTTGTTGACGGGTAGCTTCTGGGTGGGCTTCAGTTTTGTCTGATGTCCCACAGGGGACTGTTCTGGGTCCATTGTTTTCTTTGTACATAAATTTATTTCCACTGATAACGATTCCGAAATAAGACTGTGACTCTTCACAGATGACTGTGTTGCAATCGTGAAATTTAAAAACGCATATAACACATTGAAACTTCAGAGGAATACAGATTGATTAGGGTGTTTGGCTAGAAAATGGGGTATGAGATTTCAGCCAGTTAAATGCAATAGCACGTAGATAACTAGGAAAGAACAAACAAAATTGAAGCTTCTTACACTTTAGAAGAAACGGTCCTTGAAAATGTGGATTCCATTAAACATCTTGGTTTGACCATCTCACATGGCTTGAGATGGAATACTCGTATTAGCAACATGCGTACCTGGGCTAAAAGAACAAATTGCTTCTTGAGGCGAAATCGTTATGAGTACCTCTAAAGATGTAAAAGAAGCAGCATATAAGGGACTCGTTCGCCCCATCTTGGAATATTGTAGATGTGTCTGGGACCCCCATGGAATACTACTTCAGGAAGAAATTGAAAAAGTTCACAATTGTTAAGAGCAATGGCAGCTTTAACACTGGAAGTATGACTTGAATACTAAAAAAACTTGGAATTTGAGTCTCTCAAGAAATGAAGGAGAGACGGTAGGCTTATACTCTTGTACAAAGGTCTAATGGGTGCTGCCAACATTCCAAAAGATGACCATACCCACGCCCAACCCTCCAATTAGGAGCGGCAGAAAGCCATGTATTAAGTATACTAAAAGAATATATAAAGAGTAACACTACATGAAAAAAAAAAAACATTCGTTTTAAAGTTATGATACGTAGCTATTTACCACTGAGGATAACCTCCCTTGAATTTTGGTTGACTTGCTCAACTATTTCACAACTAATCATTTTCCTAAATGTTGTCCATCTGACAGAAGTTAATGTGGGTCATGCTGTTTGAGCAGACTGTATGTTCAAGCAATTTACAGGGAACACAGGTCAGGGAAACATGTGATAATTATGAGCAAGTACCCTATTGCCTTTTTGTAAGAGTGGACAAATGTTTGCTAGAAGCCATTCGTTGGGGATTCCACCCGTATCATGAGTCTGGTGGAACAGATGCGCAAAACCTGGACATAGTTCATTTGATAGATCTTTTAGGACTATATGATGGAGCTCATCAGGTCCTAAAGATTTTGATGGGTTCAAGCCCTTAAGTAACTTGATCACTCCCTTCGATGATGCAATTATATTGTCCATGTAATGTGCCGATCTATTGGTGTAAACTTTATTTCTTTGTATAATGCAAACTTATTTAATGTTTAATGGTAATGTGACAATATACAAGTATCATACAAAGGGATTCAGAAAAAAAATGACTTAATCAAATCTGTATTACTTGGGTTACAAAATGATAAATTGTAGTGAAGTAGTCAATGGAACCGCCTCGAACTCAATTTTAACCAGTTCCTCTGCCCTTTCAGAGTCTGGATGTTGATTGTTAAAATTTTCAAAGAAATTAAAGTCAACTATGACCTTACAGAAAAATTCAATGTATACACCTGTACCACTTTATATATAAACCGCGATTTTAAGGGTGTTCCGGGATAAACCGGGGTTTTAAGGGTGTCTAGCTTAACGACCGTCGTATTGTTGTTAACATTTTAATGAGGGGGTATGTCAAAAACCGTATCAAGAGACTGGTGGAAAAGATGATCAAAACCTGGACTTACTTCATTGGCTAATAAAAATCAAAAATGAGTTCCTTTAAGAGTAATGAAAACATTCATAAGAAAGAAGATGGGTCATACTACGAAGTTTCGGCTAATAAAGCCTCATCAGTGACCCTGTAATGATCCGGCAAAGAAAGCCGGAGGAAACATACTGCAATTTTGCGAACTTCGAATAGGCAGTCGATTCAAAGACTGATATAAAAGTAAAATATAAACTGCACTATGGTTGATGTACGGGGAGACGTTTTACGGCCGCCACACGGCACAACACAAGCTGCAGTGAAGGCAAATAAAAATAAAAATGAGTTCCTTTAAGAGCAATGAAAACATTCATAAGAAAGAAGATGGGTCTTACTACGTAGTTTCGGCTAATAAAGCCTCATCAGTGACCCTGTAATGATCCGGCAAAGAAAGCCAGAGGAAACCTACTGCAATTTTGCGAACTTCGAATAGGCAGTCGATTCAAAGACTGATATAAATCAAAATGGGGTCCAAATAATTAAAACATGTCTAGAATATGAGTCTAAACCAATAATTTATTTCTGATTTCTCAGAATATCCACGCTGATCTCAAAGGACCAAAAGTAAAATATAAACTGCACTATGGTGCACTATAATTCTTTTAAAGAGACATAGGCTTCCGAAGTGTGGCTTATCAAGCTAGATATAGTTTGTTATATATTACGCCTATCAATGTCGCATTCCTTTCTTTTGAGGGTTTGTCAAATACGTGTTTCAATGTCCTTAAGAGCTTGCTTTTGGTCATTTATCACAATATGGAAATCATTAAGAACTAAAAGCACATTGCTTCAGAAGCGTGTCTTACAAAGTTAGTTAGTATTTCGGTATCGTAAACAAAAACAATCATTTTGTGTGTTTATCTTAAGTGACACATTTAAAGATTAAAATACCTAGGAAAGAGCAGATAATGACCGGGTAATGTCCCGGTAAAATCTTGGATAAAGGGGGACAGGTGGACACATTTATTCTAAACTTCGAGAAGGCTTTCGGCATACCCCCTCATCCATAACTGGCTTTATGTTATACTCGGCTATATGTAACCATTTTTCCTGATCTTTAATACAGTCAGCTCTCGTTATCTTAATTTCCAAGGGACTGGACATTTTAATTTGAGATCAAAGTAGTTTGATATAAAAGGAGGTGTGAATATTAATGAGGCAGTTCGAAGTTGTTCTCTCAGTTTGAAATATTCAGACTTCAAATTGCAATGTCTCAGAAACTAATTAAGATAATTTGATCCGGTATTCAGATTTTAATTACTTGAAGTAATGTGTTTTTACATGTAGTTCTTAATGATTTCAGTACCGTGATACATGCTTAAGAACATTGAAACAAGTGTTTGACAAATCCTCAAAAGAAAGGAATGCGACATTGATAGATGTCATAGTGTAACAAACTATTTTGGTAGAATCAGAGTTCAAGTATTTCAGAAGTGTGGAATATAAAGCTAGTTAGTATCTCGTTATGAAAAAAACATCTCTTTGTGGGTTTATCTTAAGTGGCACTTGTAAAGATTGGGTACCTAAAATAATCATTTAACTAATGTAATCCGTTAAACAGTTCATTTTCATGGTCTTAGAAACAGGCTATTACCAAAAAGGTGTAAATAAATGAATCGCAGAATGATCACACAACTGTGGGAATAATGGCGTCTTTCGTATCTCCAGAACTTCTTTTTTTTCCAGATGAAAATTTGTGATTTTAGCTCAACAGAGCCGAAGGCTCCAGGGGAGCATATTGTATAGGCAGTGGTCCGTCGTCCTCTGCATCTTTGTCTGCATCTGCGTTCAACATTTTCAAACGACATCTCCTCTGACACTACTCGGCTAATTGAAACCAAACTACATATAGAGCCTCTATGGGAAGGGGGAACGAAATTTTGTTCGTAAGAACTGCGTCACATGATTAGTATGTCCGTCATGCCCATAAATGGTAAAATAGAAGTAAACAAAGATTAGTAATTGATACAATTAACTTACTCCACCCATAAAAGACACCAAAGGGAAAGAAATACAAACATTAAGCGACCAGACCATAATGGAAACCTAAACAAAGGAAGGCCATAAGGACAGTTACTTTCCCACAAAATGGCCATATGGCCATCCAAAATTAAAAGACACAAGTGATACACAAAGTAAGTAACAAACCACAACATAAATAAATCGCCACAGAAGAGCCACCTTGTAACGGTCAGTGGAAGATTTCCACTGGGGGGCTTAAATCGATTTTACGCGGCCACAATCCTCGCCCTTACTTCCGTCGCGATTTAGACAAATAATTTGTTCAGTCCGCATGAAGGCCTCCTAACTCATCAGTGCAACATCTCCGTGAACACAAAAATCAAAGAACCACAGAGGTGAGACAACGGTGAGGACTCGACAGCAAGAAACCACTGAAATGCTGGAGCAAAAGAAAACCAACAGTTAGACTCCGATAGAGGTTTCAGTTAAAAACCTTAAAAACGTGTTTGTGTGAGATTTTCCATACACAAAACAAACCTGACTCCCCTATAATTGGAAAAGGAACACTCCAAACTCATTAGGTGGAATATTCCATTGTCATATATGGGTTAAGGAAAATATCACATGTTTGTACCAAAAAATGACATGTTCGGAGTAATGAAGGATAGCATAATATCACAAGGATGCATGATCCCAATGCTAAACATAATCCACAACTTACCATTCACCTTCTGATTGATAACTTACCCGTGCAACATATTGCATATTTCTCATCTCCAAAATGACTACTTTTCTTATGGAAATCCCTGATATTTTTCTTATAAAGACTGCAAACATAGGCTGTGGGTGCTCGTTAGAACCGCCTCATTGAGGGGGTTCTAACGAGTACCCACAACCTATATCTTGGAGTATAAATAAGAAAAATAATGTATACCCCCGTAAACCCCGTTTTCTCAATTTAAAGTGGGGTTTAGGGGGTCTTTATTACACGGACTTTTTCACGTGATGACAACTTACCCTTCACCTTCTGGTTGGTAACTTACCCAGATTTGATTCCGTCTGTTTCTACAATAATAGGTAAATTTTGCTTCAGATGACTGCTAAGGTGGCTTTCGTCGTCAGCAAACAGGGCATATCTGAAAAAGGATGATGAAACTTGTGGTTTTGACACTGATGAAAAACTTAAACACAAACTGCTTACACCATCTAGAAAAAAAACTTAAACGCAAATTGCAAATGCCAACGCGGAAAATAAACAAATAAACGCAGATTGCTTAAGCTATCTCGGACGCGGACAGAGACGGACGGAGAAGGCTTAACGCTGTATACCCTTTTCAGATTTAGAACTTACAAGGACGAAAAGGTTAATTACTTAAGAAATAGATCAGCTCTAGTCTGTGATTCTTGAGTTATAAATCACTGTTTGGAGGTAGGTGTAAAATAGATAATCACGAGCGCGTCTACTTACAACTGACCGACAAACTGTGATTTATTACTCAACAAATCACAGACTAGAGCTGATCTTTTTTTATTCTAACAGGCTGAAATTCGGCAAGAATCTCACAACTTTTCGCCTTTGTAAGACTGACTGTAACACATGCATGTATGTCCCTTTGTAATGTTTTCTGTGCAAGAAAAAGTGATGTTACACCGTCTAACGTAAAAAAATCTACGAGTGACGTCATATATTTGCAGCTTTTAATGACGGCACTCGCCACGCTTTTCTACACCGTGATTTGTTGCATAATAAAACACAGTTCCTTTATGTCCGCACTGAACTATATAAAGTGGGAATTAGAGAGGCGTTCATTACACGGACTTGTTAACATGATGGAGAGTTGATCGTGTCAAAAGAAGCTAAATACAAGAACGTCTATGACTTTTACACCAATAGCTCGTTTACTATGGCTGTTTAGTAATGGTTCTCGTAATTTGTTTGTTTGCATGTTTGTATTGGAGCTTAACGGCCCAGTCAACACTATTTAGGTCATTAGTTTACGAATCCAAACTTTTCCTGGGTCGGCTTGTACGTAAGCGGTTAACCAGTACAGTGCATATTCTTTCGCCAGAAACCGACAACTGCCATTCTTGAATGAGCGGAATGGAGGCAATGACCGTAGAAAAGATTCCACGAACAATCTCAAATACGAAATTAGATGTTGTCGATATCGAACCCGCGACCCCTGATCATGATCTCGTAATGTGTACCAAAATGCATGGCTAAAAGGGTCAAGTCAGCCTGAGGCGTCAAAGGATCTAAAAACTGATTTCACACTTCAGGAAAATAAAGGAAACGTCCTAAACATTAAATGACGGTATTCAGATATGTAGACTATTTGAGCCCCGTCTTGAGAAAGCCTGTATTCGGCGTTTGTGACCAAATTACGATAACACACCTGTGTGACATAGTGCATTATTTCCTATCTCAAATGATGAAAATTTGTGATATGTGAACCAGCGCACGCTGAAACCTACATAAAACGTATGCCTTCAAATACCCGGATCAGCCTGCTCATTTCCTCGCTAAGACAAGAGATGCCGTGTATCTCTCAGGCTATAAAAGGTACATAGCACAGGCTGATCTGAGTCTTCGCTGGTCGCACAAGCCTTAACGTTGGTTTTATTGTGCGCAAACTCATTTTTCTTATTTTTGCTCAAAACATAGGTTGAGGGTGCTCGGCGCGGAATTTCAAAGTCTCACACGTCTATACGAGGACTGTTCAAATATGAATGCAAGTAGAACGTTTTCTCATGCACAAATGCGAAAATCACCTGGAAATAAATGTCACAGCGTAGAAAAAAACATTTTACCTATACATTGATACCAAACCTGTTAAAATCCGTCCACTTTGGCCATGTATATCGTTCGTTTAACACTGTCTACTCTTGTATACTAATACAAAACATTGTTGGAAGAAGGTCAGAGTACGCCGTTGAAATACGGTCCTATATTAAGAATCGTTGTATTCTTGGTGTACGGTACAAAGACATTTTTGATGAAATATGTTCTGTTTATGGGCATAATGAAATGTCTTTTCCGACAGTTTTTCGTTGGTGTAAGAAATTCAGCTGTGGGCTAGGCCCAACAGAAATGCACCACATGATCATCGGCCGAAAAGAGCAACATCAGCCAAGATGTTTGCTAGAGTGAAAGAAATAGTTGGCACCGATGCACGATACACCACTAGGCAAATAGCTAGTATGGTTGGCATCTCAGTAGGAGCAGCTCATACAATTCTGAAACGGGATTTGAAAATGGGAAAGATCTGTGCTAGATGGCTTCCCCATCTAGTGGCAGACGAGCAGAAAAAGACACGCGTTCAGTGCGCCAAGAAGTTGCTTAAAAAGTTTCCAAATTACAATGTACGGCGGTCTTTCGCCACAGTCGTCACAGGTGACGAGACATGGGTTCACTTTTTTGAGCCAAAACGAAAGATTCAGAACAAAATATGGGCAACAAAGTATTGCAATAGACCATGCATTGCAAAGGGGACCATGAGCTATAAGAAGGTAATGTATTCCATATTCTTTTCAAATCAGGGCCCTGCTATTCAGGTTGCTGTGCCTAAAGGCAAATCTGAAAATGCGAAGTTTTACAAGAATAAAGTTCTTCGAAAATTGAAGAAATATTTCAAAGAACGAAGACCCGCAACTGGTTTGGCCAATGTCAGATTGCTACATGACAATGCGTCATCGCACAAGGCGTTCATTGTGCAAGACTATCTGAAGCAGGAAAATGTTGTTGAACTCCCTCACCCCCCGTATTTGCCTGACCTTGCCCCGTGTGACTTTTTTGTTCCCGCGGCTGAAAAATACCTTTCTGGTCGAAAATTTGTACAGCGCAAGCACCTCGGTTCTGCAATATTCCAGTGCCTTCATAGTATACCTCGAAAAGACTACCAAAATGCATTCAATGATTGGATCAGAAGACTGAAAGTTTGTATATCTGTTAAAGAGGAATACTTTGAGGGGACAAAATAAATTTTTCACCGAAATCTATCACGGAATCATTTTTATGTGCTTAGTTGCATTCATATTTGAACAGTCCTCGTATAAAGTGGGGTTTAGAGGTGTATTATCACCGTGATGGGTGAAGACACAAACCTGCTTGCGCAGCTACATGCATTGTAGGCTAGCACCAGTCTTGATTATTTTGCCATAGAAACCGGAGGATTTGTTAATCCAAGCAGCAAATACAGATCATTACGAAAACACGTCTATACAAATACAATGTAAATTTTACCGAGGAAAAAAGCGAACATCTTAAAATGGAAAACTGCAATACTTTTCTTATTTCTGCTCAGAACATAGATTGTGTGTACACATTAGAATCGCCCCATCGAAGCGGTTCAAACGGGTACCCACAATCTATGTTTTAGAGCAGAAATAAGAAAAATAAGGTTTACCCCTGTAAACCCCAGTTTTACTATATAAAAGTGGGGTTCAAGGGGTTCAGAATAATATAGGCGTGTTTTCGTGATGTGGGAAGCAATGTTCTTCGTACTTCATTGGATACATTGACTCACGCGACGTCAGTGACGTTGAAATAAACAACGGTTCAACGGTTCTCTTCAGTGTGATTAGACAATGACGACGTTATAGCGCCATCAATCTATATTTTAGAGCAGAAATAAAAATAATAATGTTAATCCCCAGTAAACCCGAGTTTTACTATTAAAAAGTGGGGTTCAAGGGGGATCAGAATTATATTGGCATGTTTTTGTGATGTGTACTGATCAGACTGTCCTGATGGTCGCAAATGACAAAACAGGCTTTGGCTCATATGCTGTACCTGGTAACCACCGTACTTCGTGGTCACTGTTCGGCCTCATGAGACCTCATCATGAGAATAAAGATTTTCAAGACAGACGAGAAAATGATGAAATCAAATTGTAGTGTGTCAGTTAATAATGATCATTTATAATCGCAACGATTTATGAAATTCTTGATTGAAATTCTCTCTCTCTCTCTCTCTCACTCTCTCTCTCTCTCTCTCTCTCTCTCTCTCTCTCTCTCTCTCTCTCTCTCTCTCTCTAAATGATCGCAATGATTTATGAAATTTTTGATTGAAATTTGTGTGTGCGTGCGTACGTGCGTGCGTGTACGTATGTGGGGGTGGGGCGGACTTTAAATGAAGAATGGTTAATCTTCACAGCCGTCCTTGCTATCCATCCTCGAAAGCAAGATACTGTACAATTGTATTGAACTCTCTATTTAAGATGTCGATTCCCTAGCATGTCAAGACATAATAACAACTTGCAGTATTTAACAAGATAATTGCAGGATGGCTATAAATTCAAATTCAAGTTGCCGAGATTTTAATCCAAACATATTGATTAAGTGGTGATATATACGAATAGTGCACAGAACATGCAGATATATCCGGTTTGCTGGCACAATTCCACCTTAAAGCCATATAATAGTTTAAAAGAATCAATGATTGGGTTGAAACCGAGACAAGGAAAGCTCAGGCAACTTTTAAATTAATTTATGCATCGCGTGAACAAGTCCGTGAAATGAAGACCCCTATACCCCACTTTATATAGAGAAAACTGGGATTTAGGGGGATATACATTATTTTTCTTATTTTTGCTGCAAGACATACATTGTGGGTACTCGTTAGAACCGCCTCAGAGAGGCGGTTCTAACGAGCACCCACAACCTATATTTGGAGTATAAATAAGAAAAATATTACATATATTCATGAAAAAATACCTTTTTTGAAGTTTTGAAAAATGCAATATATCACAAGGATGTGTTATCGTAATGGTCTCATGCGCGCCTATGACTTAAATAATCTGAAAACGAGCCTGAGATTTCCTTGTCGATGTCTCAACCCCATCACTGATTATTTTTCTCACCCTTAAGAAAAATGTAACAAGGTAAAAGGGTAAAGCTGGTGACTGGTAATGTGTGGCGGCCGTATAGAGACTCCCTGCCCTACATTATATAGTGTAGTTTATATTTTCTTGTCCTTTCGGATCATTGATTCCATTGTGGAATTTTGAAAATATTTGAGGGTCACTGATGAGGCCTAAATGGCCGAAACAGCTAGTCTGGCCCAGAAAACATGTGCACTCCATATATTCTAGTTCTGTGGTGTATTCGTTGCTTCCAAAGGATAACCCTTTCTGGAACATATTTATTACACTTACCTTCTGAAACAAGCACTTAAAATGTATTGTATTTTGTTTTGGTTTGTTTTGTTTCTTGTTTTTTTTTGTTTTTTTTTTTTGTTGTTTTTTTCAGCAAGCTGCTAAAATTTATCTCAATATATTTTGTACATGTAGTGGTAAATTTGAAATGCAAATCAGTTGCAACGTTGCATGTACATTTCATGGCTTTCTTTCCTTGACACTTGACAGCAATTTGTTGACACACTGAATGTCCATTTCATTGATAAAAGTTGATCAAGAACAGTTAAAATGTACAAAGAGAGGTAGAGAGAAGGTGCTGCCCTAATCGTATGGGTAACAGGCAACTGAAGTGTATTTAAAATATGAGTTCCACTGCAATGTAAATGTTTTCCAGTGTCAGATTGAGACAGATAATAAACCCTAGGGTGAGACACCAGTGTGTGACATATAGAATATTACACATTTTTATATCGGCCCTAGCCTCGGTCCGAGTTGCCTTTCGCAACCCGTCTGTGTATCAGACCCAGACTTAATCGAACGCTTTGCTGATGTCTCAGACGACAGCCGGTACTTCTTTTCCATTGTCCAGGGCCTCACGGAGAGCATGGTACATGTACAGAAACGCTAGTTGATTGACTGTAGAATCTTCTGGAATAAATCCAGACTGAAGAGAGGATAGGACATTACTAGCTTGCATGTGATTAAAAGAGTGTTTGAACACAAGCTTTTCAAATAGTTTAGATTCGGAATTTAAGTGCGATACTGGTCTGTAGTTGGAAAGATCTGATAAGTCGCTTTTTAGCTCACCTGTCACGTAGTGACAAGGTGAGCTTTTGTGATCACATTTTGTCCGTGCGTCCGTGCGTGCGTGCGTCCGTGCGTGCGTGCGTAAACAATTTCTTGTCCGCACGATAGCATCTTCATTTATTATTTGATTTTAACCAGACTTGTACACAACTTGTACCACCATGAGATCTAGGTTCCTTTCTTGAACCAGCCATATCCCATCATGTGTTACGGAGTTACGGCCCCTGAAAGGGCAAAAATTGCCTATTTTGGTCTTGTTCGCACGATAGCATCTTCATTTTTGATTTGTTTTTAACCAGACTTGCCACAGGTTGTACCACCATGATATCTGGGTTCCTTTCTTGAACCAGCCATATCCCATCATGTGTTACGGAGTTACGGCCCCTGAAAGGGCAAAAATTGCCTATTTTTGTCTTGTCTGCATGATAGATGTTTCATTTATGACTTGATTTTAACTAAACTTGCACCCAATTTGTACCACCACAAAATCTCGGTCAAGTTCGAACATGGGTCTTGTCGGTTCAAAAAGTAGGTCAGTAGGTCAAATCAGAAAAAAAACCTTGTGAAGACCCGAGAGGCTACAGTTTTGGTCCGATCATCATCAAACTTGCCCAGAATGATCGTCTTGACAATATCTCAGTCAAGTTTGAATATGGGTGTTGTCGGGTCAAAAAGTAGGTAAGTAGGTCATATCATAGAAAAACCTTCTGAACACACTTGAGGTCACAATTTATGTCCAATCATCATCAAACTTGCTCAGAATGATCATCTTGATAATATCTTGGTCACATACGAATATGAGTCATGTCGGGTCAAAAAGTAGGTCAGTAGGTCAAATCATAGAAAAACATTGTGAATACACTAGAGGCCGCAGTTTTGGTCCAATCATTATCAAACTTGCCCAGAATGATCATCTTGACAATATCTCGGTCAAGTTTGAATACGGGTCATGTCGGGTCAACAAGTAGGTCAGTAGGTCAAATCACAGAAAAACCTTGTGAACACACTAGATGCCACAGTTTTGGTCCGATCATCATCAGACTTGCCCAGAATGATCATTTTGACAATATCTTGGTCAAGTTCGAATATGGGTTATGTCGGGTCACAAAGTAGGTCAGTAGGTAAAATCATAGAAAAACCTTGTGAATACACAAGAGGCCACAGTTTTAGTCTGATCACCATGAAACTTGCTCATAATGATTATCTTGACAATTTCTCGGTCAGGTTCGAATATGGGTCATCTAGGGTCAAAAAGTAGGTCAGTTTGTCAAATCAGAGAAAAACATTGTGAACACTCTAGAGGCCACAATTTTGGTCCGATCATCATCAAACTTGCTCAGAATGATAGTCTTGACAATATCTCGGTCAGGTTCGAATATTGGTCATGTCGGGTCAAAAAGTAGGTCAGTAGGTCAAATCATAGAAAAACCTTCTGAACACAGTTTAGGTATGATCATCATCAAACTTGCCCAGAATGATCATCTTGACAATATCCGGGTGAGGTTTGAGTACGGGTCATGTCGGGTCAAAAGGTTGGCTCAAAAAGTAGGTCAGTAGGTCAAATCATAGAAAAACCCTCTGAACACACTGGTGGCTACAGGTTTGGTCCGATAATCATCAAACTTTCTCAAAATGATCATTTGACAATATCTCGGTTAATTTCGAATATTGGTCATGTCTGGTCAAGATGTAGGTCAGTAGGTCAAATTGTTGAAAAACCTTGTGAACACACTAGAGGCCCAAGTTTTGGTCCGATCATCATCAAACTTGCTCAGAATGATCATCTTGACAATATCTGTGTCAAGTTTGAATATGGGTCATGTCGGGTCAAAAAATAGGTCAGCAGGTCAAATCATAGAACACTCTAAGAGGCCACAGTTTCAGTCAAATAATCATAAAACTTGCTCAGAATGATCATCTTGACAATATCTCAGCTAAGTTCGAATATGGGTCATGTCAAATCAAAAAGTAGATCAGTAGGTTATTTTGTCATAACTTTTTAAGATAGAGCCTTCATATTTGGCATGGAGGTTCCTTCTGAGAAGGGCTTCCCACTCATAAAGATTTGACCTGTGACCTTGACCTGTGACCTACTTTATCATACCTTTTGAACCATATGAGATAGAGGCTTCATATTTGGAATGCATGTTCCTTGTGACAAGGTTTTCTCGCCATTCAAAACTTTTGACCCATGACCTTGACCTTTGACCTACTTAGTCATAATTTTTAAAGCATTTGAGATACAGCCTTCATATTTAGCATGTTGCTTAAATGATCTTCTACCTAAAAGGCTAAAACAATCCCACTCGGATGAACAAATGGCCACCGGAGGTAAAAACAGAAAAGATTGTAAATTTGATTCAAACGAAAACTCCCCCTAAACTTTAAGGCCAATTTGATTCAAAGTTCCCAGGAATGTTGCCTAGGTTACTCCCTACCAAATAAGCTAAAATCACTCTGCTGATGAACAAGATGGCCACAGAGCTAAAAATAGAATGTACTCCAAACAGTGACACACAGGTGAGCGAACCAGGGCCCTCTGGGCCCTTTTGTTTCGGCAAAGGCGGCACGTAAGCACCTTTATAAGGTGACGGAAAATTTGGAACAGAATGGAGAAGAAACGTCTTTGTTAAATTTCTTATGGATTCGGTTGCTAAGGTCGTTTTACTACATATTTATTGATGTCCATAATTCGGTTTATGGATATCTATAATTCGAATTAGTGACATCCATAAATCACCCGAGTAATGGATATCTATAATTTGATTAATATATATCCATAAATCGAATTATGGATATCCATAAATCGGGTTTAATTAATGATGTCCATAATTAGTATTATGGATATCCATAATTCACCACAAAAGCTATTGGTTTCAGTCATGATTTATTTATTTTATTTGAAAGTCGAATTATTGACATCCATACTTCAAATTAGTGATAGCCATAAATGGACCGATTTAATGATATCCATAATTCGAATTGAAGATGGTCATAATTCGAACTAAGGTTATCCATAAATCGATCTGAATTAATGATATCGATAAATCGAAATATGGATATATGTATGTCCATAATTCGAATTAATGATACCCATTAATCAGCCGAATAATGGATATCCATAAATCGAATAATGGGCATCCATAATTCGATTTATGGATATCTTTTATTCAGATCGATTAATGGGTATCCACAATTCGAATTATGGATATCATTAATTCGAATTATGAATATCCATCATAATAATTATGGATAGCTATAAATAGGGAATAAATAGTAACATAAGACCCGGCGTCGCTTTTTATTGAGAAGCGTTTGGCTTTACGCAGCTCACAGAGCCTGCCGCTTTGAGCAAAGCAGTGCATTTTAACAAAACAACCAAATAAGTGCATTAAAATGGGTATAACTGTATTATATATTAAATCGTCGGTTTTACGGTTGCAAATTCCATTTTACGGCTACCCTGACACATCGCCGTAACATCACGAAAACACGCCTAATCTATTCTGACCCACTTGAACCCCCACTTTTATATAGTAAAACTGGGTTTACATGCAGACTAAATAAATTGTTTGTCTTAATCGCGACGGAAGTAAGAGGATTGTGGCCACGTAAAATCCCCACCCCCAACCCAGTGGAATTCGTTTCCGCTGACCGTTCGAAGGCGGTTCTTCTGTCGCAGTTTATTTTTGTTATGGTTTGTCTGTGGTGTTTGTGTCGCTTATATTATTTTATTTTGGATAGCCCATTGGCCATTTTGTGGAAAAGTAACTGCCCTTTTGGCTTTCCGCTGTTGATGTTTCAGTTTCGGTCTGTTGTGTCACGTTTGTGTTTCTTTCCCTTTGGTGTCTCTGATGGGAGCTGTGGGTTGATTGTGTCGACTCCTGGTCATTGCCTCAACTTCTACTTTACAGGGGTAAACCTTATTTGTCTTATTTCTGTTCTAAAATATAAATTGTGGGTACTTGTTCGAGGCGGTTCTAACAAGTACCTACAATCTATAGTTTGAGCAGAAATAAGAAATAAAAGCACACGTTTTCATGTCAAAATTTTCGTGTTTTCGGACGTCAAGTTTACAATGTATTTATATAAGCGTGATTTCGTAATGAAACGAAATTCCCGACAATAAAACCGCCGATTTACCTCCCAAAGTGACAATTTCCGATACAGATATCCCCTATCTGATGTACATGTGCACAACCATTCCAAACTCGACAGACAATGTTACTCACTGAAGACTCAATTAAAGATCACAGCCAGTCAAAATAGACCAAAACCGACAAAGTTGATCAGGAAACGTCACAACTAAGAACAGAGTCATTTCAAAATAGACCAACAAATTTAAGCAGGAAAAGTACTAAAGAGCACAGAGATCCCAAAATAAACAGACCGAGAAAAATATGATGTCATATCAGTGACTAGATTAACTGCTAAATTGTGTTTGTGGAATACTGTGCCGCAGAATGCTCCGCATAGAATGGGAAGAAATCATATCATTCTTGCCATCCAATGACCTCAGTAGCATTTGAATTAAAATCGCCTGCTTTACGTTGTATATACAGACTAGTCAGGAAAGGACACAATCAAAGAACGCAGCCATCTCAAGTCACCTAAATAAAGTAAGTACCACTGAGACGCACACAAAAACATCAGACGAAACATGAACCAACGTTAGAAAGCCAATAAACAAATAAGACACTGCAAAAGAACGACCGCCTTGGGACGGGCAGTAGTACAACTACTGGGGCGGGGGCTTCAACTCCGAAGTTAATGAAATTTCAACCCTCGCCCTCAGTTCCAGTGCAGTATCGAACACTTTATCGATAACAAATTGATCCGTATGGAGGCTTCCTAGCTCAACAGTGACTCACAATAAAATACACAGGAAAATGATCATGTATAGATTAATACAATCGGGAATCAACAAAAACCGACGTCAGAGCAGAAAAAAAACACCAATTAGATCACGGAGGGTCGAACCAAGGAAATATCAGGCTCCAGCCCTCTTGAATTCAAAAGATTTAGGATTGGGCCGTAGTAGAGTCCGAAGTCCGGCCCATCGCCGTGCAACCAAAGAGCGAAGCAAAGTTGTCCATTGTAAAACGGCCAACAACTAAACACACGAATAACATCTATGCTTTATTCAGTTTTATTGTATTTCGCAACAATTTTCCTGAACTGACCAGAAAAATTATCACTACCTAGTATTCTTCTGAATTTAAAAACAAAATCTCCATAGTATTCAGGTTCCGTAAATCTCTGTTGCACAAGTGTCTTGAAAGAAACCAACCTGCTCTCCTTCAATGTCTACACAGCGGCAACTAACATATTTGAAACTGCAGGTTTTATCGCCCTCCATTCAATACCTTACGGCAGCTACTCCCATAAAATGCCAATAACTCCACTATTATTTGGTATAATTCCATAATCCTTTTTATCAATAAAGATAAACACTGCAAATCCTTTATCAGGATTGCTGGGCTATTGGATGATTCTTTGTTTCAAGAATTTTTTCTCCTAATTGAAAAACAAATTTGAACCCTGTTTTACTTTTATAGAACAGAACAGAACAGAACAGAACAGAAATTTATTACGACTTAGACATATACAGTCTATCATCATACCATTATAGAATAGTTAGATTCAGTTTTACGGAGCTACTCGAAGATCCCTTTTTCTAAGAAACCATCAACAAGTCAGGCCCATTAAAATATATCAGGCATTTCATTTGAAACCTCTGGAATGCCAGATATAACTGATGGTTAACATTTCTGCCAAGTTACTTCAAAATCCATCGAAAAATAAAAATATTATTGACCGGACACGAAAAAAAAGACAATTTTGACCTTTGACCTCTAAGTATGACCTCGACATTGGAGGTACCGGTCTGTGTGTGTCTTGCGCGCGAAACATTATCTCAGGAATAAGAAAGTTATTGACCGGACACAAAAAGACTGGGTCTTGCAGGCAACACATCGTCTCATGATGAATAACATTACTGCACAGTAACTTCATAATCTATCCAGGAATAAAAAAACATAATTGACCGGACACGAAAAATATCCCTTTTATACTTTTGACCTCTAAGTATGACCTTGACCTTTGAGATACGGACCTGGGTCTTGCGCGCGACACATCGTCGCATGATGGTAAACATTTCAAAATCCATCAAAGAATAAGAACGTTAATGACCGGACACGATTTGCACATACATACATACATACATACACACATACATACATACATACATACATACATACATACATACATACATACATACATACATACATACATACATACATACTTCGGCGTTGGCATAAAAACATACTCACTTGGAAGCATGTATTACATATCAGAACTAAAAATTGTGCAGTGTACAACCTGAACCAGAAGGGCTAGTTTCGTCCAGTTTGGCCTCATTAGTATATATATTTTGAAATTTCTGAATAAACTCGGTAATCCAAAAGGACTAGAAAGTATGGTCTACACTGTACAAGGGCAAGGAGACAACTTATAAAATTTTGCAAAACATCATCTAAGTTTTATTGTCGTCATTCCGATAAGTTCTAAATTTAATGTTGGACTAAAATCTCTTATGTAACAAGATCTATCGAATCCTGAATTTTATTGTGAATCAAGATATAAATTCGAAATAATATATCTTTGCAATAATTTCAGTAACCAATTTCGAAAAATTAATCTTCGTCATAAAAGGCGAGGGGTACAAAATGAATGTTATACAGCAAACTTAACCCAATCACGGTTGATAACTTTGCTTCCCTCTTTAATTGCCTCAGGCTCTTAGACGATTCCGGCCTGAAGACTCACCTTTAAGAAAGTCGGTTGGTGCCTGATGCCATGTGTTTAGTCTGGCCAAACGGAGTTTAACTGTTGATTTCTTTTTCTTTTATTTCACGCTGTCCAGTCCCCATTGTGTTTTATCTCAGAGATGTTGCAATGATGAGTTAGATTTAACCCCGCCGGTCCGAACCCTCTCAATCCCGTCCAGTATGTGTTTACTGACTCTTCCAAGCCGATGCTTCTGTTCTCGTTTTTTATTGTTAATGTTTATCTTTGCATGTATGTAGTTTAAATATATTTTTTTAATTTTTTTTATTTATTCATTTATTTTGATATTTTTGATAGCCGTTTCGCAATTTTGAACGGATTCAATAAAACCGAGTCTGCTATTTTCGTTTAATGGTGTATCATTTGCTACCAAAGGAACTTTTTTATCCTCACTGCAGCTGGTGTTGTGCCGTGTGGCGGCGGTAAAAATTCTCCCCGTTCATCATTCAAGGGCAGATTATATTTTCGGTCCTTTTGGATCATTGGGTTCATTTAGAACCATTTTGAAATTAGAGTTCTGCTTAAGCCAGTGCTAGAGGACGTGGCTGGTGTTGCAAATTCAGTACTGGTCATGAACAAACTCCAATAAAACAGAGTCTGCTATTTTCGTTTATTGGTGTATTCTTTGCTTCGTAAGGATCTACACATTACGAAAACACGCCTATACGAATCCAGTGTGAATTTTTCGCCGAAAAAAATGAAAAATTTAAGATGAAACATTGCGATATTTTTCATATTTCTGCTCAAAAGATAGACTGTGGGTACTCGTTAGAACCGCCTCATCGAGAAATAAGGAAAATAAGGTTTACCCCTGTAAACCCCAGTTTTACTATATAATAGTGGGGGTCAAGGGGGTCAAAATTATATAGACATGTTTTCATGATGATGTAACTATTCAGAAAGAGACCGTCCTTTTGGCTTTCTGCGTTTGATGTTGTAATAAGGTGAAGTTGTTTTATGTTGTTGATTATTTCCCTTTAGTATCCTGGATGGGAGCTATTACGCAATACTTTTAATCGATTCCTGATCATTGCTATCGTTTCTAGCTTATATATCCTTGTATAAGGCCACGTCAAAACGCTCAACGTCGAATTTTAAAACATTGATCGTATGGATAGGTTGTGCAAACAAATATTTTTGTCGAATTCTAAAGATCACAAGTCTAATACAAGTGTGTTTTGACATATAAGTAGAATTCATACATGTTGAATCCACCGGTGTAAAATTCGTCTAAATAAGTTTGGTGCAACATTTTCTACAATATCCCAACGGAACATTTCATACTTCGCTCTCAGTATTTTCTGCTGGGGCCGTTCCAATTTCTGATATACCCACTGTTTGGTATATTATTTTTACTAACCCGTTGGCTGTATCATCTGTAGAGTAGAACAGTGTGTACCATGATCTCAAGGCTATTGCTGCATCAGTCGGAGATGTTATTTTGCCATTCTTGTCGGGGCTGAACTCCTGGAACAACCGCCGTGCCAGCTCGATCTCACGTTCTGTCAGTAAAGGCACCAATGACTGGAAAAAAATATCAGAAAATTTTGAGCCAAGAACTTCCTGGTTTTGTTATTTGCAGTCAGCCCATGCAGATTTCAACGAAATTTTAACGCACGACAAGTAAAACATTCGAAAAGAAAGATTGCACGCTATGAGTGAAAAGGATCTTTAATCAAGTGCGCTCAGCGAAATTAAAATAGTTTACTCACGAACTTAGTAAGAGACAAACCACGCCCATCCAGCATGCTTACTGCATTAAGACATGTTATGTCAACTTCCGTCAGTATATCGTACAAGGTCGATTCTGATCATACTGTGTCGATGCACAAGCTGTTCGAAGTTTTCACCTGGTGCACTTGTCATGGGAGAAGAGAAGTTTGCTTTTGAAATATATGTGAAATGCAGATGAAATGTTGTTGATATTTGTTTAATTTGTGCTATAACATGGTAACGACCCAGGAGCACACATAGAGCATGATGTATATAAAAGGAATCTACGCACATGTGTACCCGACAAAGACTCTGATCAGCCCGTGCATTTATGCAGTCTGATCAGTGTCTTCGCTGTGCGCTGTAAAGATGGCTTTTGACACAAAGTCCCTACTCAGGTATTAAAAAAGGTTAAATGCTAACCATGTTTGTAGCTGATTTGAGATTTCGCTTCAACGCGACAAAAGGAACTCTCCAACATTTGTTGCCAGCATCTACGCATATGTTCAATCTGACCGGAGCCCGAGTTTCCTGCATAAGGCGTCTCTGGTCCGTAGGATTATAAAACGAAAGTTTCGTGTTCCAGTGTAGAAGGCCCCAGGAGGTTTAAGACGGAAGTTAATATGCATTCTTTTTTTTCTTTTTTTTTTTGGGGGGGGGGGGGGGGGGGTGAACGTTGTTTTATGTTTATGCGTATGCTTTCGTGCCATTGGTATTTTTCGGTGTCTTGTCATGGATATGTTCTTTGACGGTTGTCTTTTCCTGCGTGATTTGTTCAAGGCATTTTTCTTGAACCGTAAAGTAGCATACAATGAGGAAAAGAGATGATCAATTAATGTTTCATTCACAGCCGCTTCTTTTTTTATTTTATTTTATTTTATTTATTTTTTTTTCATTATTATTTTTTGTTACTTTATGTTGGGAAAAAAACTTTGCCGAAAAAGTTTGTGTTGAGGTTTTACGTCCCCGTCACCAACAGCAATGCCATTTTGGAGACGTTGCTTCCGATTTTGTTGGACTTTTATCGGACAAAGGGGTGAAATGACATGTTTTGTTTTACCGCAAAAAGAAACCGATAAGGATAAAGGAACCGGTCCGACTCACTTCACTTTGCCTGGGCAGAAAATTTTATTTTATGTCGATGTTTTCAGATTGGGCCTACTGCTAATGGAAAGATTTTGCTCCCGTTCGAGTCGCATACCAAAACTATGCTGTTCTGTTTGAAAAAGTAGTCATTTTATCCGTAATTGCCCAGCGTCGGAAAATGCGAAACTGGCAAACAATGGTATAAATCTGACGCCTCGTCTGATCAGGGTGTACACAGCTTAAAAGTCACAGTATGATGTTTTTAAAAGACTTGCAAAACATGCTCGACGCCCCTGAAATTGGAAGTAGGCCAGTTCAAAGCTAGTGGGTGGAAGACTCTATACTCCATACATGGACAAATACGCCGCGGCACGAAAGAATGTCTATCAGGTTATGGTAAATTTTATCCTGAAGAACTATTTTAATAACCACAATTACCATAAACAAAGATTTCTATTTGTATTAACCCTGTTCCTACGTTACAACATGATAATACTGTGGTAGTTGAGAAAGTCTCTCCAGCTGTTGTCTTTTCCGCGCGAAAGGTCAGTCAAGTTATCGGAATTTGTAGAATATACGAATACATATACGAATGTGTACCTTGCTCCTACATTGCAGCATGATAATACTGTGGTAGTTGAGAAAGTCCCTCCAGCTTATGTGCCCATTGTCATCTCTATCAATTTGTTTGAACTTTAACTCCTCATTCTCTATATCTTCAATAGACAATTCTTTTTCGTGTCTGTCACGGTGAATCTTTTCCGCACAGTCCAGAAATTCGGCTTTAGCTATCTTTGTGCCTGCAAGTTTAAAAATTCTATCACAGCGCGATGAAAGGATACAATGAGTTAAATCTGCGACAAACCGCTAGGCGACACCCGTTAGAAATAGTGCATTTTGCACATCTCCAAAATGGCTATTTTTCTGATGAAAATCCGTGATAGTTTTCTTATTTTTAATGCAAACAAAGGTTGTGGGTGCTCGTTAGAATTGACTCATTGAGGCGGATCTAACGAGTACCCACAAACTATATCTTGGGGCAGAAATAAGACAAATAATGTATACCCCGTAAACCCGAGTTTTCTCTATATAAAGTGGGGATTAGGGATGCGGGGTGTTCATCTCACAGACTTGGTCGATGATCGACGTTATAAAGCCGAAGGTTATGACGTCACTTGTAGCTACTTTGACGTCAGAAGATGACACGTTATTTTCTCGCATCAAAAACATTACAAAAGGTCATAGATGTGTGCAATACAGTCAATAATGTTGGTGGACTTTACGAAAACACGACTATACAAATACATTGCCAATTTTTTGGCCAAAAATTAGAAATTTTAAGATGAAAAATTGTGATATTTTTCTTATTTCTGCCCAAAACATAGATTGCGGGGACTCGATAAAACCGCCTCGTTGAAGAGGTTCTATCGAGTACCCACAATCTATGTTTTTGAGCAGAAATAAGAAAAATACTGTATACCCCCTTAAACCCCAGTTTTACTATATAAAAGTGGGGTATGAGGGGGTCAAAATTATATAGGCGTGTTCTGCGTGGAACTGCTTCTAACAGTGGCAAAAGGTTGGGAGACTTGTATTGTCGATTTTAGTGTGTCAAATCGAAACAGACCAGCTTTAGTGTGTGGCTTGTTGAGAAATAAATGATACTTGGTCAGTCAATTGTAAGTACCAGTAGAAAATCACTCGCGCTGTGCGCTTGTGATATCATATATTTTACAACTGAGCAAACATTGCTTTATTAATCACAGTTTGTGCCGACGGTTAGTTGTTAGTTGACAAATCACTCGCGCTACGCGCTCGTGATCTGTCATATTTTACAACTGACCTGCAAACAGTGATTCATTCCTCCATCAAAAACATTACAAAAGGTCATAAATGTGTGCAATACAGTCAATAATGTTGGTGGACATTACGAAAACACGACTATACAAATACATTGCCAATTTTAATGAGCTACGCGTTCGTAATCTGTCATATGTTACAACTGACCTGCAAACAGTGATTTATTCCTCCATAAATCACTGGTAGAGCAGATATACATGTAGTTCTTAATTTGTACAATGGTCCATTTTTTTTCGAAACTGACGATGTCGCTAGTACACGTACTGTTACCCATAAATGGCAAGAGTATCCTCAATCTCAATGAGTTTGAGTGGTTCACTTCCAATTTTAGGGGTCCCAGGTTTGTTTTGTTTGTACTGAGTAAATTGTACAATAAAATGCATGTACCATAAGCTACTGGTGTCGTCCCAGTTCAATAAGCCTTGACGCTGGAACTGTCATAGATTCTGAGGCATGACCTACCAGCGTGCAATTAAAGAGGGAAGCAAAGTTGTCAACCGTGATTGGGTTATCTACCATGCATGCAGTCTGTCGTATAACATTTACGTTGTACCCAATCTTTTTATATCTACGAAACTGTGTGCTGAAGTCATTGCGGTTATATATTTTTCTGGATTTATATACTAAGTCACCATAAAATTCGGGTTCCGATAGACCTTGTTGCAGAAAAGATTTAAGTCCAACACTGAATTTTGAAATTAAATCAGAATGACGTCTATAAAATATTGAAAAGGCTTTGCGTAATTTATGGTACCGATAACCCTGATTAAAAAGTTAAGCCGTTAACAATTTATTACGAGTGTTGAAGTCAGTTACATGACTATACACTCTGGCAAATCTAATTAATTTCGAAATATAAACCCCATAGGATGGCGCACGAGGAACATCACTATCCAAAAAATGAAAATTTACAATCTCAAAATCAAAATCATCGCGTTTATAATAAATTTTGCACGAAACAAACTCATCTACAATAGATAGATGTAAATCCAAAAACGGGGCCTCGGTATCAGAAGAATTAGCTTTATTAGGGCCCCGCACTGAAAGTGTGGGTGCCCTATAGTAATCACTCTGTCCGTCCGTCTGTCTGTCTGTCTGTCCGTCTGTCCGTCAACATATTTTTACTCCTCTGATAGCGCTGCCGGGGCCCTAGTCAGTTTCACTGACAGCTCTAGTTTAATTGAAGTTCTGGGGGGTAAATTTGACTGATCAAACCATCGAAACAGGTATTTTCAATATTTAATAAATCATCCAATTATCTAGAAGTGGAGCCAAAAGCTTCAATGATTTCAGTCTGGTTTTCAGCAGAAAGGGACATCATGAAGTCCAATTCATAACAAAACAAAAACAAAACAGCCACAAGTGGTGCGCAATTAGTACCCATCGGAATACCCACAACTTGTCTAAATAACTTGGTACCAAATCTTATGAAGTCCTGTCGCCCAATGGAACCAATAGGGTTTATAAGCATGGACTCGCACTGCTTTGCCGGGGCAGGCTTAGATCCTCTAAGCGGTTTACCAGTACTCGTGTGCGGTCGATTTCAGCTCTGCTTGGAAGCATCATGCAGCTCATCTATTTCTTCAAGCCCCGATGGGCGGAAAGTAACTGTCCTTTTTGCCTTCCGTCATTGATATTTCCATTAGGGTCTAGTTATTTTGTTTGTGTTTCTTTCTCTTTGTGTCTCTGAAAGGTGTAGGTTAATTTATCGATTCCTGATCATTGCCTTCGCTTCAATTATAAAACATTGAAAGGCTTCAAGCGAGCGTGCGTGTGTGTGTGCGTGCGTATGTGTGTGTGTGTGTGTGAGTGTGTATGTCATTATTTCAACTGGTTCAGTACAGTAAGACTGCGGGTGTGCGTCTTTATTTCAACTGATACAGTAAGACTAGTGTGATACTTGCATAGGCGTTTGATAGAGTGAGGTAATCGTCTTCATCAGCCTTTGGACTATTGCATTAACAAAGAAGTAAACTAAAGATTTTATATCATCATAGTAGATATAAGACTTGTAATATCTGTAAATGTTACATGAGATGCGTTGTCCATTTATTGTGATGTTGTAATTCTTTTGTATAAGAAGCGTTTTTTTTATTCATTATCTATTTTCATTATTTCAACTGGTAGTACATGTAAAATAAAATGTGTAATATACTTAGATTAAACATATTTTATTGCAAAATAAATCAAAGGGATCGGACACAAGTTATATATAACATTAGGTAGTCCCCTCCCTAATACAGTTTAACCCATTTAGTACCGGAAATCCGAAAACGGGTACAGAATGCAGCGTCTGATCAGGGCCTACACTGTTTGCTAAAAGTTCAGCCATTTTCCAAATGAAGTTTGAAGGAAACACAACCTGACACCCCGTAATTTTGAAATGGACTCCTGCTGTATATAAGGAGAAAGATTCCATTTTGGTACAAATATTTTCAAGATGTAATAAAGAATTCATTTGAAATTATTTTTTAATTAGCCTCGCATTCGTTCATGCATACCATTACTCGCACGCTGACTATGGTAGCGCCGTTGATGAAATGCTATAAAGAGAATTAATAATATTTAAGAAATAGATGATCTCTAGCAGTGATTTACTGAGTGATACATCCCCGCTTGGTGCACAGTTGTAAAGTAGATCAGATCCCGAGCGCGCAGCGCGAGTTATTTGTCTACTCTAAACTGACCGACAAACAGTAATGCATCACTCAACAAATAACGGCACTTGATCACTTGAATGGTTTAAGTAGAAAACGGCAACTACATAAGTTAGTCAAATCTATGTTTACTTTATATATCTAATAACTGAATGAACTATCCTTTTATTGGTGTAAGCATGGTAAATTTGGGGACCGAGAGGTTATTTATCAGTTGTGGATTATTCTGTTACGTTACTCGATGTAAAGGCCACATTCGAAAAAGAAATATTCGGCTGTTTCATGCGGGAACCTGCAGCTACATTCCGGATTGCACGACCCGCAGAAAAAGCAACCGACTGAAGTCGGTTTTTTCTAAGAGTGCCCTAAAATCACCGTGTCATTCTGTCATTCTGTCATTCTGTAATTCTGTCAGTCTGTCATTCTGTCTGTCCGTCCGTAACCCGTTTGTGAAAATTGGTGATAGTGACTTAACCGCTTGGAATATTTAAACAATTTTTGGCATACTGATAGATATCAATGAGATCTAACCAATGAACTTACGAAATATTACATTCCATTTAGTATAGCCTCGCCGAGGCGAAAAATGTGAAAATTTTCGAACATTTTTGAACTGCTTCTCCTCGGAAACCGTTGGGCCGATTGAAGTCAAATTTCATATGGAGCCTCTATGGGATGGGGGAAACCAAAATTTGCTCATGGGGTCAAGGTCACATGACCAAAATGGCCGCCAAGCCATATATGGTTTGTCTGTCTGTCCGTCCGTAACCCGTAAGTGAAAATTGGTGATAGTGACTTAACCGCTTGGAATATTTAAACATTTTTTGGCATACTGATAGATATCAATGAGATCTAACCAATGAACTTGCGAAATATTACATTCCATTTAGTATAGCCTCGCCGAGGCGAAAAATGTGAAAATTTTCGAACTGCTTCTCCTCGGAAACCGTTGGGCCGATTGAAGTCAAATTTCATATGGAGCCTCTATGGGATAGGGAAACCAAAATTTGCTCATGGGGTCCAGGTCACATGACCAAAATGGCCGCCAAGCCATATATGGTAAAAACCCTTCAAAAATAGTCTTCTCCAGAACCACTGGGCAAATATCCACGAAACTTGATAAATAGCATCTGGGATGTAGGCCTATCATAAATTGCTAAAATGGTGACCCTGGGTTGACCTTGACCTTCTTTGGGTCCGTCCGTAACCCGTTTGTGAAAATTGGTGATAGTGACTTAACCGCTTGGAATATTTAAACAATTTTTGGCATACTGATAGATATCAATGAGATCTAACCAATGAACTTACGAAATATTACATTCCATTTAGTATAGCCTCGCCGAGGTGAAAAATGTGAAATTTTTTGAACATTTTTGAACTGCTTCTACTCGGAAACCTTTGGGCCGATTGAAGTCAAATTTCAATTGGAGCCTCTATGGGATGGGGGAAACCAAAATTTGCTCATGGGGTCAAGGTCACATGACCAAAATGGCCGCCAAGCCATATATGGTTTGTCTGTCTGTCCGTCCGTAACCCGTTTGTGAAAATTGGTGATAGTGACTTAACCGCTTGGAATATTTAAACAATTTTTGGCATACTGATAGATATCAATGAGATCTAACCAATGAACTTACGAAATATTACATTCCATTTAGTATAGCCTCGCCAAGGCGAAAAATGTGAAAATTTTCGAACATTTTTGAACTGCTTCTCCTCGGAAACCGTTGGGCCGATTGAAGTCAAATTTCATATGGAGCCTCTATGGGATGGGGGAAACCAAAATTTGCTCATGGGGTCATGGTCACACGACCAAAATGGCCGCCAAGTCATATAAGGTTTGTCTGTCTGTCCGACCGTAACCCGTAAGTGAAAATTGGTGATAGTGACTTAACCGCTTGGAATATTTAAACATTTTTTGGCATACTGATAGATATCAATGAGATCTAGTCAATGAACTTGCCAAATATTACATTCCATTTAGTATAGCCTCGCCGAGGCGAAAAATGTGAAAATTTTCGAACTGCTTCTCCTCGGAAACCGTTGGGCCGATTGAAGTCAAATTTCATATGGAGCCTCTATGGGATAGGGAAACCAAAATTTGCTCATGGGGTCCAGGTCACATGACCAAAATGGCCGCCAAGCCATATATGGTAAAAACCCTTCAAAAATAGTCTTCTCCAGAACCACTGGGCAAATATCCACGAAACTTGATAAATAGCATCTGGGATGTAGGCCTATCATAAATTGCTAAAATGGTGACCCTGGGTTGACCTTGACCTTCTTTGGGTCCGTCCGTAACCCGTTTGTGAAAATTGGTGATAGTGACTTAACCGCTTGGAATATTTAAACAATTTTTGGCATACTGATAGATATCAATGAGATCTAACCAATGAACTTACGAAATATTACATTCCATTTAGTATAGCCTCGCCGAGGCGAAAAATGTGAAATTTTTTGAACATTTTTGAACTGCTTCTCCTCGGAAACCTTTGGGCCGATTGAAGTCAAATTTCATATGGAGCCTCTATGGGATGGGGGAAACCAAAATTTGCTCATGGGGTCAAGGTCACATGACCAAAATGGCCGCCAAGCCATATATGGTTTGTCTGTCTGTCCGTCCGTAACCCGTTTGTGAAAATTGGTGATAGTGACTTAACCGCTTGGAATATTTAAACAATTTTTGGCATACTGATAGATATCAATGAGATCTAACCAATGAACTTACGAAATATTACATTCCATTTAGTATAGCCTCGCCAAGGCGAAAAATGTGAAAATTTTCGAACATTTTTGAACTGCTTCTCCTCGGAAACCGTTGGGCCGATTGAAGTCAAATTTCATATGGAGCCTCTATGGGATGGGGGAAACCAAAATTTGCTCATGGGGTCAAGGTCACACGACCAAAATGGCCGCCAAGTCATATATGGTTTGTCTGTCTCTCCGACCGTAACCCGTAAGTGAAAATTGGTGATAGTGACTTAACCGCTTGGAATATTTAAACAATTTTTGGCATACTGATAGATATCAATGAGATCTAGTCAATGAACTTGCGAAATATTACATTCCATTTAGTATAGCCTCGCCGAGGCGAAAAATGTGAAAATTTTCGAACTGCTTCTCCTCGGAAACCGTTGGGCCGATTGAAGTCAAATTTCATATGGAGCCTCTATGGGATAGGGAAACCAAAATTTGCTCATGGGGTCCAGGTCACATGACCAAAATGGCCGCCAAGCCATATATGGTAAAAACCCTTCAAAAATAGTCTTCTCCAGAACCACTGGGCAAATATCCACGAAACTTGATAAATAGCATCTGGGATGTAGGCCTATCATAAATTGCTAAAATGGTGACCCTGGGTTGACCTTGACCTTCTTTGGGTCCGTCCGTAACCCGTTTGTGAAAATTGGTGATAGTGACTTAACCGCTTGGAATATTTAAACAATTTTTGGTATACTGATAGATATCAATGAGATCTAACCAATGAACTTACGAAATATTACATTCCATTTAGTATAGCCTCGCCGAGGCGAAAAATGTGAAATTTTTTGAACATTTTTGAACTGCTTCTCCTCGGAAACCGTTGGGCCGATTGAAGTCAAATTTCATATGGAGCCTCTATGGGATGGGGGAAACCAAAATTTGCTCATGGGGTCAAGGTCACATGACCAAAATGGCCGCCAAGCCATATATGGTTTGTCTGTCTGTCCGTCCGTAACCCGTAAGTGAAAATTGGTGATAGTGACTTAACCGCTTGGAATATTTAAACAATTTTTGGCATACTGATAGATATCAATGAGATCTAACCAATGAACTTGCTAAATATTACATTCCATTTAGTATAGCTTCGCCTAGGCGAAAAATGTGAAAATTTTCGAACTGCTTCTCCTCGGAAACTGTTGGGCCGATGGAAATCAAATTTCATATGGAGCCTCTATGGGATGGGGGAAACCAAAAATTGCTCATGGGGTCCAGGACACATGACCAAAATGGCCGCCAAGCCACATATGGTCTGTCTATCTGTCCGTCCATAACCCGTTTGTGAAAATTGGTGATAGTGACTTAACCGCTTGGAATATTTAAACAATTTTTGGCATACTGATAAATATCAATGAGAATTTATCAATGAGCTTGCGAAATATTACATTCCATTTAGTACAGCCTCGCCGAGGCGAAAAATGTGAAAATTTTCGAACTGCTTTTTCTCGGAAATCGTTGGGCCGATTGAAGTCAAATGTCATATGGAGCCTCTACGGGATGGGGGAAACCAAAATTTCCTCATGGGGTCCAGGTCACATGACCAAAATGGCCGCCAAGCAATATTTGGTAAAAACCCTTCAAAAATAGTCTTCTCCAGAACCACTGTGCAGATTTCCACGAAACTTGATAAATACTATCTGGAACGTAGGCCCATCATAAATTGCTAAAATGGTGACCCTGGGTTGACCTTCTTTGTGCCTAGGTCAAACTTTGACACATATGCTTTTGTGTTGGATTTTATCCTGCAAACGATTCAGAATACAGTACTAAAGTATAAGATATATTTTTGCTCCTTACGATAAGGCGCATTTATTGGGGAACCGTTTTATGTCCAGGTCACATGACCAAAATGGCCGCCATACCCATATATGGTAACACTCATAAAGCTAAAAGCATCCGGCGGGTCGTGCACTTCAGCTGAAGCACTGGTTTGAGATAATATTTACATTGAAAAGATCTGCTTTTAGGCTGCTGCATCTATGTCTGATTCTAGTTAGGGTTATGTTCTATTTTCGTTCGCCTTTGGATATATGCTACATTGTCTGGAATATTTTTAATATTGGATTTGAATTGCATTACTGTCGGCAGGGAACGTATATTTGTATCTAAGTCTTTCCATAGCTTCAATGTTGATGGAATAAATGTAAGCTTTCGCCTTTTTATTCTTTCTGCCATATTTTCCCATCCTGTTTCATAATAAAAAGATCGAAGTGAAGCAAATATTGGAAGCCTAGTCACGATGCGAGCGGCATTTAGTTGCACTTGCTCTAAGCGGTTTGCGTCACTCATAGTGCATCCACCCAAACTTCTGATGCGTTTTCTAAAACATGCCTTATATAAGTACAATACAATTTACCTAGAGTACATGTATGTTTTTAACTGGTATTTAAGCTTTCTTAAACATAAGACTTGTTTTGAGGCTGCGTCTACGATAGAATCTATATGTTTAGTCCATTTATTAGTTTCGGATTAATGTATACCTAGATGTTTTGAGTTTCAACCCTATTGAGCCGAGTGCTATCATAATACAGACTTAAATCATAGTCGTGAAAACTATTATAAATAAGCATTATTTCAGATTTTGTAGGATTCAAACTTATAAAGCATTTAACTGCCCAATCGTTTAATTTTATAAGATCGCTATTTAGTATGTCTTCGATTTCTGCCAGAAGATGTTAGGTGGATATGCATATGGTTAAAGATAATACGTAATATTACTGGTCATCGACACTGGCCTATAGTTACATGTCAATGCCTAGACTAAAGAGTGGCGTCACCACATGCGAAGTTTTCCATAGCTCAGGATACGAGTTTTAAAAATGTAAAGACAAATTAAAAAATTTGGTAAATGGTACACATATAGTATTACAAGTTGATTTTTATATTCTGTTTCATATACCACCAGGCCCTGTTGCTGTTGCTTTATTCAGTTTTAATATTTTCAAAGCATTTGTCACTTCCGATTCTACCATTTGAACTTGTGAAACCTCTGCATCTGCGCGATTCCCAAAGAACGGTAAATCAGTATGTTCATCATCTACTGTTGAGATTGAGGCGCCCCATAACTTGCCAGAATTCCATGATTCTTGGTTCAAAGGCAAATAGTCAACCTTATCAATGAATATTTGCTTTGCATATTTTTTTTCATGTTATTTACTTTATTTCTCTGTTGTTTATATAATTGTGCGATGTGTGTCGTGTCTTGTTATAGAGTACCGTTTTCTTTAACCTATTACACGATCGAATATTATATCTCAGCTCAGAGTTAAACCATGGTCTATTATTTTGTCTTATCAAAACTTTAAGACGAGGGATACATTCTTTACAGATGTCTTCCAGTTTCAAATCTTCCGAATCAAAATGTATATCAAGATGCGTTTCGCTAAAACTCTAATATCTGATACTGTTCTGCACGAGATGAGTCGGACATTATTTCAGTTTGTTATTGGGGTGTCTGTAAATGTTCTACATTACATGCGCTGTTCATTGTTTAACTGATATAAGACTATATTATTTGTTTTTATATGTACATGTAAATATGGGATGCTATCTCCATATCTTTGTTAATATAAGGCTATGATTATGTTTGTAACTGTTACATAGGAAAGACGCTTGTCATTATCGGCTCACCAGGAGCACATTTATCGCGCCAGGTCAGCTTATGCTGTGACAGTCCGTCGTTAGCTTTTCTTGTCTGGGAGATAGCGACTTCTCGTTTGATTGGAACTTCATCAATCTTGAAAGTTATGAGAACAGCCATGAAATCTTTGACAAGTTCGAGTTTAGGGAACATCTGATTTTTCACTTGAGAGTAATACTTGCCCATTTGTCTCCCATAGACTCCGATAGACAGTGACTTCATTTTTAATAGGATCTTCATCAAACCTGCAGTTACTAACAGTATTTCATAAAATTCGATTTTGGCTCTGTTTCGACCATTAGCATGAGAGTTACCCGCCTTTTGACTTCAGAAAATGTTGTCGGGATGATAGCGATTTCATTGTCGATGGAATCTTCATCAGACTTGCAGGTAATGAGGCCAGCCATAAACTCTTGGAGAAATTCGATTTTGGGCAGATCTGACTATTCACATGAGAGTTACTTATCCTGTAGTTCTCATAAACGTAGACATATAATGGAGAAAATGGTCGAGTGTAGGGGACTGTATTTTTGATTGGATCCATTCCTCATCAAGATAATGAGGACAAAGTCTTCAAATGGCATCTCTCAGACTGTAAGTCAGATGTTGGCCTGAACTTGATGGGAGACATCAGGGTGACGTGGAGATTCAGAATGGCTAAAATTGTTTGTTCCGATACCCAAGATGGCTGTTATGGTGGCCATATTGAAAAATCTTCAAACCACATCTGCTCCTAAATGATAAGTCGGATTAAGCCAAAGCATGGGAAGAGACATTTGGGTAACATGGAGACTCAGTATTGCTTAAATCATTGCGTTTCGATGTTCAAGATGGCTCCATGGTGCCCATCTTGAAATTCTTCGAAGGACATCACCCAAAGGGTAAATCTGAAACTTGATGGGAGGCATCAGGGCGACATTGAGTTTCAGAGCCGCTAAAAGTGTTCCGTTCCAATATCCAAGGATCGAAGACGAGGCAAAAATCCCTCAAACAGTATCTTGTACACTTCACATCATCTGAGCCAGCGCACGACAAAACCTACAATAAGACATATGCGCCCAACGAAGACTCAGATCAGCCTGCGCATCCATATAGTCTAACCAGAGACTTCTCTTGCTGCATGAAGAAGCAAAGGGTTCTTAGCTCTCCCCTAGGGTGCACAGCGCAGACTCTGATCAGACTGCGCGAATGCGCAGGCTGATCTGAGTCTTCGCTGGGTTAACATGTCTTATTGTTGGTTCATTTTTACTGGATTGTAAATGTGCTGTTCAAGAGAATAGACAGACTCTGGATTGCTAAAGATATTCTCGTCGAATAGCCAAAATAGCCTCGATGGCACAATCTGACAT